>JAPMOR010064020.1:156883-177427 GCA_026543865.1 Argiope aurantia
TTTTTTTTTTTGAAAGCAGGAAAGACTTTTGAATTTTTTAAACTTCGTTTTTATTCCATCCTGGGAGACAATCTATGTACAAGCAAGAAGCGACGTGATACGTCAATCTACAGCCCGACACAAGAGCGAAAAATGAGCCACAAATATTTTCCCGATGATTATATACAATGAGATTCTGACAAGTTTCTTTACACGTGTCGATTTAGGTAAAGGAATTATAGGTATCTTTTAAAATAATTTGATTCGATAGACAGATTTTTACCCCTACACTCGGAACGTGTGAAAGTGAAGATTTAAGCATTTTTACAGAGTTCGTGGCGCATTAATTAAATAAAAAAGAAGGAATTGGGTCAGGAAATAAGAGAACAGTTTAGAATTAAGTTAATATGGGATAAAATAAGACAAGCATTTTAAAATTAATAAGAATTCAATTTATAAATAGCAAAGAAAAATCATAATTTGATTTTTTGATATGCATAATATTGTCACTTCCAGAACGAGAAAGTAAATATATTTACTTAATCCTCATATGAAAACAAAACAGGAAACTATAGTTTATTAATTAATTAATAATGTTAAATAGAATTAATTCAATCGATTACTAAATGATTTCAAAAAATCTTAATCGTGACGGATTTCTTAACGTTTGTATTAATTGATATAGAAAATGGCATGCTATCAAGATTTTACGACAGTCATTTAATTTAGATTCCAAAGTCAGTTTGAATCGTAATGGCCCCGCCATTTAAAATTTCATTAAAGGATGAATATAAGGAATGCAGTTAACCGATAAGAGTAAGATATATTTTTAAATGTATCTTACGAGATAAAAATTTCATGCATCTTACTACAATGATACATAAAAGTTTCTTATAAACAAACAATTCTTATATCAAGAGAAATAGTCGAAGTATCTCATGACATAAGAATTTTAGGGGACACTGATACAAATGTAAATAAGATATCGCATCGTAGAACATGATAGAGAGTAACTTCCGATTCAGAAAGGAATCGCTGTAGCGATTTCTACTAGAAATCGTTATTATCTTTCAGATTTACGAATCTTATCAATAATGTTCTCAATGCCTCATAGGAAATTACTTTTCAACGATATAATGAAAATGGGATGAAGTCACAAAATAACGTTGTGTAATTAATCGATGCAAAATTAACACAGATTATGGGCGATCACGGTTTTTAATAATTAGAAAAATAAGGCCATTTCTGAAAGGTGACCGCAACAATCTACGAGATGACCACAGCTGACTGAGTAAAGCAAAACATTAATCCTTTAATGACTTACTTTCCTAATATGCACAAAACCGGAAAATATAAGCATTAAAATGCGTAGAAGTACACTACACGGGTCATTATTTAACTTGCTAAAAACAAGCTTCTGACTGCAAAAATTGTTTTTGCATTTTATTCTTTTACGTAACAGGGATCCGATTCCAAATCATTATTTTTTTTCAAGCACTCATACTATTTTCTTTCTATAAGCAAAGTTTCTGAAGCCTTTAATCTTGATCTATAGCTAAAAAATAAATTTAATTTAAACCATTTTTAAAAACAATATTAGTCTTCTAACTAGTTACGTTTTTGAAAAAAAAAAATCTAGAGATTAATTGTACCTCAAACTCGTTACAACGAGGCCTTATATAAGGAATTAAAATTTAATCGATAATTAAATTCTGAACATTTCAACACAAAGCGATATCAACAAAAATACCAAAATGTACATAATTTCCATCTTATCAGGATGCGGGACCAAAATTAATCAGAACATTTCATCTTTACACATATGAAATAGGCGAATTTAAATTAAAAATAGAAATATCGAGATCGTGAAAGTTCTAGTTGGCCATTTTTATATAGATTTTCCAAACATTTCCAAAACATTCAAGCAAATAATAAGCCATCTTGGCTTAGATATTTCGCCAAAATTTAATATGGGAATATTATTCACAATTGCAGTGTGTTTCACTTTCTTAATCCTTTCCAACCTTCGAGGAGGTGACGTCATTTATCTGTTGGAAATCAAGTCAAGAATATTTTTTAAGAAGCCATTGTGAGGGGAAAAAGTAGAAATTTGTGTAACTTATTTGTTTTGCGGTCTTCCGAAACTGTGAAAACTATGTTCATTGCTTTCCCAGATGCAAAGCAAATGTGAAGATGTAGTCAAAAGACTAGATAAAAAATAACACCAGACTGGTTGATGCACAAAAAATTGCTCTGAAATGGGAGGAAAACCTAACATTCATTTGCCCATCAAGTATTCAATACCTCATTTTGAAATATAATAGCCCTATACTTGGGATATGCAGCTAAAAATTCTATATCATATATTATATATATATCTCACTTTCGATCCTATTCTCACTTTTTTATTTAATTAATTCTACACGCTCCCTGTAAAACTGTAAATTAGCAAATTCTCATGATCCAAGTGAAGAGATAAAAATCCCTAATGCTTGCACCATTCTTTTAAAGATACCCAAAATTCTCTTACCTAAATGGACACGTGTCAAAGAAAGCCCTATCAGAATCTCATAGTTTAAAATGACAGAGGGAAAAATGTCGGTCTCTTTTGTTCTGTGTCGCGACGTAGATGGACATATTTCTGACCGCTTATTCTTTATACGGAAATTATACCTCCCGGGATGGAATAAATCAAAATTTAAAAATTCAAAAGAGTCTTCTATTCGGCCATGTAACAAAAAAATATATTTACATTGCATATAAGTAAAAATTATTCTAGAAATTTGCAGTTGAGTGTATTCATGCTACTACTCTAAGTACGCTGCATAAAACAGAATCATATCGCTATGCAATTACTACGAATATTGTTCAGTAAATTCGGTAGTATACAAGATACTACTTCACGAATAATAAATATGATAGAAATTATAAATGAGAATAAAAACAGTTTAACATAAATGAGAAGAAAAAAATCTACATCGAATTCACCACAAAACATTTAGAATGATTGGATATGGCACAGGATAGAAACCAAGGGCAGAATTTCTCAAAGTGCCAATCAAGGAATCTTTAAAAATTGTACTTGAAAAAGAATCTTCACACATCCATCAAAAATGAATAAACTTGCCTGTCAAATCATGCTGAGCAGCTTTCAAGATCTGACAGTGAAAAACATGCGCCACTGACTATTGCGGTGCAAAACAGGAAAATAATAACGCCAATGAATGGCGCTCCAAAGTGGAATAAAAACTGGAGTGACTGATGAAGAGTTAATGGTCCGTTGCCAAAGTTTGAATGATCAATTTTTAGCTTTTAACAAAATGCAGATCCGCATTTACAGCTAATTAGCTCAAAAATTTAATATTATCACAGAAAAAATAAATTAACCACCGAAAATTTAAAAAAAAAGAGGATATTAAATCATGAAATGCAGACTCTATAACAACTGATATCTTTAATTAGCAGAATGTGCCAAAAAATTAATTGTTAGATAAGACATAAAAGCAATAAAATATTATATTCTGCTTCTTAATTCAAATGTTTTTAATGAGTAGAAAATGGAATTCGCCGTAATACTAATTATCAGTGAAAATGTTTTCTTAAGCGCTCTCCTTTCCATTATCATCAATGAAATAATACAAAGAATTCATACTATTTTTCAAGATTATAGTACGTCAATGGTGTCAAACCAGGTAACATTACAATCACATAAGAAATAAAATCGTAATGTTAAGGGCGCACAGTAATTATGAAATATAAACCTTTAGGGTGAATTTACTGAATCTATGGTGTATTCCTCGTCGATTTTACTCCTTTTTTGCGATTAATCGCAGGTGTGCGATTACTAGTAACCGAAAGTCGAATTTGTATTTCAGATGCGTTTTATGCAACCGAATTGAAACCGAAATTATAGATATTAAATCTGCGTACCGAATTTTATCCATCTAGTCTCTTCGTTTTGTAGTCTCCAAAATTTGATAGAAATCTAGAAAATCGGTGGAAAGACCATATACCAAATTTCATCCGTCTAGCTCAAATAGTTTTTGAGTTATCTTTGTCACAGTCAAACTGACATAATGCTAAAAATGTATTTATCGAACTCTGGGATGTCTAAAAATGAGGAAATTTATCAAAATTCCGATTTTCTTTTCTTTTTTTTTAAAGATTACAATACTTTCTCTGTATACTTCGTAAACGAGAAAGTAAAAAAAAATGCCTTTTCACATTTTTCTCACAGATTTTCGTTTGAAATACTTTGTTGCTGTTTTTTTTTGTGTGTGTATGTGCTTATCTTTTAAGTTGATCTCTTTGAAAATGAGGTTAAGGAAAAGAAAAAAAGAAGAAAAAAAAAAGATGCAATCATTATAGCAAGATCAAATTTATCTGATAGAACTCCATGGATCAAGCAAATAACCTTATACATTTGTTTTTCTCTTTTTTGTGGGAAAAAATCATCTTAAGATACTGAAAGATTAATAAACAGAACAAAAAAAAAGCAGAATCGATATTTTTGTTTTCTAAAAACATGATTAGAGTCTCCAGTCATTAATATTATTAGTTTAAATGATGGCATCTACTTCTCACCCATATGGGATAAACCAATATTTTTCCAACAAATGCGATTTAACGACATTTTATATTCTTGATACAAAATTCTAACAAACTGATTAAAAACTAAAGTAAAGCAAATACCAATAATTAATTGCGTATTGTAGTTAGCATATCTTAGTTTGCAGTTTGATTGTTACTTGTAAAAGGAGAATTTGATTAATATTTGTTGTAATATATTAGCACCTTGATACGAAGCACCATGAGTCCTTGCACTTCTGAGCCATATACGAACGAGAGACATTTAAATCAGCATTCTGCTCTCTCTCCCAACTACCATATATTTTACTATATATTTACATTACTATATATTTTACATTACAGAAATTATTTTTATATAGCTGAATGAAAAAATAATCACCTCATTTCCCTATCCATTCCAGGTCAAATTTGAGCGTCAGCCTTCGAGAATTAAATACTGAATTCCCATCCATTCCAATCAATAAACACCCATCAATTCTAAGTTTGGTTACAAATATTCATAGTTTTCATTTTACAAAAATGGATATCTATGTTAGATAAATTCGTCTTTTGAAGAAGCACCGAGATAATTTTACGCACAAAGGGAGATTTAAAGTGAACCAGATCCACATCCGGTGGAATGGGATTCTTAAGTTAGCATTGCTACCATGATGCACTTATAAGATACGAATAAAGATTATAATGGATATAAAAATTGCATTTATAATACAATGTTGTTTCATTATTGATTCAAACATGACATGACATCGCTGAGGAACATGAAATGAAGGGAAAAAATGTTACGGATTCTCTCTGTTCTCTGATTGCGTCTTCACTTACATTGCTTCAACTGGCAGATATTTAAGCGTTTTTAAGTAATATACTGACAATTATGGTCGAGCTGGCAGATGGAAATTTTCTTACAAGCGAAATACAAATAGGGACCAGATTCTCTTGAAAGTCATTGAGAAAGACAGCCTGTTCCTACCTACATGTCGCAGATTTTTACCTAGGTTCTTAATTCATTTGGATGAACAGAAAATGATACACTTTCCCGTTATAAAGAGCTTTGCTCCAGATTCGATGCGATTCGCCAAGTGGGATAAGGAGCCAAGTTATACGTGTTGCAAGTATTTTTTTGGGGGGTATACGAGCATTCATGCATCCATGTTAGACGAAAATAGTAATGAAAAAATGATGGCACACTCATTAAAAAAAATAATTCAGTTGATATTTTGAAATGAATATATTTGATGAGCTAATAATTTATTGGTAAATAGGTATATATCTGAGCACGCATTGGCGCTGTGAAGAAAAATATATGAAACCTAGTAAAATTTATTTTGTAGAAATGAAACCTCTTGCTTTATCTCACATTAAACATGGGAGCAACAACGCTTTTCACTTAGAACTCAGCTTATTCGCCTCATCAAGTAATAAAGTAATGTCAGTGCTTTCGCGCAGGTAGAGAATGCTGTGTGTAAAATACTTCAATAAGGAAAGAAATCTAAAATGTTACGACACATGTGATTCATCCGATGATTATGTATAATTACCGGTCATTACACATAATCAACAGTTCATTACATTTACCGTATAACATTATATATCACAGCCAAACTGAAGTTTTCATTGTTCCAATATTTAATGAATCATAAACAGTTTAACACTTATATGGAATTTCGAATTAAGATTTCAAATTTCATTAACATACAAAATGTATCTGCTATCAAAACGATTATTAAAAAAAAACATGACACTGTCTTTATATTATTTGAGATATTTACCAATTGAACTTCAAAATGAATTTGAAATATCACCCCATTTCCCAAGGAATATACAAAAATAGCTATAGTTAAATTTCTTTGTATAAATGCTTCACGGAATTTTCGAGTAATTGAAACCAAATCATAAGATTTGGAGTTTGGAAATGTTTTCTCTCGGTGACCTTTATCGATCTGACTGTTGAGAAGTTTTTGCGAACAGAGAACTCTTTCATCGATTGACTTCACCTTCAGGAAAATAAACACACTGCAGGAGATTGAACAAGAACTACGGCCATCAACACTCGAAATTGCTTCGTTTCACCTTGAAGCATTACAAATTTTAAAGAGACATTAATTTTACGTGTTATTCTGAAATCATATCCGTCTATTATATAATATGCCTACAAGAAAATAGCTATAAAGACAAGCACCGTTAAATTAAAAACCAGCGCAAATATAATAAAGTATCATTAAAACACGTATCATTTTATTATTATTTAAAAGGCAGAAAACAGGATGGGTATATTCAATATATTATTTAGAACAAACTAAAAATGATCAAGATCGGATTGAATTTTCAATCACTTGAAAATCTAACTATGAAATTTTTCACTGCGCATGCCTTCATTCAGAAAATAATCAAATGGAATCTTTAAAATTTGTAATTTTCTTGTTTTACAAATTTAAATGCATTCATAAATTGCTGACTGCAGTGAATATGATAATTAGCCAAGAAGCGTATCATACCTTAAAAGCTTCGATTAAAATTTTCTAAATAACTATATTTAATTGAATTTCAATAATCATTTTTCATTTTTGGATGCTACAGTAAAATTTTTTTAAGTCGACATGGCTGCGTGAAAACTTTTAATACCCCCCAAAAAAATCAAATGTTGAAAACTAAGAAGTTCTGGCATAAATTATTTAAGTTCCAAATAATCTATACTATAAAATAAAGAGCAGACATATACGTTTGTCTGTCTGTCACAAGTACTCCTCCTAAATGAAAACAACAGTAATGTAAAATTTACGCATGCCAGTCTAGAGTTCATTTCTAAATCAATTGTTTTATTTTCATCTTTCAAAACTGATTCTTATTAAATATATTTTATTAAAAAATAATAAATTCGGCAATCATTTCTGAAATAATTATCGCATGAGAATATTCATAGATTTTCTTAAGCCGAAAACTGTATTTTAATTATATAAATTTAGTTGCTGTTGATTTTTTCTTTTTTTTTGGGGGGGGGAGTATAAATTTTTCAAAATTTATTTAAAATAAACTTACTAACAATATTTTTATTACTGAACTTAAATTCAAACCAATTTGCAGCTTCATTAAACACCCTATTCAGACATTTGAGTCATTTGTAAAATTATATCAAACATCTTTTTGAGGAGAGGGGATATCAAGGCAGTATTTCTGCTTTCATTTTTATTTCACAGCATGTCCAATTTTTAATAGGTACGCGCAGCAATCCAATAACATTACTTTGATTTCGATGCGATGTTTCATACAATTTTCATATTTAAATGATCTTAATCAATATGTAAAGTCATTCAAAGTACTAAATGCTATTTCTAAAGAAGGGTGAGAACTAATTGAGACAGTTATTTCTGCTGGACACATAAACACCGATGAGAAAGAAAATGGTACCAGGGACCCATTACAATAAAATCTGTAATGTGAAGAAACTTTTGTTTTTGTTATAGCAATGACAGTGATGGGAAAATGAAATCCCAAGGGTGCCAGGTAATTCAAAGTATGGGACAAAAATAAATAAATAAAATAAAATAAAAGAGAAACAGAGAAGGGCTTTGCTGCTAACCAAGAGTAAGATGATACGGACGAAGGAGAATGAAAACCAACAACAACAAAACGTTGAAGCGAAAAATTTTCAATTTTTTTAAGTATTAGATTTAATTTTTTTCTCTCTCTCGCCAGATATATTATCTAGTATTACATATTTTTTAAAAAATAATTTTTAAGGCAATATGTTCTTTTAACACGAAATTTTTAATAAATTACATTTTACCATGAAAAGCACTTTTTTGAATAATTCAATAATATTTATACTGACGAATGTTTTTTTCAAAACTTTTATGCAAAGGAGAAGAAATAAGAACAAAGATTTTCAAGCATCAAGAAATTTAAAACGCTATAATCTATTCGAAAATTATATCAGCAAATGAATACTATCCCGGGGAAGATGCAACAGATAACTGGAAATGATCAAACAAAAACCAACGAATTTATATACGCAATACATACATTTAAGTAAAGTATTCAATCTCGAATTGTTGATGAATTTAAAAGTTCTACAGCCAAGGGCTACGAGTAAGCGCATTATGTATGGGAATAGGATGTCTCTAAAGCGCAAAGAGTTGGCATGTGGTCTCGACACTTAAATTGTAAATAAAATTTTTTATTCATCAAGGGGCAGAGATTTTTGATCTCTTATTGGTAATCTTGTGGAGTCATTCTCACAGGATGAAAATATTAGACATTTTTAATTAATGTGTGTATTCACATACGTATGGTTACTTCGCGTACATAAAAATTATTAATGCATTTTTTTTTTTTTTTTTTTTTTTTTGCAAATACAGTACACTCCCGAGGATCCTGTTCGCGATTATTATCCGACCTAGTTTTCTTTTACCTAATTCAATAAGGAAGGCAAGGCGTAGTAGCATTGGTATTTTCAAAAACTAAAAACTAAGTTTTGACACTTGTCTTAGGGTTACCTTTTCATATCTGTTAAATCATTTATCAGTGGGAAAAAAAAAGTTTGTGTCACTTTTCTTACGAACAAGGCCTACGATTTGCGTTAATGTTTTGTTTATGTTTCCTGCACTTAAGTTGGACATTACAGAATTTATGTTAAAATGTGAACCGTTTATATCCTTTAACTTTCTTTTTCCCTAACAAATTCTTGAAGCGTGCAGTGCAGTATGTAAACTACCAGTAGAGAGCCTTCTTCTTTAACTCGGCATGTTAATGGCAACTGCTTCTATGATTCACCGGGCCCGTGACTGCGTTCACTGTCTAGATGGCTTGAGATAAATGGAGGGCTTAGTACTATATAAGAAGTGAGAAAATGTGTATTATAACAGTGAATCTTGGTATAAAAACTTTGTCTTCGGCTATTGGTGGGCAAAGAAATGAGTTCCTAAAACTCCGGCCTTTCCGACTTTTTTGTTATCTGGTCTGCCCTTTCGCCACATTATACAAGATACTCAGGAGTGTACTGTAATTGTAGATGTATTTTAGAATATATTTTTATAAAAACTGTGGAAGTCACAGGGAGCTCCACAATAAAACTGGCAACAATGAATGCATAGCTTTTTTTGAAGATGTCATTTTCCAGATCAGAGAATCATTACAGAAAACATAAAATAATAGTTCGGTAATAGTTAAAATAATATTGAATAGATATTGTAACATTCCCCGTTTCCCACTACTGATAAGACATTGTGTTGTACTGATTCATTGTGTCGTCGCTGTTACTTACTAAACTCCTCGAGATAGCCAGATGGTGGATCTTTTCATCTGAGTGGTCTCGCATCTGTTCATTAGCGACTACAATGGAAAACCACAAATGGAATTCCTCGTCTCAGAGGTATTGATAGTGCCTTCAAAGAGAAAGGGGTGTCCAAACATCTGGATGCTAGATGTTTCTCTTTGTGAAAGGACCTTCCCACGACCCACTGGCGCCACTGAGAGAGCATATGGCTGCACCCCGATTAGCTGAAGGAGAGCTCAAATGACCAATGTAAATTAAGAGAAGGAGATTGTCGCCGAAATAAAGCGCGGAGATTTTTTTTAGAGAGGAGAGAAGAAACGAATTGCAGGAACTGTTGGACTATGCCCATAAGTTCGGAGTCTGAGAAACTACCCCTGGAATGGTCGTGTTGACGAGATGAAGAACTGACTTTCAAGAAAACCCTTCGATTTTGACTGTTGCATCTCCTACTATAGGTGTAAATAACTATTTATTTAACCAAGATTATAACAAGTTGTTCTTTGTATATATAAGGCTGTAAAATAAAGAATTGTTTGGAAATTCTGCTTCGTTATTTGATCAGTCTAGATCAGGACATTACAATATATATGGTTTATTGATGTCAATCGGAAATATCTGATTACCTAATATAAGCAAGTTGAACAGAGGGTCTCAAATTTTTATTTTATTACACGTAACTTATGAATCTTCAGTTTGTTCGGCAGCATGTTTCATTAAGTAATTAAAAGTCAAGAATGAAGCAATTATAATGAAAAATTAAAAACAGTGTGCTTCACAATATAGAGCCCTTCTAGCTTGCAATAAGATAACGAATAAAAAATAACAAGAAACAGAAAAATAATATATCTAATTTGGCTATCCTACAAAATCACTGAAGAATCTCATTAAGTGCTCGATTTTACAAATGAGCAACAAGCTCAAACTTAACAATTTCAGTGATCCATGGTCCAAGCACATTGATCAGAATTTCTAAGCTCTCAAAGAATCAAAACAAAATGCACAACATCAAAAAATAAAATAAAAATCAGCAAGAAAAACTGTAACTTTAAAGATTTGAAATGCATGCATTGGCTCTCCCATCAAAATAAGGTTTCAACGTCAGTCGAAATATTTTGCTTTAATAAATATAACAAAACAATGCTAAATATACACTTTTATCTATCATCTAACTTGCATGCCATCTTTAACAGTACTGAAAATTCAGTTTCTTATTTCTCACGCAGAAAAACACTCTTTTTTCCTTAATTCTCAACAAAGAAATTCATGTGATTAAATATTTGATAAAACAAAGAAAACGGTCTGAATTTCAATGCAACCATTAAATTTATGCAAAGAAAAAAATTATCAAAATTCCGGGGAAAAAATTGCAATAGAAATAAATATATATCAAAAACAAATATGTATTTTTATTTTGTAATACATAAAAATCACTTTTGTGCAATAATGTTTTTAACAGAAATATAGTTGGAATAGAAATTAGCAAACAGACCAATATAGCGAAAACATTACTTTTAATTACGATTCTATTTCAAATTTCAATATATATATATATATATATATATATATATATATATATATATATATATATATATATAACCAATCAAAGTAAGAAATATTTTGAAAACGAAACGAAATAGTTTCGGAATCGCAACTAGAAATTATTTCTTATTCAAACTATAACCAAAAATGGGACAGGAAAAAAATCATAGTATATAGAGAGCGCAAATGCAGCTACATCTAAAACACAGATGAATTGAAACAAAACTAATAAAAATCAAGTTAATAGGAAATTCAAATTAAACCAAATAAAAAAAGAATCCCGCCTGAAGACTTTTTCAAAGGTCACCCTCAGGCAGGGATTCAAAAAAAAAAAAGTCTTAAAACAAGTCTTTTCTTTTTTTTTGGTTTAATTTGAATTTCCTATTAACTTTATTTTTATTACTTTTGTTTATTATATATATATATATATATATATATATATATCCTTTTAAGCTTGTTTACCTTATAACTTCAGACCTGAAATATCTTACATTTTCTAAAGTATATTTTTACCAAATTTGGGAAATATATGTCAAAGAATTTGGTTTGCAGAGCACTAACAGACACACATTTTCGCAATTATTAGTGGATATATTAAGAAATCTAGGAATAAATTTGTTTTTCTCACATTTACTAACAGTTAGGGGCCATGATTATCAACTCTACTTTTAAGTAAATTAATTTGCAAACTAATATTTAATTCAGAAAAAAAATACAATAGTGAATCCTCATTCCAGAATACACATGTGTGGAGAATTTCAAAATTTTGGGGTATCAGGATACGAATGAAGAAAATCAATTACAAAATAATGAGGAACCCATTCTTTTTTCAATTACAGAAGGGAAATTGAAGAGAAGGGAAAAATATATCCATTAAGCTTCAGCAATATTATAATCGAAGCCATTTAAGTTTGTTTCAAAAGTATAACTCATATTCTCCAATAAGAAGAAATGAGTCTACCTTGTAGCCTCGCGCCATACTATCTTTGTCAATTTAGATGCAAAGCATATATATTTCTCCAATATAAATTCTGAAATAGAAGATTATTTGAAATGGAATGACTCATTCACAAATCTAACTATTTGCTTATATGAAATAACATGCTCCATTTTCTCCACTTCTGAATGTAACAAGATTTCAACATCTATAATGATCATATGAAAAATAATTCAAACAAATTAAATTTAAGAGGAAAAAAACTCGGCCAAGATCAATATCTTCCTCTCCTCCAGCCGCTGCAAGAGTCATTTTTAAGAGCACCGATGAAATAAGATAAACTGCTCAAAAAGTTACTTTTATTTTGAGAAGTCATTTTCTTGCATATAACACTCATTACAATAAAATCTCCAGCGCTCGTCAATCTCGCTAGTACCTATAATGTCTAGTTTTATTTAGTAGCAACTTTATCAAAGCCGGTGTCATTTCTAGTATGCATTTTTTGAAAAAAGTTTTAATATAAATAAGAAGTACACGTACCTAAAAATATAAACAAAAATAAAAATTCTAAAATGAGTTCACAATATTAAAATGATTATAGAAAGCGAAAGCGGTTTTTAATTTAAAGCATGTTATCTACTTAACGCTGAGGCAGTAATGCCGCTTATCGTTCCGCAGTAAGATGCTTAGTTCATTCAAAAATTAAATCGGCTTTGCGAATGACGTGTTCAGTGTTATACATACACAATTAGAAATTAAATATTAGAAAATCTGCCAATCTGCTATCCTATTAACAATATTTCTGTCTGATGAACTACAGAAAGCTGTATCAAAAAATCTCATGCACATTCGCAGAGATGCCTAAGAATTAGAATCATTTATTGGTAGTATGCTTTAGATATAAATATACAATAATATTAAAAAGTTTTCTTTCCTTGTAGTGGGATCTTCTCTGGAGATAATGTTAGGAATACTCAAAAAATCAGATATAACACCGGTGATTCAACGTAACGGAGCGTTGGCCCCCGGCCGGCACTTTATGAAAAGGGCAAAATTTAGCAAAAATAATAATATTTTGTAAGATGAACAAAAAGTTTGAGTTATTTGTTTACAAACTTTTGTCCCACCTACAATTCAGACCCATTAAAATATTTAACCTGTGACCGAACTAGAGAATCTCTTTCCTTTCAGGGAATCCAACAGAAATTTACAAATTTGGTTACAAGTCCATGTACCAAATTTCAACCGTCTACCTCACAGCGCTTGAGAAGTATCGTCACAAGCATCATAACATCAAAGATACATTTTTACGGACTCGGGGAGATCTGAAACGGAGAGATAAGCCAAAATTTCGAGTTCGAATTTTTTTTTGACGATTACAGTACTTTCTTTTATACTTGGTATACGATAAATTTAAAAAACATTGAACAGAATAAAAGAAATAACTTATACATGTTCATGGACATTTACGGGGTTCTAAACGCAAGCTTACATAATGAAAAGTAATTATTAAATACGTTAATGTTCATTACTCGCATATATATGCAAAAGGAGGGTTGCCATCATTTTTAAATTCCTATTTAAAGAGAAACCTATGCAATCGATATTAATTTTTTTTCAAAGGAATTTGACATCTTATAAATTATGAAAGTCTCGAAATAATAAAATAACAAAAGTGGATGTTTTCCCCTAAGGATAAATTTGCAGATTTATTTTTCTTTATCAAAATCGCAACTTACAAATATATTGTTTATAAAATATTTTAAAATTGCATTAAGCGACAGCAGACGCTTAAAAAACAGAGTTACATAAGAATTAATAATTTTAAAAAAATACAGTAGACCTTCTTAAATCTTTCCTCTTCTACTGATTTACCTCAAGTGTAATCAGGTCCCATTTTTACCACACAAAAAATATATTAACCTCAAGTGTGTAATATCCACTATATTAATAAAATATATACATAAAACATTCGCAAAAATAAATCGACAGAAATCAATTTTAAGTTACTTGTTTCATAAATTTAACAAACTTAATAGATAATTGTTTTTCTTTCATATCTGATAGTTGCCAGGATTTTCGCCACCCAACCCTTTGCAAAGTAAAGATACAGAAATCCTGTTCTAGACCGTATAAACAGGAATTTCTCGATGGAAAGATAATAAGATAAACTGCACATATTGACTCACCTGATATCTCTGGGCAGTGTCCGAACCATGACTGCTGTGTGCTCCTTACCACCGATGATCAAAAAGGCAACATATGCCAACACAAAGGATATGAGCAATGGAAGCCCCTCGTAAAAGGCTAGAAAACAGAAAATTAGGAAGAACAGAATGCCCCGGAACACACAGACAGGATTATTCAAGCCGAAAAGATCATTCAGGCAACTCAATAGGAACTGCTTCCAGGCCACCACATCTTGGCCATCTGCTCTGGCAAAAGCCCCATTACATTTGGAAGAAGTCATTGCGGAGTCTTTAGTTCGGACGCTACAAAACGTCTCTGGTATCGGATGCCGATGTAAAAATATTCTAAGAGCAATATGGGGGTCGTGACACAATGGAAGAGGAAGCAGAATGCGACATGGCGTCAGAAGCAAAACAAGCAATTAAGGGGTGAACTCGGGTAATTTTTTCCTTATTTAACACCGACGCTCCGCCCGCATGTGCAATTTCTTTCCTGCACAGGTCTGAGAGACGAACTTCCCACTACATTCAGGATCGATTGTTTGATTTCATCTAAGAACAAACAATGTCGTGTCCTTCGTCAGGGATTCAAAACAGGGCGAAAACACCGGGGAGAGATGGGAGATAACAGTGCTTCTACAGCAGACAGAAAGGTATGTGTAGCTTACTACTAGTCGGCCGACTTCATTGCAGCTGAGCAACAAATAAAGTTGGAGGAAAAGTTCATGTGCAGAATTTCTCTGTTCTCACTCGATTGCCTCAACTGAATTCGTTCCCATTCGAGAGTCGAGTTTGTAGGTCAAAGAGTTAAGGTGAGTTATAAGATAGCTTAAGTTTCACTAGCTTTATAAGAAATATCATTCGAAAACTGAAATAAATTTTTTAAAATGTCGTTATTTCCCAGCAAATATATATGCTTATCGAAACTTACAATGATAAAAACAAAATGCGGAATTGTAGAGCGACATAAATTTGAAGAATCTGAAAGGAAGGATTTTCTATGTCAATCAATGAGAGCTTCCGATTTTTCTAAGCATAATATAAATGTAATTTTAAAAGTCCGCATAACTTACACCACTTTTTAGCCTCTTTTTATGATCTTTGCCGGATGATTTTATTGCTATTAAATTTATTTGATTATTGGCGCCGCCATAAATTAAATAAAAAAAATGTATTTTATACATCGAGTCAAGTAGTCATGATAGGGCACAAAATGAAGGACACACCAACATTCCAAAAAATAACTCAAATATGAGCTAATATAATGAAAATATAGTTTATCTAATTATAGATTATCTGGAATGGTAGTAGTCCACGGTAATAATTTTAAAAATAACTTAATCATTAAAACATTTGCTCGGTAATAATTTTAAAAATTTAATTATTACTTTTTTTTTCAAACAATCTACATTCGTCAATGGAAAATCTGACCAATCTAGCATGCATATTGCGGAAATAGCTCCTCATGCCAAATTTTTAATAGAGCGAATCCGGACGCAATTATGCAATCGAGAGTAATTATGTCCTTTGTCCTTTCAAAGACGTGGCCTACACAAACGTTTGAGCCTCATTTCATCATATAATACCTTGAATTTTCAAATTTAAAAAAATATATATATCGCCTTTAAAGCTATAAACCGGGCATTCTTGTATAATAAACTTCTTGGAATTAAATATCTATAACGGATTTTGCTTCTAAGCATATAAATTAGTATAAGGTGGTATATTATTTATGAATTATATCAAGTTAATGAAATCACGAACATTTGAATCAACTGTATAATCTTTAATATGAGGGGAAAGGGGGGTAAAGGTCAAAATAACTATATGCAACATACCGCAAACATAAATAAAATGTCTTTTGCATCCAAAACTGAAAACAGATCATCTCCAATAACCCTTTTTAGATGCTGATAAAGGAATGTTTAGGCCAAAAACTAGTGAGCTCCATTTACATATATTTTTAAATAATTTCTATAAGAACCGGAAAAAGTCGAATGAAATATAGAGATTGTAGGCGTTTTCACATTAAAAAATAACTTCTAAACTGATTTGAAGCTCTTTTTATATACCTTCCATCGGCTGAAATCATTTCTAGTTTCTAAAAATAGGATTTTCAAATCGAGTTTAATTTTTTTTTTTTTTTAACTCACTCATTTAAATTTTTGCTTACCTTCTGATGTTCTAGAATTTTTGAAACTTTGTACATTTGAATTTTGTCGATGACCTGATACTCGGCCAATCAGTTTAATTAGATTCCATAAAGGCGGTGTCAACTGCATGCATGGAATCAAGATGTATAACTGCACCTTTCAACATTTCATAATAATTATGATAATGAATTAAAATATAAAAACTAAAAAGTATACAGTAATTAAAATATAAATATTTCTAATTTTTAATACATTAAATAAAGAATATTTTTAAAAACAGATTTTTATTACATATGTTAAAATCTCAAACCATTCCGCGAAACTTATTTAAATAAAGAAATATTTCTATTCAATTCACACTGGACTCCAGGCCTGATATAATTCATAATTTCTATATACTTATAATAAAGCTCAATGTGTGTGTGTGTGTGTGTGTGTGTTGGCGATCTACAGGCCAGACCATTCAACCTACAACTATCAAATTTGGCACGTGTATTCCTTGGAGGCCGGGAATGTGCACCTGGGGGGGTTATTTTTTCCAATTTTTAATTAGAATTTTATTTATTTAAAAATTAAGCGAAATTTTGGCGTGTTTCTGCTATAACTTCCGAAAATATTACCGCACAAAAAAGATTTTTACATGAAGTTAAAGATAAAAAATTTATCTTTTAAATGATACCAATGTTTTAACCTTAAAATTAAATTTCTATTTTTAATGAATTTTTAAATAAATATTTTAACTCAATTTTCCAACAATTTTTTTCGTACAAAATAAAAATTTAAGCTGCACGAGCACGTTTCGCATTCATGGGAAAAAATTATCTTTTTTCAAAGTGTTGCCATCACACTGATTAAAGCTCCAATTAAAAATAAATTAAATATTTTTGGAAACGAAATATGCAAAAATATAATTTTCGGCACGTGTCTGTAGGAAATGAAACAAATATGAAATATTTTTTCTAAAAAATAAATTCAAGAAAAATTATTTTATCTTTTACACTCTCTATATTATTAATCCAATAAATCAGTTTTATTTTAAGGCAAGTTTTGTTTAATATGAACAGGATATCCATTCAAATCAGGGCCACAAAGCTAATTTGTAAACCTTTAGTAAGACACAGATCAGCTAAAATGATCTAAATGGAAAATGATTATATTTTATGTAACTTTATTCAATAAATGCTCTAATAAATAACGAATTTTTTATTTTACATAAAGCTTCTGCTGTGGAAATCACGAATAACAAAATATTCTTGAAACACTAATATTTTAAATAAAAAGAGTTAATTTCCAATCAACTAAATCAATCACTTAAACTGATTTATAAAAAATTGAATATCACTATTCTATAAAAAATTGAATATCACTATTCAATAAAAAAAAGGATAATTTTAGATTTTCCATCGATCGTTTCAAAGAAAATACGCTAATCAGCGCGCAGGTTTCTCAAGATCAATTGGCCTAAGATTATGAAAATCTTGAGATTTTCTAAATTTTTAACATTCAAAACTTCATAAATAAGTCATAGTTGATCGTGGAAAATGGAAACATTCATTCATTCATATATTTACAATTTGGGGTGTCCAGAATATTTCTCAGAATATGATACCTTACTGCATTAAATTTAGACTTCATAATTTTTGAAATATATTTATAGGCAGGAACAAAATATTATTATTTATTTCATTTCAATCCTCTTGAAAGCAAAACTAAAAACTGAATTTTATGCTTAATCTGAGAAATTTTTGTTGAATTATTCTTTGAGATATTACATAAATTATGAAAAATATTTTGTAGTTTACATAAGACTTATATACCGAGCTATTCTGTTTGCAATACTCATATTCAATAATAATAAATAAATAAATAAATAACAATAAAGATGATAAATAAAATAAAAAGTTTGGTTTTATTAAAAAAATATCTTTATATTAATTGCAATTTCATCATTTCCACTTTAAATTAAAGTTGAAGTTTTACCGGAAATGACAACAAATTAGTAAAATATACAGTGGTGGCTAAAAGTGTGGACATTTTTTGAAAGTTTCATGTTTTTCAACTTTGCGTGCTTGTAGAATATATTAATTTTCACTTAAATACAAATGTTTATATATGAAATTGAAGGTAATTTAATGTAGAATTTAATAACAAAAACAGTATTACAATATCTGCATTACAAAAAAAAGTTATGCTCATTTTAGTAAGATCTATATTAGATTTGCATTTTTTTAAAGTGATACTTACACAATCAATACTTAGTAGAATAACCCTTATTTTTTCAGACAGCTTCACAGCGTCTTTTCATCGAGTGAACGAGTGTTTGGAGTTCATCTTCCGTAATCACATGGTTCCCAGAATCAATTATAGATTCAATAAGTTGTCTTTTATTGTATGGACGTTTTTTTCGTACAAGAATTTTTAAACGTCGCCACAAACTTTCAATTGGATTGAGATCAGGGCTGTTTCCTGGCCATGATATACATCTATGCCTTTATTTTGAAATCATGCTTTGCATACTTTTGCTGTGTGGCATGGAGCTGAATCCTGCTGAAAAATAAATGGTGCTTTGTTAGGAAAGAAAAATCTCTGATGGAAGGTATCAATTTTGGATCCAGGACAATTTCGATGTATTTTTTGCTATTCAGGATGCCTTCAATCACTTGAATTCGACCCACACCATCTGCAGACATACATGCCCAAATCATGGCATTTGTTGTTGACTTTATAGTTGCTTCAATGCAATCAGGATAAAGCGCTTCACCTACTCTACATCTCACGTATTTTGTACCATCACTACCAGATATTTTAGTCTCATCGCTCCGGATTACTTGCTTCCATTGATTTTCTGACCATTTAATGCATTCTTTTTCCCACTTGACTCGTTTTTCGAGTTACTTTTCATTTAAATATGGTTTTTTCCTTGGAATTCTAGCTTGTAGTCCAAATCTTGATAAACCGTCTTCTTTTTGTTCTTGAACTTACTGCAATACCCGCTGCATTCATTTCACATCTAATGGCATCTGATGAAATGTTTCTATCTTGAAGGCATAGCCGTTTAATTTTTCTATCGGCAGTAGCAGTTGTGCATTTTTTTCTGCCTGATTTGGCCTTATTTTCCACTGATTTCGTTTTTTCATAACGTAAACAGAACTTTCGTACACCAGAACAAGTCACTGAACCACCAACTTGCCTTGCAATTTCAGCATAAGAGAGGCCGTTTTCTCTCAATATGACAATTCGGCTTCTTTTTGTAGATGTCCAATCAGTTCTTGTTGGTGTTGTTTGTTTAAAATTAGTTTAATTAAAAAAAAAGGGATAAAATATTCAAAAATAGCAATACTCTATTTAATTGTACTAGTATGCATCATTCCGCAAAATATTTCCACAACAATAACTCTATTACCATCCAAATAACCTAAATTATAGTTACAGACATTTGATGGGTCCTCAGAACAGTGTTGGTGATTGGCTAGTACACTTTTATTACAAAACATGTCATAATTCAAAACGATTTGTGTTTTGATTCATGTTTTTTGTTCTACTAAAATGAGCGTAACTTTTTTTTGTAATATAGATATTGTAATACTGTTTTTGTTAATACATTTTGCATTGCATTACCTTCAATTTGATATCGAAACATTTGTATTTAAGTGAAAATTCATATATTCTACAAGCACGCAAAATTGAAAAACATGAAACTTTCAAAAAATGTCCACACTTTTGGCCACCACTGCATATAGTAAATTGAACGTAACGATCTAAACAACAGTATAAGTTTGGTATGACTATCAAAATTTGAAGATTAAAAATGTTTTGTTTGAGAATCTATTAAGAGACCAGTTACTTAAAATATTTAATTGAAAATTGTAGCGAGCGGTAATACTGGCT
>JAPMOR010064020.1:177527-219375 GCA_026543865.1 Argiope aurantia
TATAAAACAAAAAAAAAACACCGACTTACTGGTGTATTCTTTTTTTAATTTCAAGTCACTGTATTGGCCCATTCACTGTTTGTAAAATGATGCATGTAGCACTGAAGTGATTGAAACTGGTACTAATACAGTGTGTTTCAGTGAACCGTTTCAGAACTTCTCAGAGGGGTAGGGTACATCCTGACGAACCAAAATCATATACCCATGGGCAGTCAGAAATGCTTTCCTGATGCGGTAGATAGCGTTGTGCGAAAAGTCCGAGCTTTCGTTCAGGGAATCTTCATTTCGCACAAGAACGCCAAGTTAGTAGAATGGATGATTACACGATCGCAGAGTTAGCCGATATGCATTTGGCGTACGGGGCAAATTGTAATGGGCCAGCCGCACAGCGTTTCTACGCGGAACGATATTCGACGAGGCGTATTCCCAGTCATAATTTCTTTGCAAGACTACACCAGAGGTTAGCTGAGACAGGTTCATTAAAAAGAGCTCACAGGGACAGGGTAAGAACACGGACTGCAGACGCCGAACAGAATGTGCTGCAGCATGTACAGGGGAATCCAAGAACGAGTACACGGAAGTGTAGCAAACGCAGTCGGGTTTCCCATTGCAGCGTCTGGAGGATTCTCCGAGCAGAAGACATGCATCCGTTTCACGTGCAGCGTGTCCAGACACAGAAACCGGAGGATTATGTACCTCGTATTGCTTTCGCACAGTGGTACCTGGGAAAATGTGCTACAAATCCCCTTTTTCCTGCTGAAGTGTTGCTTTCCGATGAGGCATCCTTCACAAGGGAAGGAATTTTCATTCAACACGCATAACGACCATATCTGGGCGGTCGAGAACTCGCATGCAATACGACGTCGTGCAGCACAGAATCGATTTTCGGTCAATGTATGGGCCGGTATTGTGGGAGATCACCTCATCGGACCTTACCTGTTACCGGGTCGTCTAACCGGGCCTACGTACTTGCTCTTTCTGCAGCAAGTATTGCCACAACTTTTGAGAGATGAACAGATTTCTGCATCGGCGCAACAGACAACAGATGGAGCCCCTGTCCATTATAGCGGAGATGTTCGTAACTACCTGGATGTCACATTTGGTCAACGGTGGATCGGACGTGGGGGTCCCGTGCGTTGGCCTGCTCGGTCACTCGACTTATCATGTCTTGATTTTTATTTCTGGGGTCATATGAAATCGCTAGTTTATGACATCCCTGTTGACACTGCTGAGGAGCTCGTTGCAAGAATCGCAGAAGCTGCCAGAGAGATTCGAGATATGCCTGGAGTATTCCAGAATGTTCGGATGTCCGTGCGTCGGAGATGTGAGGCGTGCATTGTAACGATTTCTCATTTACGGTCTCTTTTCTTTACGGTGCTTCTGTGTACAACACCGCTTCAGGAAAGCATTTCCGACCCCACATTGCTCTATGAATTCGAGTTGTCAGGATGTACCCTACCCCTCTTAGAAGTTCTGAAACGGTTCACTGAAACATCCTGTATAATGTTCATACATGCTACTCGCGATGCAGAAATCCATGTAGTAATGACATGCATAAACAGCATTTACATAAGTGATATAGTGCCGTAGAATTTTAATAGTTTATGTAGCTGTATGTCTTCCGTTACAAATTTCATTGTAAAAGTGAGTAGTTGGTGCTGTGAGAGCGTTTATATGTTAATGCATTTCACATGTTATTTCTAAATTTTTATTTCACAAATTATTTCTAAATTTGTACTTGTAAATTAAATTTTTAGTTCCCCCAAACAATGACAGTAAAGCATATGGAGTGAACTGAATAATTCGCGTCGTCGCATTCACATTCTGGCGAACCTAATCGCTATTACTGGCCACGGTACAAACCTTTTCATAAACGCTATGTCCCATCATTGACATGGAGGTAACAAGCCCCACGCCATTGTTTTATCTATCAGAATGCGAGAACTAACCACCATACCGGAAGCTTCTCATTCCCAAGTTTGGGACGCTACCTGTGGGAGCTTCTAGCAACAAGCATACTTCACGAAACTCTACGTCTCTTCTTTAAATAAAAAAAGAAGCTTAGAACAAATGATCGAATCTGAATTGTTTTGACATCTCCTCAAAAGCACAGGAAAAGAGAGAATTATAAATGGCGATTTCTTTTTCTCTTAAATATCCAAAGAGGGAATCAGGCATTAATGGCAGTAATTTAATTACATTAACGCCCTGTTCCGAGGCCTATTTTAGGAAGAACTCGGTAAATTTGAACTACTGCTAGATGACCAAAACGACACCTCCTTTCAAAATTTACATACCAGCGGGAGAATCAATGTTAGATTTAACATGAATCAGGTTAACATAAATGATGGATCTCCAGTGGTTGAATACAGAACCTTCAGATCCTGAAGCTGAGGCGAAGAAATAAAACACACACTATTTGCTTATATTATAATGGTAAAATACGAGAGCTGTTTCTTTTTCAATCCATCAAGAATAGTAAAAAAGATGCAGAGACTGCAAAATACAAATCCTAGAAATCGAATGAATCACTTTTAACACTGATTTTAACAATAAATTAACGGTGAATAAACATCAAGAGATACAGAACTATTAGGTAATAGAACTACTGCTGCGAAAGAAATCTTGCAAAGAAAAATCTATATTCAAACTGGCGATTGGACAAAGCGCATCAGGTATACAAACCCAGACAGAAAAGAAATGGGCGACTGTATCTAAGCAAAAAGTAAAAGCAGCAAGTTTATTGCTGATATGGGAAATTGCATTTCTAAATGCATGAAAAGTAAGCTCAACACATTTACGGGAAACTGTTGGATCAATAACTATTAGCAAACTCGTATTCTTGCTGGGGTAATATCACGATACCATTTGCAGGTAAAAGCCACAACAACCGAGACAAGTTACTATTTTCGCTAAAAGAAAAGGCATTTCTAAATCCAACTTATTTGAAAGCTTTCATTTTCCTTTCAATATCCTTGCAATTCCTCAATATTTAGATGAAATGAAATTACTAATGAAAGCAAATAACCGTCTAAATGCATTGGAAAATAATTCATTTTATTAAATAATTTATTCCATTTCAAAATTATTAGAATATTACAATAACATTTCTCTACTCTTACAATTCTAGGCAAATATTTGTAAAATTGATAATCATATTGAAATAACCTCTACAGAAATTTAACTTATGCTGGAATATTGTAACTTATGTAACAAATGAACTTATTTGAGATCCGTACAAGATAGATGAATTTACCCACGATAAGAATCACAAATTATTAAAACCTTTTTTTCACTTCTCAAATTTGTATTTCTGGAATTAAATTATCACCGGTAATTTTTTTTTTTTTTTTTACTTCTAAACATCGGTTGGAAAGAAAATAATGATTAAGAAGCGACACTTTTGATAGATGATAAAAAGTTTATCGAATTTCAAAATTTAATCATCCTTAGCATAGAACAATCGAAAATTAATATAACTTGATGAAGTATTGACAATTAATAACAAAGGCACAAAACTTCTGTAATAAAACGCGAAATAGCAAACTTGGTAAGTAAGTTTTCACATAAAGTAGGGTAAAATATCAAGCAATACATTTTGTCAGCAATATGAACAAGACTTGAAATACGCAAAATAAGGATGTCATTTGCATGAGTGAAACATTCAAACAACCTTGAATGCCTACTTAATTACTCGCATCACAATCGAATAGGAATTGTGTTTTTTTTTCTTTTTTCTTTTCTTTTTTGTAACTATATATTATTTAAATGAACGGAACAGTTCCCAATTGTTACATATACATGTATTTTTATATTTTCTTTTCTGTATATTAACACAAAACATTAGCAGTTTAGTCAATAAAAAAATTTATCCATTATCATGAAAAGTCGTTGATACGGGTTCAATAAAAGTAAAATGAGAAAATGAAAATAAAAAAAAAATCTTATGTTAATACGGTTTAGAAAAGGATTTTTTTTAATTATTTTGTCGAATAACGTGTATAGCAAAGCTAGGAAAATTTCGATTGTTCTTTTCTGAGATCAAAGAAATGCCTGTTTAAAATAAACCCGTTTGATAATGAAATACAACTCGCAGATCAAAGCAAAAAGTTTTAAAATATTCTAGTAAAGTTACTTCAAGTAAATACATAAAGTTATTTTCAATAGAACACACAAGTTAAGACGCTCAATCTTAAAAATCATTTCTTACATTTCTGAATAAAATTATTTGCCTCTATTTAACAGCGATACAAATATGCCGACAACTAATTTTCAAAAATGCATACTCAAAAAACAATCAAATTATTAATAAAATAGTAGAAACACGAATAGCAGTGACATCTGTCGGGAGAAAACGTAACTTCCATAATTTAAATGTAATTATCATTCAATTGATTTTGGATTCATTGTCGAAAATTTTATTCCAATACGCATAAATTGCTATATAAAATAAAATACGTTCTATGAAAAAAATTACAATACAGTACAATAATTAAATGAAGAGAAAACGTAGCTTTAGAAATTTGTTTTTTTTTCTGTTGATTTGTAAAAGTAGTTGTGCATCAAAAGTCATTTTGACGTTATTTCCGCATAGAATAATTCAGTCTTTTAGACAATAGTCAAATAAATAAAATATATTAAAACAATAATCAAACTTTAATATATCATTATACTTTTGATAAACAAAAAACGGTGATTGTTGGTTTTCACTAACATCAGCATCATTCTGTCATAAAGTATATAGAGAAATTTAAGAATTGATGAAGAAGCACATCGGTAACATATCCTTACTCAGACTTTTGTCAAATATAACAATTCAAATGTAAACATTTCGTCATCTTGACCAGTTTGAAAAAAGAGAGAGAAAAGACGAAAAAGTACAAATATAATAACTTCAGTGGCGACATCTAGCGAAGAAATTTTGTTACATTTTCAAATAATTTTAATACGGTAAGCACAATTCGATACTCTCTGTAATCGAAGTATCGAATTGTCAATCATTGGAAAAGAAGAAAACTGAATAAGATGCAATTGCAATTCTCATTAAGCTTTTAATAAATTCGACTTTATTAGCTAAAGTATAGCAAATTTTCACGCACGTCGTAAAATATTCTAAGAACTTTTGAATCCTTTTTGTGCACAAAGTTTTCACTAAGTTGATATCACCCCTACAATGAATCAATTTTCTGAAACAAAGATGCGATAAAAAGTAAGCAGATGTTTGTGTACACCCATCGGCATTCAATTCGTAAACTGCATTTTAAAACTTATCGTAAAAATCGAAACTTCTTGATTATAACAGATCGGATTTCAATTTGATTTTCTAGAGTAACATACCATTTCAGAAGTTAAACATGGGCTGTTTGGGACCATATCTCGTAATTTTAAATAAGTGATAAAAAAGGCATAAGGAATTTAAGTTGACACGTGATTTACAAAATTTCCAAACTGCTCTGATGCGAGGATCTTTGACTAACGACAGCAGATTTATTTCGGGCTCGATCCGCAATCAAGACAGAACTGAAACGGAATCATATTACGAAGCAGATGCAATGATAGTCTTTACGCCATTATAAAGAAAATTATTTATAATTCAATCTTCCACATCCGAATTTTCATCCTTAACAACTTTCTGAGATTTAAAATATATTTCTTTCCATAATACTTAGCTTCCATCATGTATATATAATTTAATATAAACAACTGAACTAAAAATTAAATGATTTTTTTTAAAAGTTTTACTTAACCTTTTTCTATATTTTTGATTTTTTTATTTCAATTTAAGCCGAATAAAGAAAACTTGAAAATACAGTTTGTAACATTTAGTTTATAAATCAGAATCATTTATAAACCAGCGAGAGTGATCGTCCAAAAGCTTTCTCGCATACTCTCTAATAAAAGTGTTATCCTGAAAAACGCCTTGCATGGCATTGGCGTCAATATGGTGTAATATCAACCACTGGCGTGAATTTAGCAAATTTATTTAAATGTATCGCGGGATTATTGGTGATTAATCCTTAACATACGGTGAATAGTGTGCGAAAAACGGATACTATTAACCATATTAAAACATCATTCCAATTCAAAAAGTTTAAAAACAGCTCAAGTTAAAACTCCGCACTTCCATCTAGCAAGATCAAAAAATCGGCTTATGCTAAACAAGTACCTTCACACTTTTGATTCTCTCTTAATGCATCTGACATGAGATGATTAATATTGATGACTTCCTTCATTGCGGTTTTTACTACGTTCTGATAGTTGGCTATGTTGTTTGTAGAACTTGAAGGCAGATGATTTTTGGTGAAATTTTCGAATATTCAATGTCCTTAATTTTAGAACAGTTGTCTTTTAAAACTGTTTGATGTTTATTCGTTTTCGTTCACAGGAAAGATTAAAATGAATGACTTCCTTTCTTGCGATTTCAATGCATTCTGAGAGATGACCATCTTGTTTATAAAAAAGATTTTAAGATATTAAGCTACATTAAAAGGCCGATTTTAAACGAAAGTATCGAATATTCAATGCTGTTCATTTTAGAACAAATATTTTTTAAACCGTGTCCGTTATTTTTGTGTCCATTCTTTACGAAGCTACGTTCATTTTTATATTAGCATAATTACGTTTTAGTGTTGTTTTACATCGTTAGATATTAATTTCTTAAATTCTACATTTGATTTATATCTTCTAACAAATAACCCCAAATTAAAATATAAGGCATACATTTTCATTCAAATTTTATGTAATAAGTTTTCAATTCATTCTGCAGTTTCTGAATAAGCAATCTGTTAATTCAAAAATATTCTACATCAGTTTCAATACTTCATAAAGCAAGGTAAAAAAAATTTTTTAATGTCATGTTGTTGATCGATCGAACCCCAATATTCAAAGACTGGACGGAAATAAAGTTTATTTTTTACTTCTGGAACTAGGTAATACATATTTTAATTTACAGCAAAAAATTATAAATAAATTTTTGAACTAGAAAAGTTTCGGCTTTATACATTTTTTTATCGAAATACATATTTCTTCAAAATTTCAAAACACTTTTGATCTTTGATTTTTTTTTCCCCGCCTCATAGGTATTTCTTTTCCAATACATTTTACACAAAAATTTTAAAAATATAAATACTATTTTTCAAAAACTTTATCCTGAATTTAATTACATACTTCAATGCAATCATTTTATGTGATGTCATAATCCCATATCAAATGTAACTGCGCATGACATCTATCATTCATATCCATACTGTCCCACGCTGCACTATAATATTCTGTTTTCTTCCCTCCCGCATTGGATTCCAAATTTAAATTGACATGGTGTATTTAACAACCATCTCATGAGCATGAACTGGCTCCATTGATTTTAAAACAAGTTTGCAACAAAAATCTGTTGGCCTCTTATATTTTTATAAAATCAACATAAAGACAGAAGTTGAAATACTTATTTCATACTAAAAGTAGGGAATAAACGTTTTCTTATAATATAAGGTTGAGTGACTTTATGCGCTGTAAATACGAATTTCTTTTTTAACATATTTTTTCCAATAACGTTATAATAAGCACATCATTTATCTCCCTTAAGCAAAGGAAATGTCAGAAAAAGCAACCAAGTTAGCACATTTTCCTCAGTCACCGAATTCAAATAAATAAGTAAGCAGAATGTTAGCTACTTCTTTTGCTGTTACTGAAAATGTTACTTTGCAATTGTATTACTATGCAACTTTTCAGCACTTTTTTGTTTGTATATTCAAATCGACTGATGAAATAGTTATAGTGACCAGATTTTCTGAATTTTAACCAGGAACACTTTGCATATTGCGGGGAGAAAGAGGGAAGAGGGCATGTCCGGACATTAAGTTGAAGATTCGGACTTGCCTAATTAATACAGATTCAGACGACATAAAATCAATAAGCCTACTCAGGGATTTCAATAGATTCGAAATAATTAAGGACATAAAACAGACATCATTCATTAAAATAAGTTAGTATATTGTATGCATGATAAAATTTGGGAAGAGTTCTTCCTAGTTTATTTTTTATTAAATCATTTTTTTAAAAAAATTCTTTACTGTTTATTTATCAGGAGGGAAAAAAAATTAACTAAGGGTATTTTATTTAAAATTAAGAGGAAATAAAAGACGTGGGAGAATTTTTTAAAAAAGTGGGATTGTCCCAGCTAATTTCGAATCAGAAAGTTACCAATTACTTCAATAATTTTTATATAAATAGTACCTGACGTTTTCGGTTATCTCATCCTAGACTCCTCTTTTTAATAATTTTTTATGTTAATGTTTTTTAATAATTTTAACCATATGAAATTAACCTCTGAAAATTGGGAGTATTTATTTATTTTTACTTACTACTTGCATGTCAAAGAAGATTAATAACAAATATATATAGTTCAACGTCTAAGTAAAGAATGGGGCAAAAACATGCAAGTAAGAACCGATTATATTCGGGAAGTTAGAATCTGCAATTTAGAAATGCTCTTTTTAAATTTAATTCGAAAAAAAATTAATTTCTGACTAAGAGAAAAAAAAAGCTTCAAATAAGATTTACTTAAGGGGAGGGGGGAGATTTGAAAAAATGGCATCTCCCCCGTCCACACATACATTGCACGGTCGTTTAAATCAAACTATATATTTATCTACTCACAGTCCTTAACAAAGCTGGCCCGACCTTCACTTTCAGAATTTTCTATTATAATATTCCTATTTCCTTAATTAATTATTTTAATAATTTTTCTTCCAGGAAATAACAGTATTTATTTATTAGAAGTAGGTACATAAAGTAGATGCACTTCACGAAAAGCAAATTACCAGTTACATAAGCAAATGGATAATTTCTTTTGAGTCGTTTTCGTAAGCATTTTTGTTGTTTCATGAATATGAAAATTGACCCGAAGGTTGAATATTAATAATGAAACTCGTCTATTCTGCATCGGACGAGGAAATTGGAACTATTAGGTTTGAATCTATTTTTGAAACTACAAGAGAGATATTGGTGGACGAACCTTTTATTTCCAAACCCCTAGTTAAATGGCGTGGATGGCAGTTAAAAGTTTTTTTTTTCAGTCACTTTTATGATATTTATACACACTTAAATCACTGTAAAGATATTTATGCACATTATTTTCTAAAAACAGAATATCTGGCATTGCACGGATTTTAATATCAAAGCCTTTTGAGAGACTGAAAAAGTACTAAGTCATGTAAAAACATAGTGCTAATAGTGTTTAATTGATGGAATATCCTTTGGCGATTAGTTTGCTAGTCTAAAATATTGGTTTAATAATTATTAATATAGAATGCATAATTATTTAAAAGTTCATCTGTTTCTTGATAAGACTGGAAAGGCACGAATTTAATGCAAATAAAAATTAGTTACCTTTTTCTAAGCCGCCTAGCGCAATAAAACATTTTAATGTCAAGCGCTTGGAACTAAATATTTACAAAAGGATGATCGAGTTTAAAGCAAATTTATAGGTGAGGAAAGTTTGAAAAAAATTGCGCCATATCATTTTAGATGACTAAGGATATATAAGGATGCCTTTGTAAAATTAAACGAAACAACCTGAAAAAAAAAAAAACTAAATTTCCGATAAAAAAGTACGAAGAATAATATTTGAAATGGGCTAATAATCCATTTTTCAATTAATAAATTCTGTAAAGAATAATAGTTTTTTTCTAATCAAATTGTCTTTCAGGAAAAGGAATTCAAATTCTAGTAGCAGCGAAATTAAAATGCAGCCCAAGATTCTTAATTAAAAAGCAAAAAAATTACCGTTATAAGCTTCGCGGAAAGGGCCGATTTGAAGCCAGTGCTTAAAAATATTCCATTAAATAAGCCTTGCAAAATAAAATAAAAATAATTTCATTCAATGCTCTTGAGAAACATTTTAAAATGTGTAAGACTTTAAACTACAGATATACAAAAATTTATTTTGGAGTTAATCTATTCAATGTAGCAAATTTCTCTCATTATAGCTTTAATAATAGAAAAAGACAATGTGATTAAAATATTTGACGAAATGAAGAAATTCGTCTGATTACACTATGAATATCGTTGAAAATAAAAAAATAAAAAATTCAAAAAGTGTGTTTGAATTAATAAAAATTGTATGATAGATTGTTATTTTTCAAAGATTTTATTTCTGCAAATTTAAAATGGTGTAAAAATTATTTTTGTCAGATAATATTTTCTGGAGATATCGCGTGGAAAATGCTGGAAGCTTCCTTACTTTTCAATTAACTTTTGAACTTTAAAAAGTTGGCAAGTTATTGACAGTAATTTTTCTCTCGCTTTACAGAGCACATATTCCCAATTTCATCAAGATACAACAAAAATTGCAGATTTGCATTAAACACATATAGCATATATAAATTTGCCTACATATTCATTCAGAATATCCTATTATATTTTCCCGGTAAATTTACTGTATTCAAAATATTATTTTCGGTTGAAATCTGTACTTTGACTATAAATTACATTTCGCTCCTATAGTTTGAATCTCAAAAGATAAAACATGGATCACTGGTTATCATTGGAGAATACTTCTGGCACTTTTTGCGCTCAACTGCTTTTTCAGTCATGCAGAAAGAAACAAAAAGAAATGTTTCTATAATTTGAAACATATGTAAGGAAAAAATTAAAACTTAATACTTAAATACAAAGATTTCCAAATTGTATGTCGGGAGCCAATTTTCAGTAGGCTACGAAAAGATTTTGAACGTACCTAGATGTAGGTTTAAACTATTCATCACATCTCGCATTAGGAATAATTTTTATAAAATTATATTTAATAGCAAATGATTTATTTAACTACAAAACATTTCCTTTGGGGGACCATAAAATCTCGTTCGGAAAGAGCGTGAAACTGTTTGCCACTGAATTCAATACGCTGAGACTGAAATGGGAAGTTATAGACTGGTTTCTAAAAACTGTGGATCCCAAAGTTTATAAGTTTGTGAACCCCTGCTTTAGATACTTCTGTCATAAATTGAAACCATTTAAAAAGGCAAGCTCATAGGCTTAACTATTTTTGCTCATCAATATTAAAAAGTTCTGAAAGATAAAAGCATCGTGAAAGTCCCAGGGATTCCAACGCTATTTTGCGCTACAATATTTTGCAATACGGTTTTCACCATCATTATAAAAGAAAGAAAATTATTTAGACACTTCGAACATTTTGTTTAATAATAATTGGTACAGTAAATTAAACTGCTTTCATAAAAATTTATTCTCTTTAAAATTCACTTCTATTCATAATTATTATTAGTTTCAATTTTGGGTGGAATGAACAGGTTTACAGCATAATCGTATACTAGGCTTAATCGACTAAAACATTTTTTATGCCTTCCTCAACAAATGGGAACCATTCTTTTCCTCGCTAAATACTATTAATTATAAGAATGAAGTGAAGAGTTTCGACAGACGATTTTCCATTACATATATATGTATATATAATTTCATTGGCTGATCGATCATAAAAAAGTCATACAAATGCCACAGTGAACTTTTCACAGAAAAGTGACAAGTGAGATTTCACTTCAAATCTTCCAAGGCCTCGACGCAATTGTGGTTTCTCTTCCTGGTGTCCAAATATAAAACATATTTGCTGGAGTTCAATTTATAGTATTTATTTTACACTGCAATGAATATGAAATTGACTACGAGCGCAAATGGTAGAAACAGGAAAGAAGTTGGCAGATGCAGAGCAGGAAAGGGAGTGACAAGGCAAAGGAAAAATGGACAAAATACAGGAAGTGAAATAGTTGTGAATGAATAGTCTCATCCCAATGGAATTGAGCTCTTTTCTACTTCAACTAGGTTGTGTGGTTTTTGCAACTTCAACTAGGTTGTATGGATTTTGTAGATTTGTATGGAAGGAAAGTCAGATACGAGTCCAAAGCACTAACCGCTTTCTGATGATGAATATTTCGACATAAAACAGTTCCAGCAGAACAGTTTTTTACTTATTTAAAATTTCATTTTTTAATAGCTTATTTCATAAAAAAATCATGAAATCATTTCATCAATCTTTGCCTAGAGAAACCAATATCAGGCTTGGCTCAAACCTACTTCACATGTATTCATATCGTTCAAAAGATATTTGGATTTAAATCTTAATCATGAAAACAGTTAGATTTAAATTAAATTATGGAAGAAAATCCAGTTCAGTTTAGTTTAATTCCATTAACGATCCATTTGGAAATTATAAGTTATCTTGAGGCAGGCTTCATCATTTTGAACAATGATCTGATTCTGAAAGTAAAACTTTAAATTGCGTTTCACACCACACTAGATGCAGAAAGTTTAAATGTACCAAACCTCACATATATTCGATCCTTTGTACAATCAAGTCTAGAATCCTCTAGTCTGAAAATTGAGACTTTGCAACCAGATCACAGTTTACCTCTCCCCCCCCCCCTTTTTTTTTTCAAAAACCAGACCATACGGTGTGCATCAGAACAATATATATTCTTCATTGAGTTTTCTTACTTAATAATAAAAGCTACGCATTCTAAATGTTTAAACTTTCATACTTTTTGCTGGAAAAGAAAACCAATCGTCTCTAGACTAATTAACGATATGGCAATCTATATTATCTAGATGGAGCGATTTTGTCCCTCATCATCAAACCATTGTTCAAAATTATGAGGCCTCCACAGAATAATCTTCGAGTAATTTTCAACTGAATAGATAGTACATTTTTCTAACAAAAAAAAATGCATGACAGGAAATTAAGCTCAAAGGAGACTTGGACTACTGCATTTTGTTCATAAATTTTCTAATATAAACTGAATTTCATTATTTACTTTTATTGCAATTTTTATAAATTAATATATTTTTACTCCGAAATAAAATTACTCTAAAAAGATGAAAATAACAAGTTCCTTTTAAAAATCGTTTCGAAGCAAAATGAATAATTACCATTTGGAACAAAACATATTTAATATGAAACATGGAATTAAAGGAAGAAAAACAATTTATACTGATTAACCTTTTGTTATTACAAATCTTTTCAAAATATTTTGCTGTTGTTTAACACCATCGAAATTTATCGGTTAATCTGAAAAACATTTCCATGTAACGGATGCGGCTGAATGATCATGAAGGAAAAAATAAATCGATCTACCAATTAAAAAGCATGCCAGTAATGATCAAAATTAAAAAAAAAAAAAAACTAGGATATAATCAGAATTTTTTTTAGATAAAGATATTTAACGGAAAAATCATCCCTCAGAAAAAAGGCAAAAAAAACAAACAAATTTTAATGAAATTGACCTTCAGAGTAAGATTACTCAAGCATAGTATAGAGACTATGTCTGACTGAACAAAGAGGAAAATTTATTGAAAGAAATCTATATTAAGTCGGTCTCTAAAAACCAGATTTTTAAAGCACTTAGGATAGTTAGTACCGTGGTAATCAATGAATAGAAACAAATACGAAAATAAACAATAAATGAATAATTTAATATGAATGGAATGAAAAATGGCCTAACGTGGCTAAAACTTAAAGGATGCAGGCCAAGTGTAGAACGTGACTTGGTAAAGAGGAAGAAATACGACTTTTTTTTTAAGCGATACAAAATTATTTTTAATTATTCTGAAGTTCTTAAAATAGATTTATCATATTTTAAAGACCAATCATTTCTACATATGTGTTATAAATACGTAATAATTTTCAAACATATTTTAAATGGTAATGTTAAAGTAGGAAATATTTGTTCTACTTGCTCTTAACTTTTATAATCTCTGAAATGGTTCCAGTCATTATAATTTCCTTTTTATTAGTGTAATTGAAAGAATATGAATATATTTTATTTAATTTGTAACATCAAATAAATTTTTAAAAAATATAAGCATCCAGTATTTATTAAGTTCAAATCTTCTCCACTCGCGAATCCGTATTGTAGAGAGAGAAAGAAAGGGGAAAAAAAAACTTGAACCCGTTTCACCCAAGATGCAAATTTAAGAAATGAAACTTCAACAAATAATAATTTTAAAAAAAAAGATCAATTAAAAGTAATATCAGAAATTTCAATTAATCTTTTTCTGGTCGATCCTAAGCGAGAACACGACCAACAATATAAAGGAATATAAATCAAATTAATAAAATAAACATGATTAAATATTATTACTTTTTTTTCTAATTTTAAAAAACATGCGATATCGACAATACATAACACAGTACGATCCAATACAAATAAAACATGATTTTTAATGCAAAAGTATCCTACTCCAAACATTCAGTAAATATCAGAATATTACAGAATATTAAAATATCTTCTAAAGGAATTCTTATATAAATTATATACTCCAACAACCCCCCCCCCGACCAACATTGCTTTTTTTTTCCCATACTTTGTTTCACTTTCTCACTCAGAGAGAACTTACTCTGAATAACACTGGCGTCAGAACATTTGTGGGGGAGATTTAACTTAATATGATATAGAAATTAAAAGGATTTTCAGAAGAAACTGGCTCATTTTGTGCTTTGCTTGAAGGAAAACCTCTAGCTGTCAGTCTGATGCAGCAAGCTATTAACTGTTAAATCAGGGTTCTTACTCTTTTCAAGACTTTTTAAAGTAAATTCAAGGACCTTGGAATTCCTATAAACGTTGTGAATAAATAAAAACACAATAAATAAAAATAAGATCATTAAAATAAGACAACTTTAATGATGATCACAACTATGTCTGTTTAAACATATTCTATTGAGGGAATCATGGACATCAAGTAAGACATAAAAAATTTAATTGAAATTTAACACAACTAATATTTTGTGGGAACCAGCTGGCTGCCAAAGATCGCCAGTAATTAATAAAGAATGTATAGCTTTGTAATTCTTTAAGGCAAATTACCACAATAAAACATGCTAACAGAAAAGTAATCAGTTGTGATAAATCATTTTGCTACAATTTAGATCATTTCTAACTTTAAGGCTTAGCAGAAATGAATATCCCAAATATAGCATTTCAAGCTAACCATTAATCAAAACTGCTTGAATTTCTATATGTTAATAAAAATAAGTGATTTGATAAATAACATTTCATTTCAAAGCAACAAAATTTTATTTTATGCCAGAGGATGAGTTCTTGGTTGTAACATGTATAAGACTCATATGTATGGAACACTGATGTTCAAACATAAACCCATGACCTTACATCCGCAAACCGGTGACCTTCAAATCCTGAAGTAGACTCTGTTACTATACTATTACTTTATAACTATCCTAGCTTCATATCTGTCAAATCATAACACAGGCTTGCAACCAAAAAAAAGTAGTCTTCCTATAGGAATCTATCTAAAAATGTTTAGAAACCAACAGCTGATTCTGATAAATTTCTGAATGGTGATTTCAGAAAAAATAGTCAAAAAAATTCTGAATAATTTTTTATAAATTGTTAATTTGTACCCACAAATCAACAGAGGAATCTGTATTGTGTATAATCTACAGAGGAACTGCATTTAACATCAGAAGTCATCTTTACTTATGAAAATTGGAAGTTTTTAGAGTAATCTGTAATGTAAAATGGATTTTTAAAAAATCAAATAAAAAATGTATCCAAAAAAATTTTCTTTGATCAAATTTTAATTCAGAATAGTTCTTATTCATCTAGGCTACAGGAAAATAATTTATTAGCTCCTTTTGTTTATTTCACATGGCTCAGAAAGAGAAAGTTTTCAATGCGATGGAGATGCACAGTATGGCATGAATTATTGAAGGCTCTTTATTGATTAATCAAGAAGCCTCATAGCAGTGCTTCTGCACAATGATAGTAAATATATTTCAGTGCAATTAAGGCATTCTGTGTATCTGAATAAATATCATGAGAATTTAGCCTTGACTCTCGCAAATGGGAATGTAGAGATAATAGATGAATGATATGCAGTGATCAAAAGATAGTTCCATTGCTTCTTGGAAAACAATTATAATACACCAAGCACTCTTGCTTCTTCTCTGAATGGGACATTAGGATAAGGAAAATCCCCAAATCAAAAGACACATTAAATTTTGGAAACAAAAATACCGTATAGGAAGGTTTGGTTGAGTCTAGTAAAATCCTCTTGCCTCTACTTCATTTCAAGCTTGGTTTGATGAAATAATTTGAAATATCAAAGAAGATGTTTGAAATACTTCAGTAACAAGTTTCCAAGAATGAAATAGGTAAAAATAAAGAAAGGTATCTTTGTTAGTCCAGTTATTTGGAAACAAGTGTAAAAGAGGCTTGTAGACTATTTAAAAGAAGTTGTCAAAAAATTCCTCAGAAACTTTAAGGATCTGAATCTTAAATTATCACAGAAAACATGTTAAAGATATTCAAAGATTTGTTTTGTTTGATGAGTTTCAGAATGTATTTCTTAAATTCACATTCGACACCCTTTCTGAAAGTCTTGGTGATGTCAGTGAACAGCAGGGGAAAACATTTTGCCAAGATATCAAGGAGTTGGAGAATATATATACTAATATAAATCAAACATCTACTATTGAATGCTGCACAGATAAAACTTGCATATTGACTGCCTACAGAAGAAAGTAACAAAAATAGCGTCTGGAGAAAAAATAAAGTTCCCACAAAGCCCTACAGTTGCCACTATATAATAACAATAATGGTAATATATCCTCACTTTTTAATATAATTTATGAAATCGTATTCAATAATTTGAAAAATAGTAAATTTGTAAATGAAACCTTTAAAATATATAATTATATATATTAATTTTCACTAGAATATGTAAAATAGTTTTGCTCCTAAATAAATAATATAATAATAAAAAAATATATAAAATAATAAATAAAATAATTTTGAGAAAAGAAGGCAAGTATATATTTTGAATTAGGTTGCTTACTAAATTTTTTATGTAGAGAGGGAAACTTTATAGAAGGAATAATTTTTTATATCTAGCAAAATATTGATACTATTTTAAGATCTTGTTATTTATATAAGACTAGATATGTTGACAGTTGCATCTGTATAAATGTGGTTACTTCTCTTCAAAGTAAATTTTTCATTGACATATCTTAATCTAGACATCTGACAAGTTTACATTAAGCATTTTAGCCCATATTTAACTTTGAAAGTACACTTTATGAATAACATAATAAGGAAAAATGAATGATTCAATTGAGAGAAGAATGTAATTGTCATAATCTTCATTATAATCTATAATATATATATAGGTAAACATATTTTAGAAGTTGTGTGGGCGAATAGAAGAAGTTTTTGAAATTTTAAAACTTTGATTTATTTCCCCATGGTAGGCACATTATGAAACAAGGAATAAATGTAAGAAATACATCAGTCTACATCACGTCATATGAGCAGAAGAGAGCAAACGTTTTCCCTTCAGTTGTTTTGCTATGAGATTTTGATAGGGATTTCTAAGACACATGTAGTCTTAAGAAAAGGAAATTTAGATATCTTTAAAATAATATCACAAACTTTAAGGATTTTATCCCTTTACTTGGAACATGAGAAAATGCTGAAGTGCGCAATTTTATAAAACGTGTGGAATTAAATAAAAAGTGGAATTGGATCAGGAAATAAAAGAATATTTTAGAATGAAGTTTATATGGGCTGATTTCAAATCAAAATTAATTAAGATTAAAGTTATATTTTAAAATGTCATTACATATATATAAATTTTTGTTTAAACCTTTCAGAATTCCATTCTGACAGATTCCTTAACACTTAGAAAAATTAAACTAGAAGGACAGTTAAAATGTAGCTATACTCCTCTAAAGGGATACTATACTAAAACAGATTCCTTAACACTTAGAAAAATTAAACTAGAAGGACAGTTAAAATGTAGCTATACTCCTCTAAAGGGATACTATACTAAACATTTTAATGTATTTCTGCTATCATAGTTGTAAAACGTATTTCATAAAAATTCTTTCGTTTTTGAATATTTTTGTTTCCTCACATTCGAAAGTCACTAGAATTTTAAGTTGGAAACACAACAGTGCTTCACTCAACCTTTCTACTTTTAATTTTTCTTATAATACTATCAAAATAAATTAAACAAATTTTAAGTTAAAATGATATTTACATACTTACCGTAAATCTCTGCCAAGAGTCTTATATATTAAAAACATATACTTCCATCCGCCAATGCAAACGTAAACCAGAAATGCAATAAAGAAAGAAGTAAGAAAGGGAAAATAATTTCCAATCCATAAAATAATTAAAACTCCCCAATATATAATAAAACGTATCATGTTCTCCGTCTTGTATAACGCACCATTCTCATAAATTTCAAATGCAAGTCTCTTTGCAATTCTGCTTGGAGTGAAACGAAACTCCATTCTTAATAATTTTTAAGGCTTTATGTTTCAGAAATACTATACTAAGCACTGTGCATCACAAAGACAAAATTCAGAAGAACAATTCGACTGCGCTAAACTTCTGCAACTTGTTTATGAATGAATTCTAACCTACGCATCATTATACCATAGCAGTCCGAAATCACTATAAAACAACAACAAACAAAAGCGGTTTTCTTAAATGAACACTCATTTCAATACGTAATAATATATATTAATCGATTAATCTCAATATTATAAATATGTATATTCCCTCGATTTATAGAGAATTTTTTATATTATATTTGAAATATTATTTAGTAAAATATTTCAATCTCTGTAAATTAATTGTGAATTTTTAAATATTTTGACTTTCAAAACTTGCATTTTCAATTCTTTTTGTACACAATCGGAAGTGGCAACAAGAGAAAATGTTTAAAACCGGAAGTGAGTGACCGGAGTTGGTTTTGATACTGATCTCCGATTGATTGCGAGAATCAAGTTTTCAAGAGTTCTTTCTTTTTGTATTCTGTTTGTTCCTTATTTTTATTATTATAGAAAATGGAAGCGTTCTACAGCTTACCATTTGCAGTGCTTGAAATACCATGTTTGAAATTAAAAAGACCATCTTGGTTCCATAAACCAAGCGCTATGTTTGTTTATTCCTTGGTATTAGTGTCATATTTCTTGGTTTGTGGTGGTGAGTATTATTCGCTAACTTTTTATGGTTATTAATTTATATACACTTTTTTGTGGTTAGTTTTCCAAGTTTAATGTGAAGATAATTTTTCTGTATTATAGGTATATTATTCTTTACCATTACTTTTTCGTAATAACACGTCACTTAAAAAGCATTATATTGGCCAATAAATTATAAATCGAACTATCATTATTAAAAAATTTAATATTTTTATAAAAAGTAGCTTATATTTTTGATTTGATCATTTAAATTCTGAAAATAGCTCGTTTTAAAAAATAAAAAAGTAGCCCTTTAGAATGAATTCTGAGATTAATATTGAATAATAATTTTAATATCTTGTTAATCTTAAACTGTATACAATCTTAATATCATATTAAGAACTTAATATTTACATTGATTGTAAAAACTTTTTAAATATTTATTTCATTACTAATTATGAATTATTTTGATCTGAAATTGTACTAAATTTAATGAATACCTATATTTAGTGTTAATATTAAAGTAGTAACCAACTAAAGATTGTCATAATTAATATCCCCTTTAGTTGTAATAATTTCTTACTAATTGAAATAAATGTTAGGGATTTTTTTTTCTTTCTTCTTTTTGCATGTTTAATGTTTCAGCATTGAAACAAGCTACTGATTAAAGTATAAAGTATTCATATACCCTTTATCATCTTTTTTTTTCCCATACAGCTTTAATATATGACCACTCTATTGATGAAGTTGTCTGAGTGAGAAAAAATATTGTTATTACAGAATATTGCCAATGGGCTTCTGTAGCAAAACTATCGTCCTCTCTACCTCCATTTGTTTTCAGGATTGTGTAATTTTATTGTTGTTGCTCATTCTCTTTTTAATTGTTATAAAAATAAGTGCAGTGATAGTTTTCTAACCAGGCAGTTGCTTAGGGATACAGACTAGTTGATTAAAAAGTTGTTATTAGCGTACATAAATAAATATATCTGTATAAAATGCAAAATTTATGAATTAAAAAGTTTTATCAAAGATAATTGGTCTGGTTCTCATCAGCTTCATTATATTTAACTAGCTATTATAGAGTTTATATACATCAAACATTTTCTATGTCCAAATATGGATGTAGTTTGTTTCGCAAGTTATAAGAAATAAATAAAAACATATATACTTTTACAAATTATTAAATTAAAGAAATAACCTAAAATAAATAATTCACATATTGATTTAGCTAAAGTAAACTAAAATATAAAACGTAATTAGCCAATTTTAAAATAAAAGATTTTCTATGTATATTGCCTTGGTCTGAAAAAAATGCCTCAGAATAAATAGTTTCACAATATAAATTTATGCATGTTATAATGAAAAAAAGTTATGTAATAATAATGAAGAAGAGTTATAATGTGTAAGGCATTTTCAAGTAATATAAAAGCTACATTTGGATAGACCTTCAAATTTTGAACTGTGGCCAAATGATAAAGACAACTACCATATATGCTCAAGTATCCTTTAATTATATTAAAATCTCAATTTTTTATTGAATTATTTTCATTTGTAGATTGATTTTTTAAGAAAATATAGAGCTTTATAATATTACATGTAAATTCTGTAGAATTTATAGACATATGTTGGGAGTTTGTAATGATCATTTGCAGATAAAATTTTTGGCAGTTTTTTGGCAGAATTCTAAGGTGTTCATGGAAAATTTTGAAGTTTTTATGCCTCTCTTTTAATTGGCAATTTAAAATCTATAAATACTTCTGTTTTATCCTAATAAAATTCTGTGCCATTAATAAAATTTAGTATTAATCACTTGCCATTGGTAATTTTTAGCATTAATCGCACTCTGTTAGTGAATTTGAGGATTAACCTCATGCCATTAAAGAACATTAGATAGAAAAGTGCCTATTAGCATGGATTTTTTTTTTGTAGTTACTTACCAGTACGCAGTTAATTCACAAATGCTGATAAATAAAATAAGCAGGTAATTTGAAAAACATTTTTGATCACAGGAGCTCAAAAGAATTCATGTAATATTTTTTGCTAACAGATTTTGGGTACTTGTGTATTAATTTCATGCCACTGGGAAAATTTGTCTTCACCTCGTATCATTATCAAACATAAATTTTATTATGTCTAGTTTAAGATGCAAGATTTAATTATGTCTAACATTGCATATTTTTTAATTATTTACCAACAATAATAAATATGACACCTTCGGTGACTGATCATATTTGCGATAAACATGATTTTTTTTTACCTTATAATTGCTGGCATTAATAATTTTGCATGAATTTTATATTTGATAATGTTAATGCATTTATTTTATGATACTAAAGACTACTCACCCTTTGGATTTGAATTGTGTAAAATTAGACACATGTATTTTGACTTAATTAACTGCATTCTGATTGACTGAAATTATTAGGCAAAACTATGCATCACTGCAGCAACTAACAATTATTAACAATGACCAACTCGTGTTCTGACATCAAACTCTTTGGTAACATAGGACAGACATTTTATGTTGCAATCAGATTGTGTAAATATTTAATGTGTTAGAATTTAAGTATTCTGTTCATAAATTTAGTGCTGATACGTTTTATACAATGTCATGATTTTAATTTAATGAGTTAGTATCATCTAGCAAGCTAATGTGGTTCTACACAATCTCGCTACTGCTGATAAGAATGGTGTACTATGCAAGTCATGAAATCTGGTAAATTTCAAAAACTATTGGACATACATGGGACACTAAATAATGTATAAGTTGCTAAAAAAATATTTATTTTGATTCTCAAAATTAATTCACAGGTAATTAATTAATGGGCCAAGCTCATCTACAGAAAGCTTGACCCACTTTGATATTTCTTTGTGAAATTTGAAAAAAGACATTTGAAATGAGAGTTTTACTTTTAAATGCATAAAATGGTAAAGTACATTCTTTTATGAAACAGAAAAATATATTACAATAAAGTTATAATACAAATGTTATATTACTAATTCGCCCTTTTCTGTTATATTATTAACTTAAATTAAACCTAGGTTTTGTTAAATTTTTATTTAAAAATAGTTCAATCTCCCTACTCACAATTCTTGAATAACTATAACCTTTATAGTTTGCAGAAAAAATTTATTTGAAAGCTTTATTTTATGATGAGCGTATAGAAATATTCTATTCCATATTCTAATTATCTATTCTATATATTCTAAAATATCCATTTATTGCAATAATTTTATTTCTGTTTTCAGACAATGACATCTCCAACATTGAAATAATTTATTAGAACTTAATTATGAAGCCATGATTCAATAATTTGAAAGATATATTTTCAGTTTTATATTTTTCTGTAAGCTTTCATTCTAGCAATTTCCAGTAATGTATTTTTAATATATATTTATTTATAATATTTCATTTAGGTGTTATATATGATGTCATTGTTGAACCTCCAAGCATTGGATCAACGGTAGATGAATATGGTCATTCTCGTCCAGTAAGTCTGAGAAATCATTTTGCTTTTAATTTAATCTTTTATTTTTATATATGGAATATATTAAAACTTATGGCTTTTTGTCTTGCCTTAAGGGGACAGTAGACTTTCAATTAATAAGAAAAAAAGACAAATATGAAATTATCTTTTAACACTTCATCTCTAAAATATATAATATTAAACTAAAGTAGCATTATAAAATGTATTGTTAAATAAAATGAATAGTTCATGGGTTCAAAGGTATAACTATATTTTTAATGACTTTTCCACAAAATAATGCTCCTTCTAAATTTAAAATGTCTAACATTTTCGCACATATCTTAAATTTTAAGAAAAATTGCATAAAATTCATAAAAAAGATTCAGTAGTTAGAAAAAAAAACTGTTAATTAGGAAAAACATTTGGTATATGTGTATGTCAGTAGTTTGCTAAAATGTCTTATAGAATTTTTCTCTTAATATATGTATTTAACCAGTTAAATGCATTTGACGAGTATGCACATCAATCTAAATCTTTATTTTGGTTCAGGTGATTAGTAATTTTTTTTTATGTAATAACAAAATCATATTGGCTTTATTATGATTTTAGTATGCAACCATTTTTATTGCATTTTTTATTTATATTTGCCATCGCTTGACTTTAAAAGGGTAAATTGTGCTGTTAACTGGTTAATTTAATATACCGAAGAAAAAAAATTTTTTTTCTTCCTACATTTAAAATTTCTTACTTATAAATCATTTTCATTTCGGTGAGAATATGTAAATTGAATCAAAAACTATTTTATTGGTAAAAAAATCTTGAAGTTAATAGAAATATGTATGTAATTAACAAAAAGGACTGAGTATAAAATTCTGAAGTCTTAGATACATACATATTTTGTTATGAATTTGTAAAATTGTATCATTGCACTATTAATCTCATAGTAAGGAAAAGAGATTTATAGGTATTTTAACGGATGTTAGGGTAAAAATTTAGTCAATTTCTCTATTAGGAGTAAAAGTACAGAATCTTTCTAGAAATTTAAATATCCTATAATAGAAAGTATATAAATGGAAGTGCCAATAAGTGAGCCAGTTAGCTGATAAGGGAATTTTTTTCTTTAGAATATTGATCTCAAAGTAAGGTTTTTAGTTGTTTTATGCTGAGTGCTTAGTGGTGTACTGCTATTTAATTAGCAATTTGCATGTGTTTTAATTATTTTCAAAAGTGCTTTCTTTGTTTACTTCAACTGTGTTATGCATCTTTTGTGGAATAAAACATTATTATGCACTGGCAAGTTGTTCGTGAACTAATCACTGTACATTATTCAATCAGATTTTTCATAACAGTATATTTAAAATGTTGTTCCGCTTGAAATTAATATTATATTTTGTATAAAAAATATTAATACTTTCCAGAATTTATTTTGTTTTTTACTTTATTCTGGTTTCTTTTTAGGTTGCTTTTATGCCTTATCGGGTTAATGGACAATACATCATGGAAGGATTAGCTTCTAGTTTTTTGTTTACTCTTGGAGGCCTTGGTTTTGTTATTTTGGATCATACGCATAATCCTAATACACCAAAACTGAACAGAATTCTTCTCATTTGTGTTGGGTTCCTTTGCATTTTAGTTTCATTTTTTACTTGTTGGGTGTTCATGAGAATGAAATTGCCGTAAGTATAAATTATTCTACATGAATTAAATTTTTTAAATATAAGACACTTTGCTTCCAAGTATTTGGATATGATGCCTTTTAACAATACAAAATAAAATTGTAAAATGTTTTTTATACATATTCATGTCTTCATTAAATTTAAATCTTTGCATCTGAAGAATTTTTCAACTAGAAATTTTTAAAACAAAGCATTATAATAAATTACTGTAGAATTAAGCATTAATTATTTTTAAAAAGTCAGTTTTGTTGCAGGATGGGTAGTTTTCTAATTATAAAATGGAAAACATTTATTTATTGCTATCTGTTATGGCAGCAATAAAAAAAAATACCTTTAATGTAATATATCTTCAGACACATTTGGGGGGGGGGGAATATATTGAAATTTGTTTACAAACATTTTTAGTTTCAATACCTGGCATAGAATAAGTTATGTAGATCAATAGTTGATAATTTAATTACATGCAAGCATCAATATCGTAAATATATATATTATTCCCCATTTATATACTTGAAAGTTTCAAAATAAATAAAAGTATTTCGTCTTACATAAAATTTTACAAGGATTTTTGTTTTCTTGTACAACATATTACTTATGAACACATAATATTGATTCTTATGCATGGAAATTTTTTAGATAATTTGTAAATAGACTTAAAAGCAATTTGGCTGGTTATTTAAAAAATGTTGATTTTAATTATATATTTTTTTTCAGGGGTTATCTACAATAAGAACTGAAAAACAGCTGATATTTCTACTTATAATTTTTGTCTTCCTTTTTAATAAAAATTATCTGAAACTGGTCATTTTGAGTTTCTTTAATATACATGTATGCATATACCATCCAGTCCATATAAAAATTCCAATAACATTTATTTTTTATGTTTTAAAAAAAAGCATTCTTCCTTTGGGAAATCTGACTTTGTTCTTTTCTTTTATTTACATGAAAGTGAATTGGATTTCTGATAATGAATATCTACCATGCATTGTTTTTGTGCATGCAATTTATGAAAACCTCAAAATGATTGAGAATTTTTTTCTATTTGCATAAAATCATGAATTTCAAACCTTTATACTTATTATATAAATATCAAACTTGTTTAATGTACAAATAAATATTACAAAAAAATACACATTATTTACATAGAGGTTCTGTTGCAGGCATGTAATTCGGATCTAAGTAATTATAATCATTTCCCAGGAAGTGCATGTAATCATGATCTATAAATCCCTTACTGGCATAGACCTTCTCTAAATGATGATCAGCAGAATGTTGTGCAGTCTCATGGTTACTGGAAAATATATAAATTTATAAAATAGTTAGTGAATTTATTGAAGCATCCTAATTAAATAACGAATTTTGAAAGCAAAAGCAAAAAATTCTAATCTATAATGCAATTTATTTGAATAGTAGAATTAAAAGGAAATGCATATTTGAGCACATTTACAACAGTGCATTAAAATGGAATTGTTTTGTTCAATCTGAATACAAAAGTGTGTGGTATTTTGTAACCATTTTCTTAAAATATTTTGTAAAAAATAGCTACATGATGATAAAATAGTTATAAAAAAACATTAACTAGCTATTATAAACTTATGCCTAACTGCTTCATATATTAATTCTTTATACTAAGATAGGCCTAAGTAATAATTTGATTATAAAAACTATTACTTTGTATACGATGAAAGATATTAAACTTAACGAATGAAAATTTATTACTATAGAAATATGTCGGCTCGTAAATTCAGTGCAGAAAATCTGCCAGATATATTAGCTAACGTCCATTTTCTTAATGCATTAAATAAATAATCAAACCATATAATATATGTGGCATATATGTCATCTCCAATTTTAGTGAATTTTCTTATATATAAAATAAGTTTTTAAAAATCATCATAAATGAGATACTAATAATGATCCTCAACATTATACATTTCTCATATGGTTTGTAAAATAAGATGTGATGAATTTATGTGAAAGTTAATCTGTTGCTTTCCATGTTTCAAATACAATGTAATTATTTTTAATTTCAAAAGTTTCTTAATGTGGTTCCTTCTTCCTTTAATTATAGCTATTTAAAGTAATATATTTGATTTGCTGACATAAACTTCTAGTCTGGACTCGGTTTTATTCAGTCATATTTAATATAAACAGAATTATAGATAGGTTTCTGTGTACCCCACTGATTCTGTTCAAAATGTGTCCATAATGCTGTCTAAGGTTTGAAAGAAGTCACACCAAGATAATATGAGATAAAAATCATGTATAATCAAAACTCAATTTTAAACAAATGGGAAAATTAACTTTATATGTATGAAAGCAATTGCATGCATTTATATGGCTAACATATAATGACAATTCTATCAATTTAATATTGATATATAAGAAAACCAGTAAAAAAAAAAACTTTGTAATGTTTTTTATTCAGTAATCTTTAAATGGTTTGTATCAGGATAGTAAGAATGTTATTTTGTGTTTTATTTCACCCGAGTCGGTAATTCTGAGATACTTGAATTTCAGAGCATGAGCAATATCTTTTTCTCTCCCTTAAGATATGTATTGATCCTGCAAAATTTTAGGCAATAATAAAGAATTTTTTTTATTCTATGTTTGTAAATATAAACATTCATTTAATACATTACTATTTCAGGTAATGATGTTGCTAGCTTTTCTTTGCTTTTCCCCATTGATAAAAATTAAGAGGGTATTATTTTAGTGTAACTGGCACATGAAAGCTTTTGCATGCTTCCTGTAATATTGCATATATACAGGGATTTTTTTTTTCAGATTTGAGTGGCAACCTTGTTAAAATTATTACAATAATTTATAATTAATTAGAAATTTAAAAATTTTTAAATGCTATTTAGAGATCTTACTTTAAAAGCAGATATAAGGAATAATTAGTAAGCATATTTTCAATATATTTTATTATAATTGTATTTAATCAAGATGCTTATGAAATATTGATATATTAGAAATTTTGAACTTGGATAATATACATTTCAAAATCATTTTAATTTATATGCAAGTGTAAATTATTTCAATTTGGATATAAAATTAGGATTTTTGAAAAAAAAACTATTTAAATAGCAACATGCTATTGCTATTAGCTTCTTCTTAAATAATTACATTTTAAATAACCCCTGGATTTTACAAAAAATTATGTTGAATTTTGATATTTATTTCTAGAAAGATTTTTAATATAATTTGAAATGGACAGGTTTTTTTGTTGTTGTTGTTGTTGTTTGTTTGTTTATCAGCAATGTTAGCAGACATTATGCTTTTTCTGAGTAGTGATATAATGTCAATTCAATAATTATATCGCTAACATGTCCATTAAATTTTTTTGAATTTGTTTAGTTATTCTTACAAACAAGAAAAGTACAACCATGAATTCCAATCTATATATTTTGCTTTTGTCTATTATTGTCAACAATATATTAATTTTAATAATAATTTAATATAAATTTATAAACCAGAAACTTTAATTGCACATAAGCATTATATAAATAAAAATCTGTCATGCTTAATGGATAGAAAAGATTATACCTTTGAGAACAGTCATCACAGAAATCCATAGACAGTGAAGGAGGACATTCAGTGCAGTGCCACCTCATTCCGACAATAGGTTCTGTTTTGCAACGGCAACACTGAAAGGGAAATATAAAAATGAACGGAAAACTAACATTTGGAGAGAAAAAATTACAGCTATTTCTGCAGAATATTTAGTTTTACCTTATATCCAATGTGAGGGATAAGACTGTTTGATTCCTCCAATACTTTTTCTCTTAAGAGCTTTTTCAAAAATATTAATTCTTTATATTCTGCAGAATCACGCAATGCAGGACTTATTTCTTCATCATCCTATAGTATTAAAATTAAAACACATTTTAACAATTTGCAGTTGTATACCTCTAATTAGTCTCACTTTATTTTAATGAAACAAATAAAAACTGTTAAATCTCTTTTTAGCATATTCTGTCTAATAAACTGACTCCTTCTTAGTAATTTCTTAAATGTAGAAGAGAAGTTTTCATCTAATTGGATAGTAGGTGTGAATCATAGGCGAGTAGAGAAACAGCTAACATATTTAAATACATAGACAAATTAGAAGCTAAAAAACTAACTCTATAAACAAATTTGAAAATTCTTAGAATAAGATTGAATGTATGGGTAAATTTTAATATGCAAAGATTTTATTCTTGGATAAAGTAGTACCTAATGTCTTCTTGAACATGATACTTTGTTACATTTTAATAATTTAAGGTTTCATTTTAGAGGAAATACTATAAAAAAATCAAAAATGAAAATACATTTAATGTAAAAGTCTCACTTCAGGTTAAGAAAAGACTTTACAGAACCTAATCAAAGATAGACTATGATTTATCAAATTTTTTTATTGCAATAAGGATCAAAGAAATGATTTTTAAATTAATTTATATTTTTATCAAACTTAATGACCACCTTGAGCTTGAAATAAATATTCATAATTTTTTTATGTAATAATTTTTGTAGGATTATTTTTCATTTGTAAATCCAAGACTTCTAAAATAAAATTGAAAAATAAATGTTAAATATATGGAATGAAATGTAAGTGGAAAATTTCCCCACAATTTTTAAGGCAAATCAGTTAATTTTTAACTTTCTTCTAGTAATATTTATGAATATAAAAAAATTTTCACAAAGCTAATAAGATTAATGTGAAAATATTTATATAGGATTACATTTAGAATACTGGTAATATTTCATTTCTTAATATAATTGCTTGTAAAAAACAAAAATTTTTGACCAGTATGTTATTAGAGCTATAACAAATTAGTTATTATATAACAATTAGTTATTAGCTATTAAAATGTTAATGTTTTAAAATATACATAATTTTTATTTATAGAGATGCAAGCTATCTGTAATTATAATAACATTTCACGCATTGAACAGGATAAAAAAATATCTAATATACAATATCTCAAATTTTATTTTGATACTTAATGATGCCAAACATTTAAAATAACTTTTCTACTAAAGTTTGTTCTATATTTTTAAATTTTACTTAACTGAAAATGTATTTTAACTAGACTTGAACTTCTTTAATTTCAAGTTTAAACAGTTATATTCTAAAATTAGACAGATAATAAATGATAAATTGAAATGCTTCATATGGACCTGATATATAATTATTAATTTTAAAAAGTAATTAAAAAGTTTCTTACTGAGACATCTGTTTGAGATTCTGTTACTTGCTCAACATTTTGTTTTTGATCTTGAGACAAAATTTCGTTTGTAATTCCAGAATGCCAATACTGATTTAAAAAAGAAAAAATCAATAGTAATACAAATATGAAATAATTACCTCAGTAGAAATACATATAAGAATGTGGCAAAAAGAGATCTGATACATTTATATTAATCTATCATTTATTTCATAAGTGAGAAAATAATAATATTTTAAAACATGTTTAACACATTTAAACACAATTCCCTTATTTTTCTAATATTATATAAAATATAATTAAATTAAGAGAATCAAAAACTGTTTAGTATGAATTTTAATTCTTAAAAAATAGATTGATATATATTATTTATTACAGCTTAGAAATTCATATCTAAAAAATAAGCAGGCTTCATACATTTAAAAAAAAAGTATTTTTGAGACACCTTTACTTTGCATTAACACAGGCTTGCAACAGCAATTTTAAACACTTTTATTTCTAGATTTTAAAAATATATTAAAAATTAATCCTTATACATCAATTCCCAGCATAACAGATGTGACAATTTTTGATTTTTTTCTTTTTCAAGCAATTTATGTCATCCTTCTAGATTACAAACAGTAACTCAAAAAATAATGTTGTTATAAGTCTAAATATTAAACACTAAACTCAATTCCACTCCAAAAATATATAATGTACAGGTGTTTGGAGCATAAATTTAAATGGCCACCTTCTACTGCAGTATGTACCTTTGAGGAGATGGTTGTTGTCTGATAATGATTTAAAAGTACAAAGTCTGACACAAAATATTCTGAATGAGATCAAAAGAAGGATTATAGCATAACTAAATATTCAAACATAATTCTTTTTTTTTTTTTTTTAGTTTTCAAATAGCTTTAGCGTACAATATGGCAAAACTTACGTAGAAGGCTTTTTCATATGTATATATAGAATTTTAGAGCATATAAGTAAGTTTTCCATTTTCTGTTTGATTGTTGTTGATAAGTTATATCAAACATTGTATTTTAGGATATAGTGCAACAAAATAATTTGCAAGTAATAAAATGAAATTTCTTTTCTCTAATATGGTATTGAAAACATAATTTGGGATTCAATTAACAACCAGTGCAGTTGATCCCATCATTATAAAAATATAAGATAACATTTTGATGTCAACTGTTTCATGGGAAAACATATATGAAATGTTTAGTATAAAACAAAATATACAAAATGATTAGCAAAAAAAAAAATCCGATTGGTTGATAGTTTTTTTTTTGATAGTTTCATATTATTATTACATAATAAATATGTAGACTGTCGCTCTATTGACTAGACCATTTGACCTAGAGTTACCAAAGTTCACACATTGGAGAATAAGAAGAGCAATTTTTAAAAAAAGATTTAATTAGGTAAAAATTCAGCAAAATTTATGCATTACTTTTAAATAAGATAGAAAAATATTACACCATAAAAAAAAGGGATTTTTACATCACCTTAAAATTCATAAAATTACCTTTCCAATGACACCAATATTTAAAAAATATATATTAAGATCCTATTTTTAATCAATTTTTAAAATATTTTAAGTGTATTTCCTAATAATTATTTTCATGCAAAATAAAAATAAAAGTGAAATTGCACAACCATATTACTGGGCATGGGGAAAATTAGGTTTTATCTCTGTGCCACAATTATATTAATAAAGACTCATATGAAAAAATTAAATTAATTCTTACTGCAAATCAAACAGAGAAGAGTATTTCTAAGAAATGAAATAAACACAAAACATGGTTATTTCTAGAAAGACAAATGCAAGTAAAAGGTTTATGTGTACTTTTAAAATATTTATATTATTAATTCAATAATTCTGTAATATTTAAGACAAACATGGTTTATATATATATATTAAAAGGTGTCCATTCTAACCAAGTTTGATAAGAGTGAGCATCTTAATATAAAAATTATTGTCTTATTATTTTGCATCATAACCATTGTATCACTTAAAAAAAGTATCAGGATCATTGATAATAGCAATTTTGTCTTCTATTGATGCTGGGACTGTTAAAATGATTCATCTTGTTTTTCATTTGATGTTGAAAAAGCAGAACTCCTTTGCTCAGGTTCATAATTATTTTATTTATTATTGATTGCCTTTTTATTTAGATAAAAATTTACTTGGATCCTGTATTCACAAGGAAAGGTCAATTTAAATATTTGACTTGCTTTTTAAATGAGAAAATTTATTTCCTAAGCATGCAGTAAACATGCATAATATAAGCTCAGCCATCATAAAGTAAACACAATGAAACATGTTCCTATTTTTCTCTATATGCGGTTAGTGCTAGCTATCATCAAGAGTAGGGAGAAATCAGTGCAATTTAATCTGGCATGGGTTGATTGGTGTGAAATACACAAAAATCAACGGATTATATTTAAATACATGCATATTCAAATTAAAACAAAAATAGTTGGAAAGCATTTTCATTTTTCTAATGATTTTACAATACAGCACTATTTAAATACATTCAAATAAACTGATATCTTATTTAAAAAAGTTTTTTAAAAACATCGATTTCTATTTATTTTAATATAAGATTTCAATAAATTACTTTCATTAAAATACTAGCACTTTTTGATATAATCTCTATATTTTGAGCAATAAACAAAATTTCAATTCAACCTCAAATGTAATTTAGACTGAACAGTGATGTTATCAAATCCCAATCAACATTAAAATACAGAACATTTCAATAAGATAAACCTTTATAATGCAACTATAGGTACTGACAGTGTATCGTGAATGCATCTCTGATTACTTTTAAAACATGACTGAAACAAAAGTCTGTCTATAAAGATAAGGCATAAAAATGAACAAAACTATTTAACACTGTAATTTATTTTTTCATTAAGATCAACTCGATTGCTGTACTTTACTGTTTTCATTAAAATATTTATTTGATAATAATTATTATCATAAATCATAATCTTTATCATTTTGAATAAAAAAACTAAATAAGATAAGTTTAGGACAGAATAGATGTCTTAGTTTTTTTCTTTCTTCTCTTTACCAGAATAATCCTATGATGTTCATGCCATGTGAATAAAGGTTATAGATTTGGATTACATGTGAAACATTATGAAGTGTTGTGCAAGAATGCTTCAATAATGAAACATAACTGAAAATATAATATTCCTGTAATAATATTATTACAAGTATCTAACATATTTATACAATTAAAAACTGATTAAAAATATATAGTAATTATAATTAAATCAAAACAAAAAATAATTTTTTTTGGAACAAAGAAAATAAAAACCTTTCTCAGAAAATTTAAATCTGGGATGTTTCCAAGGTTAATTGTATCATCTTCTGTCAGGGATGAATAAAATTTGTACACTCTAGTAGCCACCTAAACATAAAATATATTTACCATAAAATTAGGCTGTTAAAAAGATAATTTAATTAGCACCATTAAAATCATTGAACAATTTAAGGTAATGATTGTTTCTATAATTTATAATAATATATTCAAAATAATATGGCAAATAATTTATTCAAGTGTATTTAAAAACTTTTAATTTGTCTTTAAATTTTATTGTTTAAAATGTTCTTTTACTGCAGTTGTTAATTTTGCATATCATATTCATGCATACAACAGATAGTAATAATAGTACATATGTAAATATATATGTAGATTAAATAATTTAAATGCATTTTATAATTTTATTTGTCTCCATAATTTACAATACAGAAAAAAAACATTATGATAAAATGAAAAGTAAATACTGGTCCATTTTTCTTTTTAGAATATAAAATAGCCAAATTAATGCCATAAAAAATATTTGAAAAGAATACTCAATTTGCAAAATTTTATAACATATGTGTATATTATTATAAAATTCCCAATTTTATTGGAGTAAAAAATTCAGGCTTTTTAAAGATTTTTTTTAAAAAACTAAACGACTATAAAATTACAAATTTTATATACAAAAATGCAAATGATACATTTAAATCAATTATTCTCACTATTAATACTCAAATGGGCCATTATTTTCCTCCTTACTACGTCTAGATGATTAATACATTCACAGACAGTACAGTTATAACCGCCGTTGCATATACGTGACTTAACTGCAATATAAATACAAATAACAGTTATATCTGCCAATTAGAAAAAAATTACAATAATGTGTTCTTTTTAGTTGTCAGACTCCTTTTGATACTGCTCAATAAATATTTCAGGAGAATTCACTTTAACCAAGAAAAAAAATATGATATTGCTAACTCTACAAACGTTTCAAAACTGTCCATTAATGTGTTGAGTGAAAAAGATTGAAGGGAAAAATAGAAGCAATAGATACAAATCAACAAACCTTTACTTACATTTAAATAAATGAACTAGAAACAACCTTAGAATATTTTAAATCATCATTTTAATTTTTGCTCTGTTAAAGTCTCCATTTCTAAAACATTTTGATTCTGTTACACATTGAAAATCTCTGTTTTCTGCCTTTTCAATTAATTTGTTCATAAATTTCTGCAGTATAGAAACTCCCTCCGTGGTTTTCATCCTTTTTTTATTTTAAACCATCTAGTTTATCTGCAATATGCTATCTTTTCTTATCCTTTTCAGCATTTTGAGATTTCAATTTTGCTCATATACTCTCATAAAAAAATATAAAATTCAGATGTATTGAAAATGTTAATAGAATTTTTTTATTATTTTTCATTTTTTTAAATTTAGTCTTTTCTAAGATTTTATTTTTCTTTCTGACATTTATTTTAAATTCTTAATTCATATAAACAATTACAAATGTTGAGTATGGATTTTAAAATTTCTTATTACAGCAATAAATTGGTTTTTTTTTTCCTTAATTACTATACAATCTTTCATTTCATTGTACTTTTTCACAAAAATATTTAATATTTAAATCAATGTACAATAATATTCTGTGAAGAATATTTCCAAGTTTTAAATGACATAAAATAATTTTAATACATAATTAATAGGAGCAGATAAAACAACAAAGTAAAACTGCATTTTTAAAAAAAATTTGTTATATATTGATTTTTATAGAGCATAAAATCATTAATGAAAATCAAAATTGTTCAAATATAGATTTTATGACTGTGACAAGGAAATTGTGTTATTTCTTTGCTTTATTATAATATATATTTTATTTTATCTTTCAGCAATATATATATATATATATAAACTGCAATATTATAAATATAATTGTTTGAAAACCGCATAAAAGTGACCATGGAAAATTATAAAACGGTATTTAGCTGAATCTTACTGTTTGACTTTTAAATCTGAAATTTAATCAAATTGGGAAGTTATTATTATTTTATTTTTTTTATTTTAACAAATGCTTAGAATAAAAATAATAATAAATCATTTTTTTTAAACTATGTCTTTATAAAAATAACAAATAACATTATGAAAATACTATAACAAAGGTATAAAAATTCAACAGATATCCATTTCATTAAAAAATTAAATCATGAAGTAAACATCTATAAATAAATTATATAAATATTATCACTGACAATCTTTTTTTATATAATTTGAAAATACAATGTATGTAATATACCTCTAAAGGCATTCTTGTTCCCAAGGCATTGGCAATTTTCTCCCATCTATGTATTTCAGCCTCTTCTTGAGGAAATTCAATAAGTAATTCTTTCAGCTTTTTTTGTTCTTCATCAGTCCAGGGCTGATAGATTTCAGAAGATTTAGTCTCAGTAGCAAGAAGATTCAATTTACCTTTAGCATCTAAGAGCAAAATAGCAAGAGGACCAAATTTTTTTTAATATGTTATAAAGCTATATAACATAAAATATTACAATAATAAATCACAAATCAAATTTTCATTTTAAATTATTATTTCATAAAATATGCATTATTTCCCCACAATACATAAATTTTTATGGCACAGAAACAGAAATTTTATATATATGCATATAAAATATGCAAACTAATTATATTACTTTGCTTTCTACAGATTCATAATTCTGCAGTCTCAACTGAAAATGCTATACAAACCCGTGTCTTTTGACAAATAAAATACAATGTTTTTAAAATTGCATAAGATCATAAAATGTTAAAAAAAGATTACAAATTCATACATAGCATCATATATAAAATTAAACTCAGCTTATACTTTGTATATTTTAACATGTCAGAGTTTAAATTGAGTATACAAAGACAGCTAATTGGGATAAAAATTTAATATAAAAAAATTGTACTATAAAATATAAACTATATATATATATAATCTTTCATTAGGAATAATTTGTAATTTGAAAATGCAATGTTCATATTCAACTTCTTTGTTAAATTGTTTAACAGAATTAACCTTATTTGGATTTAATTTGATTTTATAAAAAACGTTCTAAATGTTTCTATTATGGTAAAGCAATGTCAGTAAAAAAAAAACTACTTTCCAAATAAGCAGCTTTCTTTATATTGATGTTTCTTTATATTCGGTTTGATTTAATAAAATATCAAGACTAAACTAAATTCAGTTTTAACTATAAAATTTTGAAAAAACTGATTTTTTTTTAATTCTAATTTATTCTCAATTTTTTTAAAAAATCTGAAATTACAGAATTATTTATAAAAATTTTGAAAGACAAAAATTAGTAATTTAATTACAAGATATTTCAACATTTCTTAAATTGAACTAAATATCTATCAATCAAAATTTTAAATGTTACATACAATTTTTAATACAAAAATCACAAAAGAAATTGCACCGAAGCATTAATAATTAGCACTCTATGAAGAAGAAATTCTAAAAAAACATATATATATTTATATATATATTTACTATTTCTTGACACATTCTGAGCCATTTGCCTATTGAAATTTATCTGTCTTCTTTCATATGTGGCCGGATTTCCACTTAAAGCATATTTACTCCAATCTATAATAGGTACAGGATGGATCTTTTGAGGTACAGGAAAGTTCATATTCTCTTTTCTCCGTAAACGTTCAAGAAATTCAAAAGGATCTGCTAAAGCTTCATTTTTAAGTTTAGCCAATTTTTCTATATCTTTCACTGCTTGTGCTCTCTGAGCTTCTAAAACAACAATAGCCTGAAAGATATATAGGTGTTAAATATGGAATTATTTTTAATAAATATATATATAAAGAAATATTTATTTTTATAAAAAAATACAAATAGAAATTAAAAGTACCTAAAAAAATATTTCAGCCAATAAAATCAATATTATGCACAAAAATTCAACAAATGTTTTCACAAAGATATTTAACAATTTTTTATTCTTACAGGTTTGCATCATCTTTTATCTGAATCTTTGTATGTTGTAATTTATGTAATCATTATTATTTAATTATTATTTTTTAATGAAAAAGACATTTTAATTCCAAAATCGTAAAAAAAATCTTACAATTGAAAATATTATTTTCAACTATTGAAACACTTCGCAGTACTATTGGATAAATTTAGCATAATATTCTTGTTTACAAACAGGAAAAGACATGGATGAAGAATTATTTATTTATCCTTTATTTTATTTCGATTTTTAATTTATCAGTCCAAATACATTTACTTTTAACAGTCTTTCATGATTTTTCTTTGCTGATCAATAAGAAGGAGCAGGGGAAAGTGCTTACAGATTATGCTACTAAATTTGACTTAATATTCCAAATGCATTTTTAATAACATAAGTAACAATTTTACCTGAAAGAAAAATCAAGTAGTTAATTATTAATGCAATGTATATGCCTACATACCTCCAGAACATTTTTATAATCATTGTTGCATTTTAAAGCTAACTGATCAGACTCAAAACAAAACTCTCCAATTGAATCATAATCAATTTCAGGAGGTTTGTTAGCAGGATCATTTAATATATCCGCCAATTCTTTCTCAGAAAGTGTTATGCGATCAGTGAAAACCATTGTCTCATTTTGAGAGGTTGGAATGTCAGGAGTTTCAACATCTATATATTCTTCTTGTTCAATTTCATTTACTGCAGAATGCTCCATGATAAAAATTCACAAATACTATAAAAGTGTATAGTAATTCCTAAAATATCTCCACTTATTGGATTCAACAGAATTTAGGCATAAATAAAATCCATTATTGAGAACATGCATTTCATATTTGCAGTAATATTTTTGTGATAATAAAACAAACACTTGCTTAAATTTCCATTTAAATTTAAAGCCGGCTTCCAAACGAATATTTCAACATTTGTTTGTTTTATTTCTAACTGTCCAAACAATGTTTTCTTGAATTGAAAGTTGCTCTAATTTTGTATTTATTTGCTTAAAAAATAGGTTCAGGGATGGAAAGCTGCAAACCAAAGGTTATTATCCCATTCTCAAATTTTGAACGATTTGTTTACTAGCGATTCGCATTGTACTGCCAGTAACCATATTCTAAATTAAACTCGAAAATCATTGCCATATTCATTGATTGTAGAAAATTATTTCTTTGCGTAATAATATCATCGATATCGGTTAAAACAGTTTCAACGGAATTTACTCCCGGTAGTAAGTCGAAATTTGGCACGCTGCCAAAAGTGATGAAGTTGTCCTACCGAATCTATAAAAGCAACTCGCATTTTGTTATCGTCATTTTATTATCGGTCGCATTTTGTTATCGGTGTTCTAAACAACACCGACCTAACTTCCACAGCCAACAACACACAAGAATTAGACACCCTCATTGAAAATTTCTCCAACACAATAATAACCACTTTTAACGCTAACTCCCGAACAATAGACCCAGACACCCAATATGTAAACAGCGAAGTGAAAAAACTTTATAAACTAAGGAACACCGCAAGGAAAAGATGGCAAACCACTCGGGACCCAGCAGCAAAAAAAGAATACAACAAACTAAATAGAATAGCAGAAAAAACCAAAAAACAGGCAATCCAAGATGACTGGAATAAAAAATTAACATCTCTACAACCAACCGATAACACACTATGGAACACAGCAAAATACATGAGAAAACAACACACTAAAATATCAGCCCTTAATGGCCCGGCCGGTAAAGCTATTTCCAACGCAGACAAGGCAGAAACTTTAGCACAAAGCTTGGAGCAACAATTTACACTAAACGACATGCACAACACAAACACAGAAAAAGAAGTCGAAACAACACTCCAAAAATTCTTCTCAATCAATAACACATCAGAACTAGAACTCCCCAACATAATAGATTATATAAATTACATTAAAAATATTAACACCAAAAAAGCACCAGGCATTGACGGTATCTCCAACCTTATAATTAAAAACCTACCCCTAGTTACAAAATTTAAATTTTACCACATAATGACCCTAATCTTTAAATTCAAATACTTCCCCACAGCATGGAAAACAGCAGTTGTGATCCCTATTCTGAAACCTGGAAAAGACCCTACTATCCCCTCCAATTATACGCCAATTTCTCTCCTTCCAAACTTTAGTAAAATTACCGAGCACTTCATATTACAAAAATTAAACAAGTACCTTATTGAAAATAATATTTTAATCCCCTTCCAATTTGGCTTCAGACCCAAACTTTCTACAACACATCAATTAATCAGAGCAGTCGAATACATCTCCTCAGGATTTGAGAAGAGAGAAAGCACAGGTGCTGTTTTCCTAGACATACAGAAAGCCTTTGACAGAGTGTGGCTTGAAGGACTAATTTACAAACTAATTAAATATAATACACCCTCCCAACTAATACAAATAATTCATTCATTCGTCAGCAAAAGGAAATTCACAGTTAGAGTAAACGCCACACTCTCCAAACTTCGCCCCATACAAGCAGGCGTGCCACAAGGGGCAAAACTGTCCCCCACCCTCTACTCAATTTACATAAACGACATCCCACAAAATTTAAACACTAAACTCTGCATTTTCGCAGACGACACCGCGATACTGGCCAAAAACAAAAACATCAGATACATAACACACGCGCTCAATAAACACTTAACAGACCTTCAAAGCTGGTTCCACGTGTGGAAAATTGCCATTAATACCTCAAAAACCGAGGCAGTATTCTTCACCAAGAAGAGGAATAAGCCAAAATTTAACGTCAAAATTGATAACACTATAATCCCCTGGTCTCAGGAAGCCAAATACCTAGGTGTAATTATGGATAAAAACTTAACTTGGAAACCACATATTAACTATATTAAAACTAAATTCCGAGATAACTCGCGTAAACTATACCCCCTAATCGCTCGGAATTCTGAAATGAGTAGGGATAATAAAGTGCTTATTTATACTGCGATGCTAAGACCTGTTCTAACTTATGCATGTCCAGTTTGGGCATATGCAGCACCAACCAACATCAATCAAATAGACAGGTGCCAAAACATTATTCTCAGGCAAATTACAAAAGCGAGATGGTTCATGAAAAATGAAGACATCCGACATGCCCTCAATATCCCATCACTAAAAGACTTCATTAAAAAAATAGCAATTAAATTTTTCTCAGACCTCGAAAACATAGACAACCCAGCAATCCAAGAAATTGATAACTACACCCCCAATCCAAATTCCAGAAGACCCAGACTCATACTAATCAAACCAGAATCAATTTAATAAGTCAATAACAAAAAAATCTTAACCCCCTCAACCCTTTTAATAATTATATCAATCTAATAAACCCTTAATGAATCTGAAAATTTCCATGATCCATGTCGCTCTTCCTATTGGCAGCCAATATCAAATTTTTCACCCCATCCCCCTCACAACCACTCTACCAGGCTCTTAGAACTTGCTATCACCATGTACCCCAGAAGACACCTCCGCCATAGCCCAACCCTCCAGCCAACCTGATTCAACCTCGACGACAGCAGCAAGCCTCCCATTGGACAATAGCCACTAGCAAACCAGACTATTTAAACCAAGACCCCCTCCTCCCAGCCTCAGTCCAAAGCTAGGACCAATTCTGTTCTCCTGCTACATCAACGGCATTCCAAAACAATTTAACACCATGTTGTGTTTATACGCTGACGACACTGCAATTCTAGCCAAAAACCACAATGCTAGATATATTAAAATTGCTTTAGATAGACACCTTAATAGCATCACTGAATGGATGACCAAATGGAAGATCGAAATTAATGCAGATAAAACAGTTGCTGTAATGTTTCATAAAGCCCCCAGAAACAAAAACTTCGAAATGATCAAAATCAAAGGAATCTACATCCCGTGGTCTCAGGAAGCTAAGTATCTAGGAGTCATAATGGACAGGAAACTGAATTGGAGGGCACACTTTTGCTACGTCAAGGAGAAATTCCGAGCACAATCGCGTAAGTTTTTCCCCCTACTGTCTCGGAATTCTAAGATGCACAGGGACACAAAAATGCTTATTTACACAGCCTATTTGCGTCCGATATTGACCTACGCATGCCAAGTTTGGGGACACGCAGCCAAATCAAATCTCAAATTAATGGAAAGGCAGCAAAATGTAATTATTAGACGAATATGTGGTGCTACCTGGGCCATGCCCAACTCTGAAATATACAAAGCCCTCATGTACCCCACCTTTAAACAGACTATACTAAAAATAGCAACTAACTTCTACAATAAACTGGACAACCATGAAAACGAGGCAATTAGGGCCATTGAAATATACAACCCCCAACCCCATATTTATAGACCTAGAAATGTACTTCTTTTGTAAAATCTCTCCATATCCAAATTTCAAGCTGTCATGATCATCCAAACCCTCCCATCTATTGTAAATGCATGCTGATTGGCTCTGAATAAACAACAGATTATACCTAGCAAAATAGCAAAATTCGACCTGGCTACACACTCCGACCCGCACTGCAACCCAACTCACCCACCCCTGTGCAGCTGTGTTCCTATTGGACGGCGTTCCACCCTCCTCTCCCTCTCCACCAGGGGACTGCCCTGCTACGCAGAGCAGCGCCAGTACTACCACCAACTCTCGCAAGGAGCAGTACAAGTCCATGGCATCTACGAAAAGCAAAGCCATTACTCCAACTCTCACAAAGACAGGAGATAGCTTCTGATGGAAGCGGGCTCTCCTTAAATCCTCTCTGTATCCCAGCCTCAGTCAAGACCTTTTTCCACTCCAGTCCAAACGAAGCAGCCGTGTCCAACAGATGTTGCCGACCGGAGATGGCGCCCTGCGGGCTCCGGCGCTCCAAAGAATATTCCTTGTGTCCTTGTGTGTTATCGTCATCATAACGTGTTAATCCTTCTGTTATTGAGAGTGCCATTTCAGTAGTATTCATTCTTTGTTTCAAGAGGAAGGAAGGATTAACGATTGTCAGCGAGTGATTCACTTTGAAGAAAACTCTTTCAGGCATTATTTTTATTTATATTCTTATTTAATCTCTAAGAAAATTTTTTTCACTTTCTTAAAACTAGTTTTTAAGATAGTACTAATTAGGGTTAAGAGTAAACGAGGAGTTTGATTAGTGTTATTTGTTATTTTGTTTTTTCATGTAATAAGTGTGAAGCGGTACGCGAATGCGCAAGGATA
>JAPMOR010064020.1:219385-232025 GCA_026543865.1 Argiope aurantia
ATATGCTATTCACCACAAGTGTATCTAAATTTAATTGCATAGTCTTAAATATTTACAATGAGCCACAAAATTGAGTATACACCTCTAAAACTTTTAGACTTCTTCCAATTACAAATTAAATATTGATTTAAAATAGATAAATTTTTTTATCCTAGATACTTTAACCTCTGCTTTACCATCCTATAATAACACAATTCTATAGTTAACTTTTTTATTACGAAAAAAGTTAAGCAATTCGAAGAAAAGATAGAAAACCATGCCACAAAATTGAGTATACACTTCTTATATTTGTAAATTTTGCCACCACTTTTTTGTTTCAAATTTTCTTTAAAGAGTTTCGGGAGTAGCTGCTGCTTATAACACATGCTATTGCACTTCAACGCTTCTAAATAGTATTTTTTCTTATTAAAAATCGTAAAATGAGATCTCGTAGAGAAACTACTGAATCTGAACGTTTATTGGTCGTAAAATGGTCGAAAGAGGGCAAATCTGTTCGAGAAATCGCTTCGTTGATTGGTGTAACTCATGGTTGTGTCCAAAAAATACTACAGAAGTATAAAAAAACTGGATCTGTGGCCAATATTCCTGGAAGAGGACGTAAAGAAATACTGAGTACTACAGCGAAGAGGAAGATCATTCACTCAGCAAAGAAAGATCCGAGGGTGAGTGCCTCTAAACTAGCTTTATCGATGTCCTCTACAATCGGGAAAAAGATCTCAGATGAAACAATTCGACGTACCCTTCACCACTATGGGTTTCATGGCCGTACACCAATACGAAAGCCACTCATCAAGTATGTGAATAGACAAAAGAGAGTGATTTTCGCCAAAGAACATCGTTTAAAGCCTATTTCTTTCTGGAACACTGTAATATTTTCTGATGAAAGTAAGTTTAATCTTTACGGAAGCGATGGACGATTTCAAGTATGGAGAGAAGCTGGGAAAGCACTGGCACCTAAAAACACCATTAAGACAGTCAAGTGGCTCTGTCCTCGTTTGGGGTTGTATGTCGGCTGGAGGAGTTGGAGAGCTTGCTTTTATTGATGGTATTATGGACAAACATGTATATTTGGGGATTTTAAATGATAACTTGAAAAAAAGTGCCAGTAAGTTGGGGCTTGGGTCAAGCTTCATATTCCAGCAGGACAACGACCCCAAGCATCTAGCGAAGATTGTGCAGTTATATTTGCTGTACCATTGCAGGAAGCAATTACACACTCCAGCCCAGTCTGTCTCCAGACCTAAACGTCATCGAAAATTTGTGGTCGCAATCAGGGAAAGCTGTACATGAGCACGAAATCATAAGCAAGAAAGTTCTCAAGAAGGTTCTGAGAGAAGAATGGGTTAAAATTTCTGTTGAAACCCCTAAAACACTAGTAGAATCCATGCCCAGAAGATTACAAGCTGTAATTCAAGCAAAAGGTTATGCAACAAAATATTAATTTGTGAGTTAAAAGGAAATTAATAAAGGTGTATTCTTATTTTTGTGGTGTTGTTTTTCCTCTCGTCTCGGATCTTTTTTTTTTTTTCGTAAAAAATAAATAAACGCAACAATTTTATTAGTATAGTACGGTAAATCATAGACTAAAGTATATAAGGTAAAAATTTCAATCATCTTAAAGCAATATTTAATTTGTAATTGCAAAAAGTCTCTAAGTTTCTAAGGTGTATACTCAATTTTGTGGCCCACTGTATTTCTCATTGATTGTTTGCCATATTTTTCTGTTTAATTATAGGGTTAAATAGTGAGAGGAATTTTACTAGTGCTTTTGTCATTTTATTTATTTGCAGTAAATTTTACTTTCAATTGTATAAAAAATAATTAAGAAATAAATTTCTTTATTACATTGTATAGAAATGTTTTTTATTGACTAGTTATTTATTGTCTTACAGTAGAAATATCATTCATGTAGCAGCTAGTAGAATTTGGAAATATCTCAGTATTGTATTGACTTGGCTCTATTTGATCTTGGATTAGCTTATATGTGTGCATATTATTCAGATATTTATTGCTATTAAGTGTTTGTTATAAGGGAATCGGTTTAGAATATTTAACTGTGTCATGATGAATGTGTCATGAATATTCTTTTGATTGGAGATTCAATGATTAAATGCTTGAAAGTGCATTTATCTGAGGATTTGGATGTTATTTTTTACCGAGGAACAACCATAGAGAGGTTTACCTGTAGAATTTCTAAAATAAAGAAAAACTACAATTGGATTTTATAGTGCATGTTGGCACCAATAACATATCAGTTGATACTGTAGAAACAATACTTCAAAAGTATAGGTCACTGGTTAATGAGATTTTACGAATCAATCCAAAGGCAAGAATTATTTTCTCCAGTATCATTCCTAGAGATTTTAATTACTTTGAAAACGATTACTGGAAATTTGTTCAACGTATAAAAATCTTAAACCATAAGATTGAAGCTGTAAATAAAGCAGTAGAAAAGTTGTGCCATAATGAAGATGCTTTTATCTTTTGCAGTTATAACAAGCCATCCTGATATGGTTTCCTTAGAAAGGATGGTTCACATTCTAATAAAAGTGGTGATCTTCGCTTGAGCAATTATTTCTGAAGGTTTTTAAAGAAATGCATTTCTTCAGATAATGCATCTCAAAAGGTATGTATAAATATTATTGTTTGTATGCAATTTACAATATATATTTTTTAAGTACTGATGAAATTTGAAAAAATATTTGTATTTATTTTGGTTTTGGTTTAACTTTTGTTGAGAAAAAATTGCCAGTCGATCACCCCAGTATATATTTTGGATTTTTTGGCATTTCCTCCATTGCCTTCCTGTGATCAGCTTTCATTTTCGTCATCATGGCCACAGCATTCTGGTTCTGCTTTGCCTTGTAGCAAGGTACCAACTTCTGTTGACCCAGTTCCTTCATATGTTCTTTTCCATCAGCTTCTCAAAAGGTATATAAATGCATTGTTCTCGTATATAATTTATATTGATATTTTTAATGTCTAGAGTGTTTTGTAAGATTTGTTATTTATTTTTCTTGTATATTTTTACAGGATCAAAAATGCCAATCAATTGTTCCTAAATTCATTTTGGATTCTATTGAGTTTCTTGCATTGTCTTCCTCAAGGCAATCTTCATTTTTATCATCTTGGTCTAAACATCCTGCTCCTTGGCTTTTAGCACGGCCATCTGTTTCAGCTTGTGCAGTCTCAACCACTTCTCGCTCTCTCCCACCCTCTCCGCCTGTGCCTCGCTCTCTTCCAACCTCTCCGCCTGTGCCTCCTACTAGTCATGTTCAATTTCTTGTACCTATTGTTTCCTATATGCCTATGGTTCAGTTCTTGCCATTTCATTCTTTTGCTGTGTCATATCCTCCATTTTATGTACCTGCTGTTCCACCTGCTGCCGTTTTCTCTCTTCCAACTTGCAGTCAGTTGTTGCATGCATTCTGGTAACCCACTGTGAACCAGAACTTGTTTGCACATCCCCAATCCACTTTGAACCAGAACCTGCTCCCACATCACCAGTCTACTCTGAACCAGAAGCTTCTCGCATCTCCCCAGCCCAGTGTCGGCCAGCATGTGCTTCTTTCTAACAAACTTGGAAAGACAAGTAAGATAGATAAGTAAAAATATTTTTTCAAAATGTGACAAAAATATCTATGAAAATGTTATTTACAGTGTTACTAAATGATTTTAAAGAAGAAAATAAGACAGATATAGTTTTGGCTCTAAATTTTTAAAAAATAAATATCGCTGGAAGAGGTGCCCAGAATTTCTCATATTCAAAGACTTGCAATTATTGTGGGAAAACTTATTTGCCCAAGTCGTCCTTTTCAAAACATTAAAAAATATATAAATGTGTAGAACGCGTTAAGAGTACTTATCCTAAAGAATGTGAGGTATGCTTAAAATGTTATTCCTCAAGATTCTCTTTTGCAAATCATTTAAAATGCTGTAAACCAAAGGTTTGTGATGTTTTACCAAAAAGCAATTGTAATAATTTATTGGAGGCTAGTGTTAGTTCTCAAACAGAAATTGTGAAAAAGCCCAAATTATGTTTAGTGCCAGTCGAAACAACTTTAGATAATCAGCATTTAACTGATAAATGTAAAAATTCTCCCCAGTTGTTTCTAGAGTGAATATTTTAAGGAATACACAAAAAAAATGTACGGGTAACAAGAAGCATGAATCGTATTTTTGTACAGAATGTAATAAAGCTTATGTTAGTGTATGGAATTTAAATAAGCATGTTGTCTTAATGTTGTGCATGACATTAAAAACATCAAAACTTATTCTTTTAATTCTAGGGCAAGTTTTAAAATTTGGTTAGAATCTGAAGCTATTGGTACTCATACTTATTTTTAAAAATCAACTGGTAAAAAAAATATGCGGTGAGAAAATATTTTATTATTATTCTTGTCAATTTTTTCATCCATCATATCAATCAAGGATTAATTCAAGGGCAGAGCGAAAGGGTAAACGTAAAAATAAAAAGGGGGTAATTCCTTTCAATTTAAGTTGTCCCGTTAAGATCTGCATATGTGAACAAAAGAACTTGATATTGGTTACATATTATTCCATTCATAACCATCAAGTCAGTTATGAGAACACTAAATATCACCCCCTTAATATTAATGTGATTTAATTAAATCTTACTTATTACTTACCTTTCTCGTTTCAAAAATTGTAAGTTTATTACATGGCGATGTAGGATGTCGAGATAATAGAAATTTTTTTTCCTACAAAGGCAGCCTTCATATCTCGTAAAACTATACTGAATTATTTAAGATGCTTACGCAATTCAATTCAGCCAGCCATTGATGCCATGTCTGTTTCTTGTATGGTGGAGGAATTAAGGAAAGAGCCATGCAATCCTATTTTAATTTTTAAATTACAGAAGTCGAAAACAATTTTGGACCCTGCACATTTAGATAATTTGCCAAACTATGAAAGTTCTTTTGCATTAGGTTTACAGACTAAAGCACAAAAGTATATGTTAGTAAAGCATTCAGATAAAATTCTTTGTATTGATGCAACTCATGGCACAAACTTTTATGACTTTTATCTTCTTTCTCTGCATGTTCAGGATGAGTATAGTCAAGGTTATCCAGTTGCACATTTTATAACTAATGATTTAGGTTATCATACCTTAATTGCTTTATTTTCAAGTTTACATTGTCGGATTCCTGACCTGAATATAAATACTGTAATGACCGATAATGATGGTTATTCCTTTAAAGCATTTAATTCTATATTTGGTCCAAATATAAAGCATCTACTATGCCAATGGCAGGTTTTTTGCACTTGGAAAAGGCAGTTATCTTCAAAAGTATGTGATAAGTTTCACTGTCAAAAAATGTTACACGAGTTATTAAAAATGATGAAGGAAGTGTCTGAAATAAATTTTGAAAATAAACTTTTAATGTTTATCGACTGCAATTCAAATGAATGCCAAAATTTTATTGATTATTTTGTTAGACATTATTCTGGGAGGAAAGAATAATGGGCAACCTGTTTTAGACGATTTCTACATGGTAATACCAATATTAACAATTGCGAATCTCTTCACAATCAGTTAAAAACAATATATCATGAGGGTAAGTATAATAGGTGAATAGATGATCTTGTTTCAACTCTTTTGAAAATGGAAAGGGATTGATTTTTAAAATATTCTTGTAATGTTATTAATAATATTCCTACTCATTCCAAGTTCACTAAAACTGTTAAAGATAAACATGACAGGGCTGTAAAGATTCAGAATACAGAAGTCATTGAATATGACAATCATTGGGAGGTTAAATCTCAATCTGTAAAAGGAAAAATATATGTAGTAAAAAAAATTGCAGATGCTTGTGTTCTATTTGATCATTACAGCTTTAAATGTACAAATATTAATTGTGCGGCATTGTGCAGTCATTTGTATCATTGCTCTTGTGAAGACTGCAGCAATTTGTGTAAGCACATACATAAAATTCATTTAATGTTTTCCTAACCTAATATGTACACAACTGATGATTTCATAAATTTGACGAAGAAAATAGTATTACAATTAATTCTGATATTTTTAGTGAAAAATTAAATCCCAACGTGTTACCTACTAATGAGAAGTACAGATCGAAGGAGGCAGAGTGCAAAAAGTTATGTTCAGAAATATTAGAATTAATAGAAATTCCACAGATTAAAAAAAATAATGAAGTTAGTTGTTTGAATAATTTAGTAGCTGATATGCGTGGGGTTTTGAATCTTAAAAATAATCCAGCTTCTGTTACATCTAATTTATATGTTGCACCTAATCAAAAAATTAATCCACAGATTAAGTTTTTTAAAACTTCTCGTAGAAAAAAAAAGGAACTGCTCGGCCCATGAAAATTGCAATAAGAAGCAAAAATTAAATGAATTTTTTGATGAACCTAATAATCTTTTTGAGCAAGAGGCAGATTTAAAATCCTTGAATATTAAAAATTCTGAATGTGTTAATATTGATGTGATTCATAGATTTAATGTCACAAATCCTACTGCTACAATATTAACTATTAATAATATTGATTTTTCATTTTATATGTTAAAATCTTCAGATCCATTTGTTACTGTCAAAGAAGAAAAATATCTTAAATCAATATCATCCAATTTCAAAAAAGGATTGGCTATACGATTCGGTCATTGATGCATTTAATTTTGTATTAACTAGAAGATTCACAAATTTCAAAGCTGTAGAATCTTTACACTCTCTTTTGATTTTTAATCAAAAAAACATTCTTCAATTTCCTTGGATTCTGGAAATGGCAAATTTTGATTTTCTTATAATTCCTGTAAATTTAAATTCCCATTGGACTTATAGCTGATTTGAAAAATAAAATATTTGAATATTTTGACCTACTTTGTTTATAAGCCAGATAAGGATACCTCAACATTAATAAACCGTTAGTGTACAGTATTAAGTAATTTGCTCAGTTTAAATAGCCACTGGCAGATTGTTTTTCCACCTCATATAAAACAAATAGATGGTTTTAATTTTGGTGTCTATATTAGTTACTATGTGTATCAAAAATTAAACAATTTATCATTGACTAAAAATTGAGATATAGTTGCTTTTAGAGATTAATGTTTGTACAAATCACTGCATGCTTAAATATTTAAAATGCTAGTTTTATTTTGAATACACATTTTCAGCATTGTATGCTCACTACATTTCTTTAAGTAATTAAAAAAAAATTTAATATGACTGTACACCAGAAATATTTTAACCTTTAAATTAATAAAATTCCCATTGGTTGGGTTTAGGTGATTGTCTAGACATTTTCTGGCTTTCACTTAAGCTCTTTACTTTTAGGAAAATTCCTTGTTTATTTCAGTTTCAGTAACAATCAAATGTGAATTATCAATGTTGAATTGATGTAAGAATGGAGAACCCGACTTCCTAGTAAGTATATGGAATTTAAATCTTTAATATAAATTAAAAGATTATGATGTGAATTCTAGATATTGAAGTGTATGCTTTTTTTATGTGCTTTGAAGGGTTGAAAAAATTGTTAAATATTCATGTTGTTGCTTGTATTATTAAAAATCCCATTTTATTTATTTTGTCTTCCAATAAAGGAATTACATTCCCAATGGTTGGGTTTAAGTGATTGTCTAGATATTTTCTGGCTTTCTCTTAAGCTTTTAACTTTTAGGAAAGTTCCTTTTAAGTATTTTAGATTCAGCTGAAGTAATCAATTTTGCATTGAAATTGGAATGGAGAACTAATTTTCATGGATGTTCAAGAACCTTTTTAAATATGGGAAGCTTTATTTAATGTAAGCTGAAATGTACTGAAAATTTTTTGAGTAATAGGAAATGAAAATTCAATTAAAGTGTTTTTCATTTGCATCTGAAATAATCCTCTTATAGGAATTGAAAATATAATATTTTTTTATTAAATTTTTTTCTGTTATTTATAAACTTATTAATTAACAGCCAACTTAAAAGCCTTATTCACTTTCTTAATCTTATTACTAGATATTTTTTGTTGTTGTTGTCTTTATTTTGGCAATAACCTTTGAATATTACTATAACATAAAATAATTGTTTTCAATCTTCAGTTAGTTTTAAATAATTTAAACATGCGTTTTAACAATATGTTTGTGTACATACATACACACGCATACAAGCCATATAACATGCAAAAATGCATTATGCTTGCATGAGAAAAAAAATGATCTTTCAATGTTTTTCTATTATGTTAACAATAGCTGAAATTAATAGGTTAACTCTCAGAAAAAAACTAAATCTAGGAAAATGTAATTCTTAACATGTATCTATGAAATAAAATATGAAACATATTTTTTAGAAGAACAAATGCAAGAAAAGGATTTCTGTAACTTAAAATTCCTTTTATTAATTTGATATTTATAGTCAGCTCAATGCCTTTGGAGTTTTCTTTGACCTATTAATGTTTATGATAGCAATATATATATATATATAAACTGAGATTTTATAATTTGAAATGAAAATATCAGTTTTTATTAATAAAAATACTTTTTCATATTTTAATTTGCTGAAAAATTTGTAAATTCTAGGATTTTATGATAATGTTTTAGAACTCTAAATTTTAACGTATAATCAGAATTTGATCATTGTAAAATCAAGTACATGTAAATAAAGTATAAATGCCAAAAGATGTGATTTTATTCATCTAAATTTAGTATAGAAAATTAGCCAATAAAAAAATCATGTTGGAATTTAAAATTATCAACTTTATTATTTATTAGATGTCTTTGCCGAAATGGCTGATTTGTCAGGATATTGGTTGTACTTAATTTCAATTATATCCCATATTTGACACTGTAGGTCAAATGATGTGGAGTGTAGAGAGTTAACACACATTCATTCATCTTTATTATTATTATAATAGATATTATTTTTTTTAAAAATGGATCAAAAGTGATAAATTTTGTGCTTCCTCCTTATCTGACAGTAAAATAATTTTAATAGTATGTAAATATATAATATATTAAATGAAAAAAAAAATGTTTGCTTTACATTAAACGATACTTAGTTATATATTATAAAAGAACCAATAAAAAAAGAAGAAAATGTATTTTTATGATTATGTGAGGTGTCTTTTTTTAATTTAAAACCTAAAAAATACTTTATTTAAAGATTTATATCAGTATATGTGTTGTTACCTGAAGTATACAAGAAAGATTGGCAAAAAATCATTACTCCTCTTTTATTTCTGTATAATGTAATTAAGTTTATATGTGCTGTACTATTCTAAATTGTATGGCATGAAATAAGAAAGGTGAAATATTAAGAGAAAACTTCTGCATGCATGCTAACAAATAACAGAAATGGGACTTAATTTTAGAAAATATATTCTCATAAACACATCTATCAATAATTGTCTTGTAAAAATGTTTATATTAACATAAAATTTTAATAAAATCACTAAGAAAGAGACTATATATATATATATATATATATATATATATATATATATATATATATGTTCATTAATTTATAATTTCTTTCAACACTCAGGTTGAGAAACCCCATTAAATAATATAGAACATTATTATAAATAACAGTTTTTGTGTATGGCAAAAGCAGTTGTAGTGATAATCATTAGAATAATCTTATTTGCTTTGAATACCATTTTTGATGAGAATTTTTAGAAGTATGCAAGTATACATTTATCATACAAGTTTGAAATTCTATTATTGAATGCTTTTAGAAAATTGAAGGAAGAAAATGTGAAAAAAATATTCATTTTTAAGCTATCACATATCTTATTCCTCAAAACAGCAGTCTGAGCCACAGTAAATATCTTAATGGTCCAGTAGCCCTAACACTATATAATAAAATTGTAAATAATATATTTTTACTGTAATTTTTAAAATTCATAATTAAACTCTTTTAATAGATCAAGTTTTGTAGAAACTGCATGGTATCAAAAATATTCAGGGGGAAAAAACATTTTAAGGCTGAGAGTTCTATATGGAACAAGTTTCTGGATTTAAAATCCTTGGAATCATAGTTTTATTCATTTCTTGAAATTTTTTCCATAGACATAGAATGTATATTTCGCAGACAGATTTGAAACTTGAAATATAAAATTATTTCCCTCTTCTGAAGTAATTATAGATATGAGCAATTATTTTCACTTGACATGAAATAAGTTCACTGTCAGATAGAGAATTGCTGATATTCACCTTGTATCATTTTGAAATTAATACTATTCACAACTTATTTCCTGAAATAGGAATGAGGGTAGTTCAAGACGTCTCGTGCAAAGAAGGAAGCATTGATATCAGTTTGTCTTTCTTCTTTTATATGACATTTTTGAAATAGGCCAACATTTCCAGAAAGAGGGTTTTTTTTTTTTTTTTTTAGTCTTCTATATAAACCTTGCTTAATATGAGTTTGATATATTTGCTATAAAGAATGAGTTAAATAATATAGAGTTAATCACTCACTTTACAATGCAATTTGAAAGAGATTTTGTATAAATATTTCACATAAATTATTGAATCCATGAATCAAGAATCCTTTTAATTAAATGAATGTTGGTTTGATGATACTTATAATTTGATGTCACCTAACTGATACTGATAATTTGATGTCATCTAATTGATACTGATAATTTGATGTCAGCTAATTACATATTTCATTGTTTTTTATTATGTACAATTTAAAAATTTTGAATGTTGATTCCAAAGAAATATTTCACCCTATGAGCCCTGACCGCCCGATATCGCCCCATTCGATAGGCGCCTGCTTCAGGCGCTTTGGAGCGGTTAAATGAGTTTAAAGGAGAACTCGTCGAAAAATATCTTTCGCCCCTTAAACTTATTTAACCGCCCCAAAGCGCCTGAAGCAGGCGCCTATCGAATGGGTCGGTCAGGACTCATAGGATTAAAGCAGATTGTAGGTAAAACTGGTAATGCAAAATATCATATGTGCATATATGTATTGTAAAGTATAAGCATATAATTTAAACGCATCAAATATTTTAATAAATTTAACCCTGAAGTTATGACTAAGATAGTTGTGAAAGGATAAAACTACAGGGTTGTGTAAAAATATTTTTTTTATGCAAAATAAAATTTCCTATTTATGAAGTCTACAATAGAATAAGAATTTCAGAAAAATAACTTTAATTTAAAAATTATCTTTATATAAGATTTTAAAGCAGGGAACACATAGTAATATTAACTATTACTTAATTATTACAAAATTTAAGCAAACAAAATTAATTTATAACGCAAGAACTACTGAAAATTTCGGATTGGAATTTGACACTCACTTATATATAAAGGCATATTGGGCCCAAAATTTTGAAAAATCTGTTTCCGTAATGGAAAAATTCCGTGATACTAACACCGTGTTAATCAACTTGATTAATTACTTTTTCGAACTATATAAACCTGTTTTCTTGAATAATTTTCATCGACACCAAACATAACATGAAAAGTCAAAAACATAACGACAATTCAGATCTTCATTTTCAGAGGCCCGTATATGCATTTTTGGAGATAATTTCTTCTAACGATTGAAATCAGAAGTCGAATTATAAAATAAAAAAGAAAGGATTACGATTTTAGTAATAAAATAATCTATCCAATTTAGTTTATTTAAATTGTTGCGACTTAACTTATTGCATTTATATGTATGTAAAAGTAAAGACAGATAGTTAATTTCCTGATGGACTCAGTTCTAAATATGATACGTGTCTATGTTTTACATGCTGAATCTTTCTATCACAATTTATCTATCTAGCTTTTTATGTTTTGAAATTATCGTTTTCACCTGTACATTTCAGTAAAATCAATTTTATTTCCAGTCAATTCTTTCACTTTTCAAGATTTTAATGTTATAGTAATACTTTTTATTATTTCAGTCATTTTATTTATTTCCATGTACTTATTATATACTAAAATAAATAGCAATGAATATGTACGTAAATAAATGTAAATACATTTATTTACGTACATATTCATTGCTATTTATTTTAATTAGGAGAAAATTTTCAAAATAATAACTACTCAAGTTTAATACAGTGTCATGGACTGAGGTTTTGAATTAGGTATGAATAGTCTTTAAATTTTTTAAGCATTGCTTGTGACAATTCTTTAGAATATTCATGCTGTTTACATTCTCTCTCGTCTTCTTTCATTTTCGTAACTCTATTTTTATAAAGTTGGTGGGAAAATGACGGAAGAGCTGTATTTTTTATTACTTTATTACTTAATAAACAACATTTTTCAACGTCTTCCAGTTTACCGACTGAAATTTTTACAAACCAAAGATGAGAAAATTAAAATTCGCATCTTCGCAAATTTTATCTTCATACCCTGTCAAATGGAAAGTGAAATTTTTTTCTGAAGAGACAAATATTTGCATGAAAGTCAATTTAAAGTATTAATTTAAAGTCTTATCAGTGGTTTTCAAGTATTACGATTTCTTCAAACTTCCACATCATATCAATGGAGATATTTTATTTTAATTCGAGGAATTTTGTCGATTTTCCAATATTCATACTAATCAAAATATTTTTAAAGTCGCAATCTTAACTTCAAAATAAAAAAAAAAATCGCAGCTAAACTTAATGTTAACAGAAATAGTCTCCCTGAAACTTTTTCGTATACTCTCAAATAATGATGTTATCATCCCTCCT
>JAPMOR010064020.1:240193-289705 GCA_026543865.1 Argiope aurantia
GAATGAGTAAATAGTTAACTGAGTGCGAGTAATTTGCGCACCTAATAGACCTTTGAACCCAGAGTCACGTGATCGCACATCTGGTCGAACGAAGTCTCTCCCTTTTTTTTTCTGCCGCGCCTACTTGCCGAAAAGAATCCAGAAGAGAATGTCCGAGAACCGGGGGAATGAGTCATAACTCGCAAGCAATAAGGAAAGAACAAAAAAGAAGTTTTTTTCCCCCTTTTCACGCATTATCACTGCCTTTGGAGAAAAATAGGAAAAGTTTTCACCACACACACTGACCTTGCGTTTTCTGCTTTCAAAGCAAACAAAATTACCCAGATCAAAATAAATAATTCATTATCATTCCTACTTCCTTTTGAACGACGATCCCCGGAATTTCCGGGTATCGAAGTTCAAAATCCCCGGAGCACAAACACCCCTGAGGTTTTCAGTACAAACGTCGCAGAAACTAGAGACAGATCTTAATTGAAAGATAGCACATTGTAGCCTGGAGATTTCGTTTTCTTAGGGAAATGAAAAAATTCCGAGAAGCAACGAGGAACATAGTTTATATAGATGAAACTTGGTTGGACAGCAATCTTCCATTCGAGAAATCTTGGAAAGATGAAAAAATTGGCGCTGCCATCAAAGATAGCTCAGGTCATCGTCTGATTGTGGTTCATCCTGGATCAGAATCTGGTTTCGTTCCAAATGCCGGATTAATATTTAAAGCTGGATCTGCAACTGGAGATTATCACGGGCAGATGAACTCTGATAATTTTAAAAAATGGATAGTTGAGAAGCTGCTACCTTACATTCCAACGAATTCGGTAATAGTTATGGATAATGCAGCTTATCACACAAAAGTGATGGATTCCGTACCCACAAAAAGCTCAAAAAAAGATAAAATGTGTGCCTGGTTGGAAAAAAAGCAAATCCCGTATGATAAAAAAAACGCGAAAAGTTCAGTTACTTGAACTGATTGCTGCAAATGCAAGAGGCGCAAAAAAATATTTCATTGACGAAATTCTAAAAGAACAAGGACATGATGTTTTGAGACTTCCTCCATACCACTGTGACTTAAACTCAATAGAATTAATTTGGGCGGATGTTAAACGTTACGTGCGAGTGAGAAATGCGACTGCCGACATGAGTTTTCAACGTCTTGCTTCGGAAGCCATGATAAATATTGGAAATATGAGATAGGAAAAACATTGCAAACATATCGAGCACATTGAAAAAAAAGTATTGGGAAACTGACGGCATTGTCGAAGAAGTCGTGGAAAACATTTCTTTCAACATCAATTCGGATTCTGATACCGAGAGCAATTTTAGTGATGATGACACTGATGATAGTTATGACGATGGACATTAATTCTAATTCCTACAGTTTTCATTTCCTTTGTTAAGAATGTCTTGGTTATTTTTAATTAGAAACATTTGAATAAAATTTAATCAGTTCAATCAGTATGAATAAATACCTAGTTGATGTTTTATTTATTAGCAAGTTCTAATAAATACAAGTTCTAATATTACAAAGGTAATGCAATTTTTTTAAATACTATTTTTATTCATGAAATAATTTAAATCAGGATTCTTCATTATAACTAGATTCTGCATTATGTCTCATTCCAAAAAATAATAACTGTAACTTATTTATCAAATTTAAGAAAAATATATTTTAAACCAAATTTATATTTTTTCCAACTTTTAATAAATTTTATAAATGGAAATGTCAACTTCAGCAACAAAATTTCAGTGTTAACAATACTAAGTATTGTATATTATTTTAAAATTTGAAATATCTATTTTTAATAGTGCACAGATTAAACATGAAATAATAAATTGTTTTATAAAATATAGTAGCATTGATAAAATTGATGTCTATCTCTTTTCAGAAATTTTCCTCGATAATTTGGTATGCAGTAATGAAAAAAATTTTAAAATATTTTCCAATTTTAAAAGAAGTGGTTAGTGTTATTGCTATTTACATTACAGACAGCATATGCCAAGCTAATATAAAATAAATATCCTTATGGCTAGATTTTATTTATTTATTTTGATCAGCTGAAAACAAAGAAAGACAACAAATTAAGGTAAAATCTCTTAAAAGATGTACATTTTGTGTGGTATGTTGAATGTCAGTCAATAACTCATGGAATTCGTCAATTGTCTCACTGAAATGATAATATAAAAAAAAGGGTAAAAGCTAACGATCGCCAATTGGCAACCTTTCTTGACACTGATCACTTTCTCCTTCCGAAATCATCGAAATAATATCGTCTGATCCCACGTGACGAGGGCGGAGCCAAGTGCCAACTTCTGGTGAACGAACAATACATCATTTAAAGTTATCAGTTTAGAAATGAAGAATTCAATGATCCGTCATTTTCAACATGAAACTGACATTCATGGAATTCTTTGCTCCGCTTGAAAAGAATATCTAGACAGAGAGTCGTTCTCCTCATTGGATGGGACTCGCGTTCTTTTCTCTGGTGGGAAGCGATCTAGTCTAGTATGAAGGGACAGCTACGCTTGCAGATATCTTTTGAACAAATAGTCACTGCTTCTTGAAACATAATTATAAAAACAAAATAGATTTTTTAAAGGGAAAAAAAAAAGACTGATTTGATGTTAAAACTAAAACAGAAATAGGTATAAAAGTTTACCTAAAACTTATCTATGCAATGATATAGTGCAGTTGAACTTTTCAGAATCTCTTCTTTTTAAATTTTTGAAAAATTAAAAGAGTTTTTAGTGAGCAAAACCAAGCTATAAAGCTTGAAGATTTTGACGAAGACTAATGCATTGAAGAAAGTCCCCTGCCCCCCCCCCATCCGCCAAGAAAAACCAAAATGAATCAAGCATTTGATATTGAAACGCGGTGTTCAACACATTTTTCAAAGCAATATATAAGTACGAATTATATTTAGGAATAATTGTTAATAAGTAACAATGAATTTTTTAACGTTTTTCTGAAACAAATTATCGATAGCCCTAAAACGTTATCCCCCCTACTTTTGATCTGATAAAAACATAATTGATTTTATCTAATTCGGTTATTGTTATCAGGTGATTAATATTATTAAAAATTTTAAGTCCTGAAGGGATCATATTAAGAAGCAATTACTGTTACATCAATATATGTTGAATGTCAAATAAACCTAATTAACTAAAGGCCGCTTATAAATATCTATGATTCACAAAAGTTTATTTTGTAATAGTGACGTTTTTATCGGCCTCGTTACATTAATTCAATCAATATATTTTCAATAAATAATCCATGTATTTCTTATATTATATTCAATTTTTTCATTAGGAAAAAAATTAAACAACAAATCAACTAAATGAAAATGGCTTTCTTCAATTTCTTTTTGTGGCATAAGAGAAAAAGAAATTTAAAAAGTTTTGTTTAAATGTAAAATTGATTGAATCCTAGATTAGTGTGTCTCCAAGTTTATCCCCAATGTAACTTGAAAAAGAGGTAGGGATTGTCTCTTATCCCATTGTCACTAATGTGATAACAAGCTTTAAATAAGCAAATAAATTCTTAAATAATGAACGATGCCCATTAAACATAGGCTTAAAATAAGATCAATTGAAAAATAATATAAACTTGCATAGAAAGTGCTTTAGATGTAAAAAATTGTAGAATTATTATTATATAAAAGAAACTTAATAAATAAAAAGTGAGTTACTAATCTAGAAAGTGTAAAATTAATTACTAATGTTAAATTTACAATAAAAATGATTTTGTCTTCAATAGTCTGGATTGAAGAATATTGTAACGAATCTGTAATGTTGCCTCCCGGCGCAGTTAGTTTTACTTTCAGAAAGACAGTTTTACGGTCAGATCTGATGGATCAGTGGCCTGCAGGTTTGGAGACAACAGGGAAGATTCAGGAATATACAAGAATTCTGGAATAAGTCCATTAGGAAGCGCATTATGACAAACCTTCTAGAAATTTCTGTGTCTTGCTTCGGAAAGAATAAAAAACCGGGAGACCACGTGAGAGTGAATATGTTGAGAGGCAAATGAGCTGAGTACTGAGCTGTGTACTTAATTTTGAAAACAAGAAATGAGACAGTACCGAATCGTTTGTTGAGTAGCCAATTGTATAGCGGAATTAGTATTGTGTCGGCAGTCAAGTTTAATTGTGGCTGGTTTCGAACAGCAGACATTTGAGGGACCTGAAATTGTGTAGTCTCTCTTCCTGCTGAGTTTTCTCTGACCGCTTTGTAGTGATACGATTGCTTACTACTGATTCGATATATAGGGTGCAACAGAAAAACCCGAACAAAAAATATTACGAATAATTCTATAAAAAAATAAATTAATTAATAAAATATAACAAATACTAATAAGAATAGACTTTTACTCATAAATAAATTTAATTGATTTCAAAGTGGCCGCCTTTTTGTAGCGGTGCAGAGGCGCAAACGCTTATTGAAATTTTCAGCAATGGGCAACAAGTCTCCTACCTTTAATGTATCCTATTCCCGCCGAAGCGATTGCTCTAGAGTCCAAACTTTTGTATGGTTTAGTGCAAGCCCTAGACACCAAAATGAACCAAACACTGTAATTCATAAGATTGAGATTTGGCAAGTTTTGTGCTCACCCTTCTGATATCACGTCCGAAAAATGCGCCTTGCACCACTCTTGTATCTTTTTGGCCTTGTGAGCTGTTGTGGAGTCTTGCCGAAACATCCTCTTTACTTTGCTGAAGTTCGTTTTGGCTCGAAGAAGTACAACAGTTCTAGAATGTCCCGCTGCTGCACTTTTTGATTTATTTTAACTCCCCTGTCCACAAAAACCAGAGGCGTTTTGCCACTTGCACAAATTCCGCCCTAGGCAATGATCGACTCTGGATGATGGCGATGCTCAACAATTGCCGAGGCGCTTGGAGTGTCTACAGATCAGATCCTATCGTTTTGGGAGTTATGAGCTCATTGTATTAAAAAGAGCTTCTCATTAATGAAAAGGAATCTCTCTCAGCTCTGACATACGACCTGTCTCAAAAGTTTTCGGAATCTTAGGAGCTACACGAGTTTGTTTTCAATGAGAAGATGAACTTTTTGGAGCTTGTAAAGCTTTAATCCAAGCTCTGTTTTTGTCTTTCGTCACACTGATCGGTCAGTTATTTCCATTTCACGAAGGATCGGAAACCTCAGGGAAAGCTCGGATTCGATTGAACTAGCCATTTGATGACCTTACGTCTATCGAAAGTGTCATCGTACGTTTTCGTTCGCTTATTGGACGCCGACCATCATTGCCAAGTTCTTTGAAACGACAGATTGCCTCAGACACCATTTGCCAAGCCCCATTAAGCAAATGAACGATCTCTTGCTGTCGTTTTCCTTGCTACTCTTTAAAATAGATGTTTTGCTTGACATTGTAAAAACGCCAAAAAACAATACATAAACTAAAAGATACATTATAAAACATTTTGTGATTGAAGTAGCAGACAAAAAGAAATGAACACAATTAAAAAGAAATTAGTTAACTTCTATTCCATGATAATAAATTTGTCAGTTTTTTGCTGCAACCTGTACAATCGGATGTGTTTGTGCATTCGTGTCTTCCTGCTAAATAAACATCCTAATTCGTAATTGATTCTGTTGGACTGCTTCACTATACACCCACCACATCAAATCCATTGATTTCACTGACTTTATGGAATTTTCCGAGTTTCAATATGCAATTTTTCCTATCTTTTCTTAATTAAATGTTCAATGTGTCTACAACTTCAGAACCATGAAAGCAAATAATTATAGTCTACTTTCTTACTATTATAATTTTCGAAACGAATAATTTAGATCACCAAATGTCCATGGGAATAAATTTATAAAAACTGTATCAACTGCAAATGGCAGTTTTAAACCAGCTTGATAAAGGTGGTTTCAAGTCTCTTCCCTTCCTTCTTCAGTGCTTGTCAAAACAATGTCACAAAGAATGGCAGCATCTCTAACTTCTTTAGTGTAATCTCTTTTTCTGAAGTAGTTCCTTCCCCTTTACTTCAGTAAAGGACAAGACAAAGGTAATTTCCTTGCAATTAATCAGCACAATTTGCATTGTTTTTTAAAAATTTCATAAAGAAACTCCATTTTTGTAAATTAATTGGACTGCTTAATGCATTAATAAACATTTTATTCGAATTTTCATGATTTACATCATTTATTACATGAATGTTCAAAAATTAGTTAGAGCTTTAATCTTGCAACAATTCCTACTGCTTAAGGCAACATAAAAAAATGAAAACAAACAACTGCGTTTGTTCTTCAAATAGCTTACGAATAAGCGACAGTTTAGATTGAAATTTACACATACAACTCTATTTCTTTAACCCTTTGAACTGCAGTTTATTTTCAATGAGCATTGATCAAGCAAATCTCTTTATTTCAGTTAAAGATTAACAGAGGTAAAGCCGAAACAAAAAAAATGGAGGTTGATGATAGTCTTCCTTTCACAATAAAACAATTGGGTTATTCAATCTTTATTGTTTCTTTCTTCAATCTTTATTGTTGTAAGGTGTAATTTGGTATACTAGTTTTCAGTTGTGACCTTCAACCGTATCTCCCAAAAATTATAACTTTTAGTAACCATGGAGTGACCAACAAAGATAACAGAAGTAAATATTGAAAATTGTTTTGATACTTGCAGGATAGCTACAACTGAATGCAATTTTAGGAAGATAGTCGAACAAAATATTTTGTCAGGGTGAGTCACTGAAGAGGAGTAGCAAAGGACTCGGGAGAAGTTCAATGTTGGCACTTTTTTTTTTTTTTGCTGACACTTTTGTGGAATTTGGTATATTAAACATGGATTACTTATTGTTCAATGCAAGCCAATCAGTGCTTGCAAATTCTTCCACAGGCAGGGATGGAGAGTTTTCTTAAATAGTTATTTGAGGCTAAAATAAGACTTTTGAAATTAAATAAATGCATTGAATAGAATCAACTTTTCTTTTAGTTTCTACAATTTCTAGGAGTGCTGAAATGATCTAGGAAAAGTAAGTAGTGCTGAAATTCTACTTAATTATAACTACAAATCCTTTGATATTGGGAACATCTAAAGTATTTCATGCATATTTTGATATTTATAATTTATTCCAGGAATCTTTTAATGATGTGTACACTCGGGAATCTTTTAATGATGTGTACACTCGGGAATCTTTTAATGATGTGTACACTTATATTTTCAAGGATTTTGTACAAAGCTTGAATAATAGGGTAGTTGTCTTACAAGTTTCTTTTTGTAGTTTCCTTAGCGCCTATGTAATTATGATTCCTTTCCACATCATTTGATGAGGAAGGACATGACATGAAGGTTTGGGCACAGTTCTACTTTAAAAAAATAATTTTTCAGTTAAGTACTTATTATTATTATTTGTAACTTCATTCACATTAAATGTTACCCAAAATGATTTGTTTACACCAAATTTCATTTTGTAAGAGGCATGATTATTATTTAACAATATGCAATTCAAAGATTTTTTGTTTTTATATATACTCTTCTACTAAGATCTAGTTAACTTTCATCAGAATGAAAAGCATCGAAAATGGCAGTTAATGTTTTGCAAAAACAATCAGGATTAAGGAATTTGGAATGCAGGTATATAACAAGACCCATTCTGGCACAAGAGATCTGTTGTTGCTTCTACTGAAGATGAATAGCTTACATTTTTAATAAACACCTTCTCCAAGTGCTTATTTGTTTTCAAATGATAGCAATTCCACCAAATTACCTTTACACACAATTAATAAAAATATTATAAAGAATATTTACCAATATCAAACCTTTTCGTACTTTCTCTCCAATAGACACATTAGTTTCCTTTTTCTAAAATTAAATTTTTTTTCCCTAGTTGGACACACTGGATGTTTTATTTCATTATAATTAACGCCCATCATTTCAGACTAATTGAAATAATAGTCGCCATCCTGATGTTAAACAAATGTAAGAGAATGAAAAACTAAAATGACCTTTTATCTTTGTTGTCAGCACACTGTTTCTGTTTGAATGCCACTCTCATCTTTTGCAAATAACTCCGTCCTTCTCCTGCAGCCTAATTTGTAAGCGGATTTGCGGCAATCTCAAGAATAGTAAAACTGAATTCTGAAATTCCTGGAAATGAGTCTGTACCTCTCAAATTCTCATTCGCTTTATTCCATCAAGTCAAATGTTTTCATTTTATCAGTGCCATTTAATAGATATACAAGGCATTGCACTTAAATATAATATTTCTACTTATTTGAGAAGACAGTTTCATTTGTTTGATTAGCTCATAAATAAATTAAAAATTATCACATTCCATAATAATTCCTTCCACTTTCACTGTGACTGATTAGTGAAATAATTTTTAAACAGCAAATATTTCACATTATTAAATAGATTTCATCCACATGAAATAAATTAAAACATTCTTCATTCATTTTCCAAAATTTACATTCATAAAACATATTACAAAAAACTGTTCTCAATATAAACACATCAAAGGAAGCGAGAACTAAAAAGTGCATGGCACTTTTTTTTCTCTTTCATCTTGATGTCTAAGAACCAAAAAATGAGTTGTTCTGGAAAGCCATATAGGGTCTAAGCAGAGCAACTCCTCATTTGGTTTCAGATACATATGGAGGTGTATTATTTTCTGCTTTTTTCTGATACATCCTAATTAAAAAGAGAGAAAAGGAAATTAAAAGATTTTTACATTACATGCATTTTAATAAAATTTAACATATCTGCACAAAGCATAGTTTGACATTAACTAGTGAGATCATAAATCTTGCTAAATAAAATTCCGACATAATTCAACCTTTATGTGCAAATAAAAAAAAACATTATTAGCATAGCAAAGAGTTCAATTATAAAAATTTACAGAAAAAGAATCTTTCGCTAATGAGCAAAGTCTAATAACTTCATGATACTCATATTTTCAAGCAATTTCATTCAGTAAAAAGTGCAATTTTGAATATTTATTGCATCAGTTCACAATACTATTTAGCATTTTGTTTTATTTAATTCTTTTTATAAAATAGTTAATTCTGATTACTTTTTGGGAAGGCAGACAGTTCTAAAAATACCTGTCTTTATATTTTTCTTGGCTAACAAATGGAAGTTCAGTTTGATTAAGAAAGTAGCTTTTCACTTAACCTTACAATACTCTATTAGAACCGAAAACGCCTGTTAAAGAATTCACATTAACAGGCATTAGAGAGAAATTGAAATCTGGATGTGAAAGATTCACAAGAAGTAAGGAATTTTGTAAATTTTTATAAATGAAAGATTAAACAAATTTTTAAAAATCTCTTATTCAAGTTTCATAGAATTCTTTTAACCCTAAAATTTTATATGTATTTTTGTTTAAGAAAATAAATTACATTTGATAGTTATACTAAATACAGATTAAAGTAGGGGGGAAATGTATTTTGTTCATCATTAATATTATAATATAATAAAATAATTAATAACATCAATATTTTCAGCCCTTTTTTAAGACAACAGAACAACAGCTTAAAAATTCATGATTTTTTTTCTTCTTTCATCAGTTGAAATTCAATTTAACAAAGCAATAAAAAGTTATCGTCCTATAAAAGTAATATGATCATTGATGTGTATTCCTTTGGGAGTGCATTTAATTCCTTTAAAAAAAACTGACCTGGCTAAAAATTTTAATTTAATAAACATAAATGCATTTATATTAATCAAGTAACAATGACATCACTACAAAATAATTATAGAAATTCCAAACACAAATATTCAAAATTAAGTTAAATGTTATAATGATGCATTTGTCGCTCATAGAATAATGTGAAGATCTTATTGTCAAGTGGCCATCATTTGGATAGTACAAGAGAAAAAAAAATTTTTAGTGTTGCAAACGAAAGCGTTTGAATTGTCCAATTTGGCAAATTATCCTTCAATTTTTTTTAAAAAATTCTAATTTGAAGACCATAAAAAAATTTTAAGCCTTGATTTTAAAAAGTGCAGCTTATAACTTTTCATTTATTTTTCTTTACAAAATAGATGACCTTTATTGTATTTATTTCATAGAGTAAATATCTCTAATTGTTATTCATAAGTGGGTAAAAATATCACATAAAAAGAAAATTTTAAACTTTTGAATTGAATTTAGCATTTTACTTGGATATTCTTATTACATGAGATTTATAATACCTTTTTTAATACTATATGAAATCCATATGGAAACAGCCATAATCTAGGTTGTTTGAGAATTAAGATATAAAAACAATCATGCACAAAATTTGTAAACATAGACTTTCTTTTCAAATAAAAGCACCAAACAACTGCAGAATTAATACAAATGCATTATTTAACTTATATTTATGGTGAGAAAAGAATACAATAATTTGAAAATGACAAGGAATTGCATAAGACTGCAATAATAGCAATACTTATCTTTAATATATTTTCCATTTAAAATACTGATCATCTATTCATTTACCTTAAATTGATAGTGAAGTAATAGAATTAGCATAATAAATCTTTTCTATAATAGAAAAAATAAAATTAATGAAAGTCAGAAAAAAATGTACCATGTAAGTTATGTCAGAGAATACCTTACCAAGAAATTTTTAATATTCAGTTAATAATTCTAATTTTTTCTATAATAATTATTTTTTTGTGCAAACATTGCATCTTATTTGCTTTGAGAATGGTAGATAGCAAGTCACCTGATCTATGATGTTTGTTTTGTTAATATTGTTGGAAACATTTAAGAAAATTTATTATGTCATAGTAAATATTTATATTGCACTTGACAATGAAACAAAGCCCAAAAAAGTAAAAGTAAAGCTTTAATTAACATCAAATGAACTTAAAACAATATTATTTATTGATTTTACATTTAGACACACCATTTGTGACAACACCAATGAATATCTTACTGATTTGTTTATCCCTTTTGAGTAAAAGAAATCCATCTCTTTGCTAGTAATCATGCAATACATGTGTAAATCCTGAATTAATAATAATAAGAATAATGGGGCATTCAGCAAAGATTCTCAGTTCATGATCAGGTCTGACCGTACGTTTTGTATGTTGATGGATAACAACAAAGGCACAATAGTCCATATTATTACTGATACAAAAAAATACAGATTTTTACAGGAAGTAATCCATTTACATTGAAAAGGTTGCAGTTTCCAGTGAGACAAACTTTCACCATGTCGACCAATAAGTCACAAAGTCTGAGTACGATGAAGTTGGTCTGATTATCAAATGTTTTTACATGGACAATTGTATACAATATTGTCTGTAGTGAAATCTAGAGTGGAATTAGAATCCAAGCTGGATACATAATATTTTTAAAGATGCTCTTGGTAAGAAAAACTAAGCAAGATGAAATATTACATTAATAAATATCTTTTTAATGGTTTTTAAGGAGATTTTATTTAAATTTCTTGTTCCAATTCCTCATTCCTACCAAAGAAGTTAAACTTATGATATTTCTTCCAAATTTTAAACAATGCTTATATTATATATATATATAATTTAGAATTAAGTTTTTCTGTTCATGACATTTTTAAAGCATTTTGTTTCCACTTAATTTTGTCGTCTGGAGAGAGGGAATCAATCCATCAGGGAACTCCACAAGCATAAGGTCAGCAACAGGGTTGGAGAGAAAAAGTAAGCAGAGGCAGGACACCCTAGTTCAGTTAACAAAAATAAGCCTTTTTGTTGAATTAAAAAAATAATGCATATAAAAACCAATTTTAAGCCAGTTTATTCATAATTACAACTTTGATTCTTTAAGATCTCCAAGTTGAAGAATACTTATTTCCCATCTGAATTTGGTTGCACGCATATGGATCTAGTTAAATTTTAAATTATGTGTGAATTTGGAATTCAGTTTGATAGAAAAGAGGGATGGACAGTAATTCGAATCAGATGCCTTTTTTTTTTAGTGTTGTTATTGTACAGCTGTTTTTTTGCAATATGTTTCTCAATTAATTCTTTTGAAAAAATCTGGATAGTAAAACACAAGAGAGACAGCGAAGACAAATGATCTAATATCCTTATTTGTAGTTCAATTATTGAGTTTATAATAAACTAGACCTGCTCAGATGCTTTAGGAGCATCATGGTTTTAAATATATCTGTTTATATATATCAAATGTTGATTGCTTTCTTTTTTCTCAATGCTCCACAAATTCAAAATATTAATTTTGGCACTCTTTAATGAATGAAAAAATAGTAGAAACTAAAGATGTTTTAATCATGCATTATTTTTCAAAAGAGATATTTACTGATTTTGGCAGTAGGTTGTATTCTGAAATAAATTTTAAAATTATGTAATTCTGAAATAATTTTTTTGCAATACTATCATAGATTCCACATACATGTAATTGATTCAAAGCTTTGTTAATAAAGCTTTAAAAATGATCTTAGGTGCCAAATAAGTAAAAATATCCACCTACTAGTATACAAATTCAGCAATATTCAAAATTCCATTCAACGATCTCTCTAAACTATAATCAATATTTTTTTAAAGTCCAATTTTGAAAGAACAAAAAATTTTACCCCAAATATTATTTGAGCACTTATCTCAAAAATTTTGCTTACATTCTAAACATGAACTGCAAAATGATAATTTTAAAACTAATATCTTAACTGCCTAACTTTCAATTTACCAATATAGAATTCTGTTTCATATTTTATACTTAACAAGTATAAAATCCATACTATTTCTTTATACATTATATTACTAATAATTACTTTATTACTACAGTAAATGGTTAGGATAATATTCAAAGCATTGATGTAATTTAATGGGCAAAAGTAATAATGTATGTAAGGCAAAATTTTAATATAAATCTCATAAGGTGTTAAAACTTGCCTCTTTAATTTCTGTTTAATTAATAACTCCAAAATAAGAACATAAGCACCAAAATTTAAAAATAGCCTATTTTCATAAAAATGTAAGAGAAAGTTCCTAAGATGATTTCTTTTTAAAAATTATACAAATATGCACAATAACATCAGTCTATATAAGGCATACTAGATGTAATATAGCAGGGCTCCACATGGTACATCCTGGTAAACAATAAATCTGCAATGGCTTTGCCTCCTTTATTGTGTCCCTCAACATTATTGGAAGGCTAGATCTAATGGCACCACAGCCAATCTTCTAGGCATTTGTAATAAATAAATACGAGACACATTGCAAGATGTACTATTTCTCCTTCCATCATAGAAGGAACATCATGTACAGTTTTCGAATATTGTTTTAATTTCCTAAAATACAACATTCAAAATTTTTAATAATGAACAGCAAAGAAGTTGTGAATTTTTTATATAGCTGTGAGCTTTGAAAACCCAAAAATTAAATAAACACACACACATATATATAATTCTAATGCATGTGGTGCAGGAAGTGCAATTCTTTTTGTAGTTGTTTTGTTTATTGTTGAATGGAAAGTCAAATGTAAACAAGTAATGATTCAAATTTCAGATTGCCTCATTGAATTTTTTACTGATATATTGAATTAAATGCCTTGCTTAATGGAGTTGCAAAATATTATTACAAATGTTCTGCAGGTGGTTTGTTGTGTCACTAAAAAGAATATTCAGTCAGAGTAAAGAAAAAATAAAGGAAATTAAGAATGAGATTTCAAAAAGAGTTTAATAGAGCACAAAAATAAACTTAACTGATGCCATACAAGTAATCTTGCCTATGTAAATTGATGAGCATATTTTCCAAAAATAGTTTTTGTATTATCTTGAAGACTTTATACATATAAAAAAATTATAATGGTATTAATTTCAGTTCCATACATTTTTTTTAATTTTTAATTTGATTTCATATACTACCTGTAACAATGTTTATAAATGCTACGTTGGAATTCAAAATCATCCTATTCAAAATTTTCAAGCATGTTTTTATCATTAAATCCACATGATTTTCATTTCACTTTTTTTTTATTTGTTTTCAACTGATACAACTGAATTCAATATTTTTCAAATGTATCAATGTGAATTTTTTAAAATACACATTAATTTTATTTATTCAACCTAAAAAGTCAGTAATCTGGATGAAAAGACTGGTTGCCAAGGACAGCAAATACATTTAACTACTCTATTACAGAATAAAAGAAAATCAATTCCTTTTAAATTACTAGATTAAGATTTTAGCACCTGTAGATAATAAAAAAAAATCACTTATAATTTAAGTGACTTATAATAATTAAGTGATCTGTTAAAAAAATGCATTCATACTTATAATTTTCTTTTAAAAATTAAATTGTAATGCAAGAATTAGGAGAATAGTTATTTTTGCATATTCTTATTTAAAAAACAATTAAAACTGATTGTAAATTGTTAAATTTATTTGAAATAATTTAATAAGAAAAGTAAAAGGCAATATAGCCCAGGATCGAACTTGGGTCTTGTGAATGCTATGCCAGTGTGTCATCTACTATACCATTCAGACACTCGGTAATGGTGACATATTACTACTATATGAGATATGCTGAAATTTTGAGGACTGTTTTCTCGAAATTGGCTAGCTAATGCACTTAATATTCATGACCGAACTTTCTAAATGTATACTACCATTATACTATATCTCATTCAAGTTCATCTTTCCACCTCGAGCCGTTCCCTTATTAGTTAATATTAAATATCACACATTCGTATTTATTTATATTATCAACACAATCACCATCAATTACCATACTATAATGAGCTGACTGCTTGGATTTTTGAACACATTAAAAGGAAAAAAAATGAAGAATGCAGCTTACAAGTATTTTTCAAAAGAAATATAATGCTTGATATTCATTGAATTCTTTTTTTTTTTTAAAGTTAATACAATAAATCAGTCTTATGATTGTTGAGGCTGTTTTATGATTGACAATGATGATTTGATTTTAAATATAACTAAGAAAATAATATTCAATGTCTTGTTAGTAATTCATAGAAATTCCTCAGTGATTGTGTAAGTCAGAAATGATTACTCACCCAACTCTAGAAATATGTAAATGTTAATTTAAGATCAAATGTTCTAGCAAAGACAAAAAGAGGCTCAAATTTTTATTAAAATAAATTACTATAATATTGAGAATCATTTTAAAAATATGTATGGTCAAAAATGCTATTTTTGATTTCGTCATTGATCCAGTGAACTGCAATGCGATTTTTAAAAATATAAATAAAATTTCAAAAAGTCCTGCAATTTTGTAAAAAATAAGTTTATCTTCACAGACTTCTCTTTTCATTTTAAACTAGCATCTCCCATTGCCCATTAAAACCTACTAAATAATTATTTTAACAATTGCACTAAGAAATTTAAAATAGTATAGTTCCAAGTCTAAAAATTAATTGCTTTTATTTCATTTTCACTAAATTAAGACGAGCAATTAATACCAAATTTTCTACAGTAAATGGAAGTTATCTTACCCAGTTGAGCATAAAAGCAGTAGTATAATAGTTATTTTTAGAATTTTCTCAAAACTAAAAATATATGAATAAATAACAAGTAAAATGTTAATCATTCAACCAGCACGAAACCTTGTCAAACTGTATATTTACTTATTTACTCTGAACTGTATATTTACTTACACACTAATTTAGTAACAATCATGCTAAAGAAAAACATTAAAAAAATTGTTTATAATTAAATTTGATTGTAACTTCCAATATGTGCCTATTTTCTAAAATACAATTTCACGATGTTAACATGTAAAAGTATTTAGATTTATAAAATAACTCAACTGCACATTCAAAAACACTGAACCATATAGGGAAGGCCAAATAATTGTTTTTAAATTATATTTTAAATAACACTTTTTCAAATAGTAAGGGAAAAATGAGCTTTTCTATTCAATGAATTTCAACACTTATTAACAATGAAGAAGTTATTGGAACAAAACATTGCAAAATTAGGAATAACTATGTGTATGTAATTTAAAAACTTTTCTTAAATGGAAAGGGCATTTAAAAAATGTTCTTTCACAACTTCAGAAACAATAACAAAAAACCCAATAATTTTAACTAGGAAAAGTTTAACCATCAACTCAACTGCCTAAAACAAAATAAAACTCAAATCCTTGTCTATTTAAAATGGATCTTCTGTACCCAAACCTGTTTCTATATGTATCACAATAAACTTAAGCATTTAGCAGCCAGAGAGCTTAGCTTAGAGAAATCTTGAAACCATGATATATTTATAAACAACTAACTATAAAATATTTTATTGATCATTTGTTACACTGATATTTATTACTGATCATTTGAGATATTTAGTTACACCTTATATCTGTTCCAAGATTTACTTAAAACTAAGATTTAAGATGATTTTAACCTCACTTTCTTAACAATTTGCAGAGAATGAAGTTCTCTCTAGACCAAACATTCTGAAATGGGGTATCACTAAAATCCAGACAATTAAGACAAATTTTACAAAAAAATTAAGGGAGCAGCTCCCGTATACGGCCTAGTGGAGCCATTTTTTTTCTCCCAGAAGTCGCCAATAATGCGTGTTTAGGATGTTGTGATTCTTAACTGGAAGTTTTGAAGCCACATTAGGCTTATTTCCAAGACTGATAAAATGCAATAGACTATAAGTCAGGGGGTGGCGATGTCCCCCTTTTTATTTTAAATAATTCAGATAAATGTTGTGATTATTGACTAATTTTTGAAGCCATGTTAGGCTTAATCCTAGGACTGACAAAATACAGGAGCATAAATCAGGGGGAGGGGGTATTGAAATATTCATGATAGAGATCCAAATGAAACGATTTGTTTAATTATACGTATTATGAAGCATTACGAAATTATTTTTTGCTCCGATTTTTAAATATGATTTTTTAATTTTATGCTGAATATGTTCTCATGAAAACATTCATATTTTTTTCATTTTAAAAGCATAGTTTATAAAAGTTAATAGCTGTATATGTGAGCTGCTCCTTATAAAAACACATAAAATACTGAATATGTTCTAAGGTTTAAGGTTACCATAAAGAATACATATGCCGATGACAGCAACCAGAAATTATCGTTTATCGCGAAATTTCTCGCCAATTTGGCGGAGGCCGTATACTGGAGCTGAGCCAAATTAAGTATAAAATCAACACTTTAATATAATGACCTCAATTTTACAAGTAGCATATATAATATACTACTTGTATTAATATAAAGTCTATAGCATTAGTCAAAATGAATGAAATGACTTAAATTCTCAACTTCAAAATACACAAGAAAAAATTATAAAAGTTATGTAGTATTTCACCTTCACCCTCTTCAATAATAAACTGAATGCATTTTCCCACGTTCTCCTAACAAAAAAAAAAAAAATCAACAGGAGCAGCAGAGTCCCTTTAAACCACATGCACACACTTATAAAGAGGCTAACTGTTCTTACCAATAAATTTATCAAACCTAGAAGCACAGAACAGAAACTAATGTCCCCATATTTGATTATTAAATCTTTTGCTCGTTTTCTTCACAGCGACTACAATAAAACTGATCCAGGATCAGATTTACTGTACGGTCACCCTTGGCAAGATTTTTTTTTTACATTGGCGATAAATCTTTTTATATAGCAACCCCCATCCGACCCGACAAATAATTGGTCAACTGAATGTAGCCGCCATTATTTAATTTTTGTTTGACCACGTTGTGGGTTTGATTATAATTTCAGACAGCTGGAAGAGCTACAATTGTCTTCCTAATGAAGGCTTCGTGCATCTGAAGATAAATCATAGTGTGAATTTCAAGGACCCGGATACAGGTGCCCACACTAATACCATAGAAGGAACATGGGGAGCAGTTAAACGTGCTAGCCAAAACTCAATTAGATTATTATTTAGTCGAATATGTGTGGCGGAAAAAGAATAAGCACATGTGCAACAAATTCATGGCTTTCATCGACTCTTTATCATCCGCATTTACCCTCCTCAAAGAGCTGTAAGACGCAGCATCATCATCGAAGTAGAGGTGGAAGGCAGTGAGGGGGGCGAGCGACAGCGGCAAATAGGAGAGAGGCATGTTTATTGTTAATTATTAACAATTTGGCTGCCATTTTATTTTTTTGCGCAGGCAACATTTTCACTGAATGAAAAAATACAGCATTAATACTAAACAATTTGATAGAATCAAGGACACTAACAAAACTATTTATCTGAAATCAAAACAACAAATATCCCTGGTAAATCATCTGAGATGACTAATAAAGTTTGTCTTACACACACACTATCAAAATTAATATAATCTTTCTTTTAAAATCTCTGAAAATAGAAATCTGATTTCATTCAGTACTTTATTATGTAAGAATGTTCAAACTGACAAATGAACATATGTATAGAATGTTCTCTAAATATAAAACTCTCTATGGGTTTTTTTTTGTTTTAATATAAGATGCCCCTTAGTTACCCATTTTTAAAAATTATTGAAAGGTTATAACCTTAAGCAGCTGCAAAGTACTTTGCAGTAGATTTGATGCCAAGTAATTTAAAGATATTAAAATAAGTGTTTAGTGTAATTAATATTAACTTACACAATTCTTTTTCAGTATTCAATGTTAAAAAAGCAGACTTAATATTTCAAGATTTGAAACATAAATTGAATGTTCCAATGCTCTCAGAAAAGCTAATTATATTCAATCTCATTTATTTCATTAAGCTATAGATGCCACATCATTAAAAAACCATTTAATAACCAATCTAGGTATATGAAGGTAAAAGCATATTGCAAGGCATAAAAAGCTTTGCTGTTTGTTTGAAATTTTAATGTTCAAATAATAAAAGTTTCTTGCTGAGGTCGTAAGATTTTCTAAATTTCACACACACACACAAAAAAAAAGCATACAAGATCTTCCACTAAAATAAAAAAACTAAAGGCCTTTCGTTAAGATATAGCTTAAATTATAGCAAAGGGGGGATAAAAGAACCTTTCTAACACACTGCAGATTGAATTTTACAAAAGCTGATATGAGAATCCTATCACTTATTGTTAATGTGCTATTACTACACATTTTCAAGAAGTTGAATATAGGATACAACAGCCTGAAAATGAAATAACTATATCCCATTTACCTCAAACTTTGCATCTTTACTTGCAAGGCTTGTAGTTGACATTCCTGGACTTTTAGATTCTAGCCACTTTCTTTATATTCAACTACTTGCCTTTACCAGACTTTGTACCTTTACTTGTTGACCTTTGATTTAACTTGTAACTTTACTTGGATCTTTGAGATTAGAACACTTGAACTACTTTGTACTTTTTATATACTTGAAATGGCTTGTATTAGACTTGCAACTTCTTGTATCAAGATTACTGCAATGGGTAAAAAGATCAATGAGCTACAGAAAAAAAAAAAAAATTCAGAAATGAGGATACTGCCAAATTATTACCTAGAATAAGAGGAAAATGGGTTGAGAAGCTTATATTTGCTAGATAATATTTATAGCAGTATTTTGATGAAATTTCATTTACGAAACATTTTCATTGAACCCTAAATTTCCATTAGTACATTTTTAAAATAGGATTTCTTTATCTACTGATATTTTTGTTATGTTACATTTATGGCTTCATAAAATAATGATATATTTTATTTTACAATATTTTTATTAAAAATCTATCCATTAAAAAAAGTAAAGCTAGATTTAATATTCAATTTAAATTATAAAGTTAATTATTATTTCCACCCACATACATATTAAGGCAAATTTTATTTAATGAAATTTTATACTAAAATTTACCATTTATTGCATTAAAAATGCAGCTCAGATTTTATAAGGATTTGTGGCCAAATTACCTTTTTTTTCATTAACAAATGCTGTGCATCTTTACAGCCTGTACTTGAACAACCAAACTCTTTTCATCGGAATTACATTGCACTTGACTTTTATGGACCCCACTTGAATCTCTCTTGAAACCCTTTCTTTACTTTGCACCCTTGATTAACTTGTATCGAATCTTTACATAGAATCTGCTCTTTTACCGTTCAGACGTTGATTTACAACAAAGATTTAGTAATGTGAAAAACTTCATCTGGCTTAAGACTTGAAAAATCTATAAAAAGGTTACAATTAATTAAATAACATGTTAACTAATGTAGCTAAGAATAATTATTTATACACATAAATTTATGAAAAACAATCTATTATTTTAATGAAAAGCAACTACATATTTATGAATTAATGATATTAAAATGAATTTTACACATGAACTGAATACACAATTCAAGAAACAAAACAAGTAAATTGTGGCAAGAAGCATAACGGAAACAGTTCTAATCGAGTGAAGGAAGACGAGAGATTATGCATCGCTTCGTGGAGTAGCACTTCGACGGTACCTATCCTTGGAGCGAGAACGGGAACGGGAGTGAGATCGGCTCCCTGAAAATCTCTTCTTTCTGTAGCCAGGACTGCGATCTCGATAGTATGGGGACCTGCTTCTTGAACGGCCTCTGCGTCCACCTCGGTAGTCATCATACCGGCTTGATCCTCCACCACCACGATAAGGCGAGCGTCGATTTTTTCTTTCTTTTCCACGCATTTCTGCAGGGGTCTTTCGATCACCTTGAGCAAATTCAATTTCTAATTCGCGTCCGTAAAATCGAATTCTGTCCAGTTCATTGAGCGCTTCTTCGGCATCCCGGATATCTTCGAATTGAACATAGGCAAAACCACGCGGCCGCCGATTATAATAATCCAGAGGAATATAAACATCAGTTATAGGACCGTACTTGCCAAAGAGTCGCCGAAGTTCTTCAGGTCTTGCACTATCAGGTACATTGCGAACAAAAAGTGATGAATTCGGTGGTCGTGAATATCGAGACATTTCAAGTTCGTTAAGCCTAATTTCGTAAATAACGACAAAATGGTAATGGAAGCCAGCTATATAAGTCCAAACTGTTTGTATGGACTTTACATCAAAAATGGAAACTCCTAACACAATTTACTCGGTTTCTAAATTAATTGCAGCTTATAAACAAAGCGACGTATTAATTATAAATGATGAAAACAAAATCACAAAAACTTTATCGCACAGTAATACGAACGGCGCAGAATAATGAAATGGAACGAACGCGCCCTCTATGGAACGCGCAATGTACAACGATTACAGTTAAGCAAATTAAAGTTCATTTTAGAGGTATAAATTATAATTATTGCTTTTTCCTTATTAATTCCAAAATTATATTTGAAAAAGTCTACACATTATTATCATATATTTTAATTGGCACCTTTTATATTTAAAGTTGGTGGCTTATACATTAAAGATATTGCTTAATTGAATATTGAATATACAAGCCGCGATTTGATAACTCCGGCAAATGAAATGGAAACTGTTATTCCCAAATAAGTAAACAATTTTATTGTGAAACTATGGGGCTAATACATTTGAAAAACATAACAAAGGTGAACAAATTATCTTAGTAATTATTGTATATATGAAAGACGATAGTCAATCATTGTTATTTATATCTTATTTGATTTTCAGATTTCCTCTATTAGAGCTGTAAATACTAATATTTGCTGTTCACGACATAAGCACAATGTAAGTATTTATTAATTTCACAATATATACATAATACTAAATTTGAATGAATTGAAACTGCGAATAATAAACTAAATTTTATTTATTTATGTAGCTCAATATTTGTGTCAACCAATATAGATAATTTTGCACTATTCATAAAATTTAATTCTTTTACTAAGTGTGATAAATTAAAATATTTATCTTTTATATTTAATGTTTTTGAATTTGTCATTTTATCATTGTTATTTTTCAGAACATTGGGCAGTTTTTTTTCTTTCTCTTTATTTATCAACTTAAAAATTGTTTTTGATATCAACAAGAATTAAATAGTGAATCAAATTATACATATTCTTTATTATTATGTACATGCAATTATACATATTATGTATTATTTATTTCTTGAAAGTGATAAATATGTCTTAAAGTGTTTGAAGGAACATTTTTGGAATGTTAAATGTATCTGGTTACAACTTATTCATTAGTTTTTTTTTTAATTTTATTTTATGTGTAATATAGGGGGGAAAAAAAACAACCCTGAGATTCCAAACCATGGAAATTCATTCTGTAAATGAATGGATAAATGTTTATCACAATTTAAAAATTTTCATGGTGGCTGAATATTTAGCTGAATTTAAATAAGGAATGTTTATATATTTTTAATATTTAGATTTCATTTGGTTGCAGATTTTTAGGTGAAATATTTACCAGAAATTATCTCTATTGAATTATTATTTTGTAACATTCAGTGTTTCTATATGATGCATATGTAATGTTTTGCTAATGAAATTTTTTTTATATATATAAAACAATTTTAAAATTGTTTGAAATAATAATTTTAATACATCATCATCAGAAAAAAATGCTTCTCTCTTTTTTACTTTCATGAATGTTACAAACTTTATCTAAATTAATGTTATGAAATGAAGTTTTACATTGAAAAAATGATTACTAATTTGCCTTATTGTTGAATATAAATAATCATTGATATGAAACATTTTTAACGAGTTGAAACTTTTTTATAATTTTGGTTTGTAATAAAACCTATATAAACTTTTATTTTTAGTAAAAAGATTGTGAACTTTTTAGATCAATTTAATTACAATTAAATGCTTTAAAATATTATAATAAATATATTTAGCCTTAGTGATAATAGTTTTAATATATGACAATTATGAGAAAATAACCATACTGTTACCTCTTATGTGCAGAAGCTGGTGGGAAAAAACATAAGAACTTGCTTGCAGCTCTAAGACCAGAGCACAAGGTTATAACTTACAATATTTAATAGATTTGTATAATATATGATACTCAAATTTGGATGTACTATATAAAGATAAATGTATTTCCTTTAATGTGTTTTTTTAAAAACTATTTTAAATACATTATTCCCATTGATAGATATTTCATAAATTATCCACATATATTCTATTTAGAATCGAAATAGAAATAGTTCATTAATCTGTCAATGCTGTATCTAATATTCTTAAATAAAGAAGTGCTGAGACTTGTTTAGATCATTTTGAATATTACAAAATTTTGTAAAATTGAGTTAAAAATTCCAGGAATCTTCCAGTTTAAAATATAGCAGTATGCATTTCATGATAAACTAAAGTTTTGTATTGCACAAAAAGGTTGGTATTTTATATATAGCATGTTTCTTACATCAAATATTATGTTTTAATCTGAAAATTAAAAGATTATTAATTTTATTGAATGTCAGTTTATTATTTTATTATGATCATCCGTCTTATACAGTTCAGAGAACCAGAATAGCAATTATGAATTTTAATAAAGTACATTTTTTAAAGGAAGTAGTGATTGTGTCTGCTGTTAGAACACCAATTGGTTCATTTCGAAGTTCCTTGTCGCCATTACAAGCCCCACAGCTTGGAAGTATTGCAGTAAAAGGTGCTGTTGAAAACGCAGGTATATTTTTTTTTAATGTGGCAGATTATTTTAATAGTCTCTTTAGTAGCATTATTTGTAACTACACTTTTTAAAAAGCTTATTTACATATTAATTACTTGCAATATTGTATCTTTCTTAATTGATTTACTTCTAAATATTAAAATTTGGAATATCAGGTGATAGTAAATATCAATAAATTTAATTTAAATGTATCAAATTTTCTGAGAGATAATTTAAATTAAAGTATTTTTGAAAATGAAATTTCTTGATTTCTCAAAAACCATTTCTAAATATTTATAATTTATATAAGACATTTTTTTATAATTTGTATATAAATGTCTAGCACATTAAGACACTTTTTGATAACCAAATTTGAATGATAATAATCTATAATTTTGACATTTTTCGTGTTTAATGTGGGAGCTAAATTTATATTTTCTATTTTTGTGAGATAATTTATCATCACACATTTTTATTATAAGTCTTCAATAACTTTTGTAATACTTTTTCCTCTAGTACAATTCTTGCAATGTTCTTTCTCTTGTATAATTATTGCTATGTTATTGAAATTGCTTATACACATGCATTATGTAATATTATTCTAACATATTATAAATAATCTTCATGTTTTTCTCTTTTTCACTTCTTATCATTAAAATGTAATTGATTCTCATTATGTGCTCATCTTTATTAAAAGGCACTTTCAAATTTAATGGGTTCCTGTATTTGTTTGTATGGTTTGTATGTATTTGTATGTAAATGTATACTTGTATTGAGAATTTTATTCATCAATGGCAAGGATGGCTAAGAACCTTTGAATTCAAGAACTCTGCCAATCCACTGTATATCAGCAGATTCTTGGGAAGAATCTTCAAATGATTGTTCAGCTGCATATTGATAATAAGAATTTGCATATATTAGAGAATCTGTAGCCCTTAGTTTAATTCAATTAACATATGTGTTTTTAACCAAAATTGTGTTATTTTTAGGTATTCCTAAAGATGCCGTTCAAGAAGTATATATGGGGCAAGTTCTGCAAGCAGGTGCTGGGCAGGCACCTGCCAGACAAGCTGCTTTAAATGCAGGTAAGCTCTCTATCAAATTTAAGGAATTGATTGAACATATTATATAAGTAAATTGAGTTTTTGAATTCAACTAACTGCCAACAAATTTGTTTCTAGTTGAAACAATCGGCAATCCTTAATATTTGGAGCAAATTTGCTGTTTCTTTTATTGAATTTTAACTTAAAGATAAATGAGCGTACTTTGCATTTGATTTATAGTTTGTATGTATTTAGACTGATTAAAATTATATCAACTTTTTAAATTTGCCGAACTATAATACTAAATGCGAATTTAAATACTATAATCTAGCTATGAATTAATTTTCTTTTATGTTCCTTTCTTCCTTCAGGGCTGAATATTTCAACTCCTTGTACAACAGTGAACAAAGTTTGTGCTTCTGGTATGAAATCCATTATGCTGGCTTCTCAGAATCTCATGCTTGGACATCAGGTAACTTGATTTTTTTTTTTTGTCATATACAACCAGGTTATTTCTAATATTGAACACTCCTACCAAGATTATTTATGAGTAAAAAGGTTAAGCTTACAGAGAGTTAATGTATTGATGTCACTGTGGGAGCAGTGTTTTCCCACTTTTAAGTAATGGAATAAATCTTAAGTTTAAAAATTATTTTAGCATCAGAATTTTTAAATCAGCAAAATCTTTAAATGCAAGTTTCAAAATTGGATGCAAAAACTAAACTTTAGTGTATTTGATGAAAAATTTAATTAAATTCTAACTTTTTTCTTATATCTCTGTGCTAATAATAAGAAGATAATTACATGTTACATTTATTATTATCTTTAAATGATTGTTTTAAGATATTTTAAAACACAGTTCTAGTTAAGACAATGGATGTATTTTCAGAAACTGAATAGTTAAGAATAATTTTAAGGGCAATTACAATCGATATTTAAATATAATTCATATTTTGGGGTTAATACAAACAAAAATAACATTATATTTTATATGATTGCTTTCATCATACAACTCGTATTTGAATTATGTATATAAATTGCATCGTATATATATATATATTCTTCTTCGACATATTCTTCTTATATATATATATATATATTTACTATATTTGTGATATATAGATGTAGAATTATTGATTTTATTTTTCAAACGAATAAATTACAAGAAAATTTTTATAATATTCTTTTGATTAGAAATTTGGCATTTTGAAGGTGATAACTTCTTCTCATATATTATGAGAAATTAGTCCCCAACTCTTTTCAAACAGTAATATTCCATTCAAGTTTAGAGTGTTTATCTGTAACTGATTAAATTTTTAATACTTCATTTATTTTTTATTTATATATTTTGTAAATGTGCTGTTTAACAGCCATTCTTTTCTTTTTCTATTATCTTCCTACCTAGGAAATAAGCATGACAATGATTTGAAATTGTTCTTGCAAGTGCTGAGAGCAAATTTTGAGCATTTTTTATGTTAACCTTTTAAAGTACACAAACATAAATTTTTCAAATTTCTAAAAATGATGTATTTAATTTTACATGCATAGGGTGTAAGGGAAGAGTCAATATCTTTAAAAAAATTTATAGTGGAGTGCACAATGCTGAGGATGGAGGTTCCATTGGAGTACCACCACACACCTAGAACATATTCTTCTTATGAATAATTAATACTTTTTGATTTGTTTTGTAACATAATTATTCGTTATTTATTTATGGAAATACTAAAATATACAATATTATCAATGAACAATGCTTATACAATTTTACAACACAAAAAAAAGTTATAAAAGAAAAATAAGCAATTTTAATAACAAGTAATCCTCAAATAAAACTAAGAATGGAGGTGCTTTACATGGTATTTAGACTTTAAATACAATCAACACTTATATTCAAGTAATGAAGAATCATAATATTTAAATTAACCATTTAAAAATTAAGAAAATTATACTATATTAGAAAATATATTTAACACCTCCATAATATGGTTGCTTGGTAATACAAGAAGAATGCAACTGAAAAGTGAAAATTTCAACCATCTTGTTCGTATAAACCATACTCAAATGTAAATAAATTCCTTACCCACAAAACACAGGGACCCCCCCTCCCCATAAATTATCAACCACTTGACTAAGAGAGTCAGGGGAAAGAAAACAGATGTTTTGCTAACACATTTTAAGTGGTAGAGAATTTCATGCCGTAGGTGCACTGTGGTATGTCTCTGAAACCACCTAGAAGGATGTCAAGTATGAAGAATTTTTCTTTTGCAATTTGGTTTAAAAAAAATGTGTATGTTCTAGACAGCTTTCATACAACAAATTTAGGAATGCATTTTGAGTTTATTTTTTGCTTGATGAAAAAAAATTAAATTGAAAGTATTGAGAAAAACATTAAAAATGGTACATTTTTTTTGTACGTAAGAGGGATATTAACTAGTGTGCTGACATCTACAGGTAATTATTAAAGTTAGAATATTATTTTAGAGCCTTTGGTTTCAATCAGAAACCTCAGCGCATTTAGAAATAAATTTTAGAAAGTAGTGAAACCACCATGCATCAAAGGGTTAAAGAGATATTTTCTTTTGTATTTACAGATTCAAATTTTTTAAATACCAATATATTTCAGAAATACATAAATACATTAAAAAAAGCACACACACCTTATTCTTTCAATTTCTTAAGTCTTGCAAGGTTTCTTACTTTGATCTTATGTAATGATAAGATTACATCTTAGCAAATTTATTAACAAAGGATGGTTAAATAATATAGTAATTTTTTCTAGCTTTTAAAAACTTCTAATATAAAATATGTAAATGATATTAAATTATTATTAAAAGTAATGAAAGAACTGTTAATAATGACTATTGAAAGTATACTGTAAAGCATATATACTGTTTATTATTCTTGCTACATTTATTATTTATCATTACTTATTTAGATAACCCATCTTACACATACCTTTCATTATTTATGTATATATATTTGTTTAGGACATTATGGTTGCAGGTGGTATGGAGAGCATGTCTAATTCACCATATTATTTAGCTCGTGGAGAAACTCCATATGGTGGTGTCCATCTTTTGGTTTGTTTTTTATTTTATCATGCATGTTTTAATCTCAAAGTTGCATGCCTCTTAAAAATTATCTTGTTACTGTATAAAATCCATTTGATGTGATGCTTTTCTATTTTCTTATTTTAAAAAATAGTGTTTTTTTATTTAATTAATTCACATTTTGTAACAATTGATATTTGCAATTTTCTTTTTGATAATTAAAGTATATTATACTATAGAAATATATATTATAAGAAAATTTAGATTGGTAATTTAGGTAAGAAAATTTTTTTAAATGAATAAATACACTTAGCTTTCTAATAATATAAAATAAATCAGCTAATAGAAACGGTTCTATTTTTACCCCAGTGCTCTAATTTTTAAAATATGCACCTTTCTGTCATTAAAGAGTGTTTGGCATAAATCTGTGATTAAAAATGTTCATTACAAAATATTTAATATTGCTGCTTTAAATTTGAAAATAGTTTCTTGTCAAATGAAGGAAGATTTATTTTTCATTTTCATTTAATTATGTTGAGAAATTATATATCATATTGAGTATTAGAAAATTATATAACAAAATAAGTTTTTTTTTTTTCTTTTTGCATATGATACAAATGATATGATTTTGCTTATGATATGATTTGCTTTTGCTCTGTTTTTCAGTGAAAATTTTGCTTGTTTTTTTAATGTTATCATTTTTCTTTTTTTTTTTTTTACTACTAGGACAGTCTTGTGTATGATGGTTTGACTGATGCTTATCAAAAGTTTCACATGGTAAGATTTTTTTAAAGTTTTTGTTAAAAAAATCATTTAATTTTTATCTTGAGAATAATTGTTTTTCATTCTAGGGAGTTTGTGGAGAAAATACTGCTAAAAAAATAGGAATTTCTAGGAAAGAACAAGATGAATTTGCCATAAATAGTTATAAAAAAACTGCAAATGCTGTGGAAGTATGTATTTTATATTAAATTGGGAGATCTAAATATGTATTACTATTTCTTTTCTACTATTGAACAACTAAAGAAATATCTATATCAGATTGAAATGATTAAATAAAATTCTTAATATTTGTATTTATTAACATGGAAATTTATTCTATCCCACTTTTTGCCAGTATATTCCACATTAAATATGTATCTTTATTATCAGTCTGCAAGAAATATTTTTTTATGCATAACTTGGAATCAAATATAAATATTTTATTATTTATGTTAATTATATTTATATGTTTTCATTTTTTATTAATTATAATCTTATATATGTAATTTTATTTTTATATAAACATACAAGATACCATTTCATTTCTGCTACAGTTATTTTTCCATTTATATTTTGCAGACTAAATGTAATTTGAATTTATTTGTAAAGTGGACTTTATTTTTCTGTTGGGATAAAATGAAAAACAATTTCTCTAAATTCTGATTTCTCAAACGACTATTTAAAAACAAAATTAAGATTAGGAATTAAAATCATAATCATGTTAAGATTAAGAATTACAAATATGGAAATAAGATTTTCACTTCCACTTTTATTTCAGTAAATACACATTTTAAACTGCACACATTATAATTTGTTTTGACTTCAATTAAATTTATGTTTTTCAATCTTATAAAATTACAAAGTGGAATTAAAAAATTATGTATACATTCCACATTAATATTTAACAGCTCCCCCCACCAAATATTGTAGGCAAAAAAGTAGCTTTTTAAAGGTGGATAGTAATGTTAAAATTTAATCTTCCATTTAAGTTTCATTTCAGCCTTAAATTTTATGTGAGAAAATGCACCATGGTATTATTTTTTTTTTTTTTTCAGAGTGGTGTTTTTTCCAAGGAAATAATCCCTGTTACTATACCTGGGAAAAGAGGAAAACCAGATGTAGTTATCAGTACAGATGAAGAATATAAAAGAGTTAATTTTGAAAAAGTTCCTCAATTACCTACAGTTTTTCAAAAAGAAAATGGTATTTTTTTTTTTTTTTTTGCTGATTTTTTTGTATCCAAAATACCATGCAATTTTATAAAAATTATACTGTAATTAATCCATGTTTCTTTTAGTATATTGTTTAAAGAAACTAACTATATATAAAATCTAATTAAAGAATTACAATATTCATTTCTTGTACTCTTCAGATTACTAAATGGACATTTAGTATTGAAGTTTTTCAGTTATTGATATTTTTTATAAGATGAAAGCAAGACAATATAAGATTGTAATATTGGCAGGTACTATTACTGCTGCCAATGCTAGCACCATCAATGATGGAGCTGCTGCTTGTGTCTTGATGACTGCAGATGCTGCTGAAAAAATGAATGTGAAGCCATTGGCTAGGATTGTTGGTATGCTTTATGCTATTTTAAATATGGACCAAATTTTCTATTATTTTAGTAATTTTCAAATAATATAAAACTAATGATTTTCTGTAACATTTCTCAGTTTTAATGTATAATTGTATTTTTTTCCTGTCTTTGGAGTAATTCTCTCTTGGAATTTTTCATATTTGCCATACCTTTTTTTATCTGTCTAAACAATATAGTATGATTGTATATTTTGCCATACAGTACCCATTGTTTAATCAATTTTTAACACTTCTTTTATCTGTCTTTTAAACAAGCTGATGTTTTAATGAATAAAAATTTACACTTCTTCAAGACATACATTTAATTCATGTTTTGAAAATAAATTAGGAAAAATAAACAACATTTGCTTTAAATAGGTTTTGCTGATGCTGCTGTTGCGCCGATTGACTTCCCTATTTCACCTGCATTTGCCATACCCAAGGTATGTCTAGATGAGTAATTAATTACATCAGATTTCAATCTGGTTGCAATACTTTTATGTAATTTAATTTGGAATTAGAATGAAAGTATTTACACTCTTAATGATTTCTAAAAATTGAATATTAAATGAACGGGTATGATATTTAAACTCCTGAATGTTAATAATTCTTAATGTTGATTGATGATTCTTAAATTTCTGAATTATTTAATGAAGAAATAATATAAATTTGTGGTTAAAGGCATTACAAAATTCTTTTGAATTTTTTAAAGAATACATATAAACTTATGTTTATAATTATATATTCATAGAAAATGCTTTCTTTCTGTGCTTATATTTATAAAGTATTTACTAAAACTTATTTTATTTCTCTTATTTTTTCATGGTATGCTTAAAATTCTGTTTTATATTTCTTATATAATGGATTATTTTGATTTGAAATTATTTAAAAATTGTAAATTAACTCATATATATATATATATATATATATATATATATATATATATTTAATATATAAAGTGTAGTTGAAAAGTAGAGGTATTTAAATTGAAGTAAACAAAGTTATTATTTTTTAAACAAACCCAACAACAAACAAAGTTACCCAACTGAAAATTAATAAAGCATGAAGATTTATCATAAAATCATTTATTCAACTAATTAATCATATCATCCATTAATTGTTTTAGGTATATTCAAATGCAAGAATCTTAGAAATATTGTGTAGTCATTTCAAATTAATCATAAAAAGTTACTATTTCACTTTTCAGTGAATGTTTTAATAAAGATTTTCATCTTAGTTATAAAAGCATTATATTTAACATAGTATCTGAATATTATTTAAGCATCGATTGTTGTAATTCATAGGATTCTGTTAGTTGTGAGACACTAAGAAGAGGACCCAACTCTTTCTGCTTTTTGAGAGAAATTGAGCATTATGGGAAAAACATTTCTATAAATTATAACACAAATATTCTCTTTAAATAGATCTCAATAAAATATAAGTGTGTTACTAAATAGGAAATTTTAATTTTTCATTTGTTGGAAGTAAATTCATGTGAGAAAATCCTACTTATGAGACAATTATTATTCAGAAAATTTGTTACTGTACTATAGTAATGAATATAAATATTTTCATGAATGAATGTAAATTTTTCCTATGAAGTATGATCGTTTTTATACAAATTGTTAGTATCAATTTTAAATTCCATCTTTACTAAAATGTAGAAATAGGATATTTTCATTTATTGTAAGCAATCTTATGTTTAATGAACTTTCTGTATTATATGATGGAAAATATCTAACAAACACTGATTTTATTTCGAAAGTAATTCTAGATTTTTATAATGAACTGAATATAACTCATAAATATGACTAAAAAACTTCATATATCTATATTTGTGTAAGTGTAAAATAAGTCTTATTTAAATTTCTTATTTCACTATCAAATTGTTAATCATATTAAGCAAATGATGTATGCTATATGCCAAAGAATTATTAATACTTCACTTTAGAATGCATATTAATGACCAAGTTTAAAATTTTAGCTAATTAAAAATGCATTTTTGTCTTAAGAGATGTTTTATAAATGTTTGTAAATCCTTTTCTATTACAAGAAAGCTATCAGAAACTTTGCTTATAAATTATAAAAGCAATAAACTGGAGTTGCTAATATTTCAAGAATTTCTTTTCATTACTCTTTTGAACAGACCATTAACATGGTCTAATTCAAGTAAATGACCTTAACAAAGGAGACATTAAAGTATGTGATATTTTAACATAGTTGCTGGAGCATACTGGAATCAAACTAGAAGACGTTGCTCTTTGGGAAATAAATGAAGCTTTTAGTGTTGTAGTCCTAGCAAATATCAAGATATTAAAACTAGACCCTACTAAAGTAAATGTTCATGGAGGTGCAGTTAGTCTTGGTCATCCTATTGGGTATGTTATATTTATTCAAAAATCAGGTGATTATTAAGCAAAATCTCTTAATTTGTTGCTGTTTATGTCAAAATTGAATCAAACATGTTTTCAAGTATTACAAAATAAAATATTTTTTATTTATGGAATAAAAACATGATCAAAAATGTAAATTAAATCTTATAAAACTGTATACTTTGTGTATAGAAACTGTATCAATAGCTATGATGAAAAATGTAAATTAAATCTTATAAAATTGTATACTTTGTGTATAGAAACTGTATCAATAGCTATAAAACATATATAGAACATATGGACCCCTTCCAGTAAAATTTAATAATAAAAAATTTTATATGAAATAACCAATTAATTTGTATTTAAAAAAATGCTTCATTTTCTAATTCTTACATCTTTTTAATTAAAATTATATTATTGATATGGATTTAATTCTAATTTATAAGCTCATATTCATCATTACTTGAAAAACCTGTAATGACTTCAGATTAGACTTAGTTTTTGCAAAGTCAGAGTGATTATGCCAGGTACTCTCATATTTGTTTCTAAATTCATTCTGATGATGATAAATCTACCACCCCAGAGTATTCACTAAAATCTACTTATTTTTTGCTTAGCACATTTTTGTCTTATAATATTTTACTATGATTAGTTTCATTATCACCATGTAGCAAATGTATGCTTATTTCTTTTCAGAATCCCTCCAACACGATTCTAGTAGATGACATTTCTTTTATCCATTATAGTGTTTATTTCACAACACATTTTTCCTTTAGTAAAAATATATATTGTCCAGACTGATGTGCACTCAAATGTTTATAAGAATGAAATCCCACTGATTAACAATTTGGCTCTTGACCTGTATCAAGAAATTCTAACTGTAAACAATATGTGATAATCATCTATGATATCAACATATGCATTAAAGGTTCTGTCAAATTCTGTGTACTAGAAATTTTGAACCAAGTTTCTTTTCATATCAAAGTGCTTTAGTTACATGATGAATATGGCTCGTCATTGTGCTGTATGGTATGGAAAACCAATGACAAGCTAAACTTATTTTACTGGAGGGAGTAAGTAATATGAAAATTTAGTGTTAATAGCTGGTATGAAGAAGCTTATCCTATGTTTTAATTTATCATAATTCTCATTAAATAAATATATTTTTATGGCTGTTACTATAAACTACTTTTATTATGGGTTCAAATTAGTTTCATTTTGAATTAGAAACTTCTATGAATATTGCTGTATAAAATTGGTTGAAAATCATTTTAAAAATAAGAATTCATTAAAAAAAGTGATGCTCTAAGCTAATATTTTTATTTTGGTATACAGCTCTAAAACAGATATATAATTTTTTTAAAGAAAAATTAGAGATCTTTGAAATCATAATAGCACAGATGCGATATAATATTACATAACTTGATTTCTCAGGGTAGATTCCAATCTTTCTTTTTCATACAAAAAGAATTCTCCTTATAATTTTTATAGGATAATTTAATAGCTATCTATTTATGATATATATTCTCTGGTTGATGTTTTTATTATTTTTTTCAGAATGTCTGGAACTAGAATTGTGAATCATTTGGTTCATGCACTTTCTAGCAAACAGTATGGTGTTGCAGCTATATGTAATGGAGGAGGAGGTGCTTCTGCATTAATGATACAGAAGATTTAATTTGAAAATGTTTGGTTTATGAAGATTGTTTTTTTTCCATGTATTTTTGTATTGAGAATTTTTTTTGTATTTTATATTAAAGATATTATAAATTATTTTTTCTAAAAAAAAAATCTTTTATTTTTTTCTCCTCTATTTATACAGAACTGACTAATATTTATTTATAATAACAAAATAATATAATTTTTATTTATTTTAATAACTACTTATTCATATTATATGTAGTTATTATAAAATAACAATTTATGTAAAATAGGATAATTTTGATATTTAGGTTGATGGATAAAATGGGGTGATTGTGGATTTTTAATTAATGAGATAATTTTGCTAGCATTTGATTTACTCATTCTGAATTTTTTTAAACAATAAATTCAAAATTAGTAACCAAATTTCAACCTAATTGCTTATTTCCAAGTAATTAATATTTTTGTTATTAAAAGAATATTCTTCTTTTATTAATCCACATTAAAGATATATAAATTTATTTCTCATATTTAGTTTGATCATTCTCAAAGATATCTGATTGATTGAATCTATGCAATAATACATCTAAATTTTTTAAAAATAAAATAGGTTTTATATTGCATTATAAAAAGCATGAATATTTTATTTTATTTAATTAGTATATTAAAAACCTTCATGCATAAGCTGATGCAAACTTTAATATATATCAGTATTTCTAAAGAAAATTGTATAATTAAGCTTCGTATTTATCAGTATAATTTTGTGAATTGGTGATAATTCATTGATCTCCCGTAAAGTTTGGACTGTTCAATTTCTTGCCAAGATTATTGCACACTTGATGTACCGAGAAGTGTCCACATTTATTTCATTTGTTCATATTGCATGTTTATAGATTTGATAAGTACTTTCGTACTTGATCTTTACTAACAATTAAATACAAAAGTATAGCGTTAACATTACATAAGAACAGCTTTCTAACTGCAGTAGGTACAGTATGCTTTATATCTTCATATAAACGATTTAATTCCAAGAAGCAACTAGTTTTTGAAAGAATATTTCAATAATTATTTTCCTTAAATTAGTTTGTACTTGTTGACTATTTTTCAATGTCAGTTTAACATTTTTTCTAAATTAAAAAAAATTCAGGAAACAAATTTTACAGACAATTTGCATTATATTTTCTGTAAAGTAATCTGTCTAAAAGATGGTTGAAAATAATGTAAACTTGCACTACTTTGAAATAAACTTTAAAGTGATTCTGCATTAAACTTCTCTTTAAAATTCAGTCAATGTATCATATGCATATAATAATCATAAAAAAAATTAAAAACATATTGAGAGCAAAGTACAGGAAATAAAATATTAAATGATAATTTTTAGAAAAATATTTATGAAATATACAGATACTTCTACTATACTTTATAAATACTCCTACTTTTGTACTCATCAATATAAATGAGAGGCATGGAATAAAAAAAAAAAACTTTGAAATATAGCAATTATAAGAAAACAAATAATTATATGCAATATCAATATCTGAGGTGTGCAAGTTTTTGGTTTTCTCACATCTATCAGGATCTGATTTCTCTAATTTTAACTTGTTCATAATGAGCTTTCATCTCATTAAATGTTGATTAAATTAATATTGGATCAGCTATTTTAAAGAAGCCCCTAAGTTTTTCAGCTATAAAAAAATCCACTTGTGGAGCATATAAAAACTCGGAACATTCTCCTGTGTTTTTCTTTCCTGTCTTAGCATTAGCATTAAGACAATTCTAGTGAAGTTTTGGGTCATGGTTATCCAATAGTATTGTAAAATAACATTTAAAGGAGAACTTTTTGCTTCAAAATGAAGAAACAAAATAAAATTGTGGTTCAAAATGCAGTTAACTTTATCACTTAACAGCCTACAACTCATAGGCTATGTATTTTTTTTTAAAAAAAACTCTTTGCCTTAGAATTCTCTATTATTCTCAAATTGTTTGTAAAAGGAAATTTTTCCAAATTGTATTTTCTTCAGCTTTATTATTCACAGAAGAAAGTGAAGAAAACGTTGAAAAGCCTCAAAAAATATTTCAAGAAGAATATTAAAATTGATTGAGTATATGAAACCATTTTCAAATAATTCTATAAAACAATTAAAAAGATATTCTTCCAAATAATCAGATTACATATACTTACACTTAATTGCATATAAAATTAATAATTTTTAATACAGATCCATTTTTTAAAAATCTTTTCTATTACAGATAACTTTATTTGATACTTTAAATTAGAAATATTCATTAATATTTTGTCATTTGAAAAATTCATAAATTTACCACCAACTTTGAAACGAATTCTGGATATTTTGCTCTCTTTTTTTAATCAAAATAATTATAATATTTTATTTTCTACCCTTATATATAACTGTATATACACAATCAATGACCTTGACTTCTTTATTTCAAATAGTTTCCCATAAATATTGGCTGTGCTTAATTTCAATATAATCTCTTGTGTACAGCTTGATAACAAAGTATTTTTGAGAACCATATTCTGATAAGCATGTTATTTTAATATATTTACACCTGTTTCATTTATTGTGTAAACAAACCTTAATAATGGAGTCAAATCCCTTAATATCAAAGTGTCTAGATACTTCATCTTCTAGACACTTTGATATTAAGGGATTAGAACATTGTCTTTCATGTTATTATAATTTCACATTATTATCCATCTTGTTTGAGGAATAAGCAACATAATGGGGAGGGGGAAAAAAATGGAAGCCATTCAATTTTTATAGAAGCAATGCAAACAGTTTAAATATCATTGCAACAGTTAATATTAATTTACAATTATTAATATTGATGCAAGTATGCAAAATAATAATAATAATTGGCAAAATTGAGTAAAAAATTACATTGTAACGAAATAGATAATATTAAAAGGGCAATATGTTAAATTTTAAATTGCTTGAAAAATCATTTTTTGTGCTATAATAAATGAAAAATATAAAAATCTTGCTTAATGTTTGACAGAGTGGAATTTCAAAAAACTCAAATCAGTTTATTAAAAGGGCAATTTGTTGGATTTTAAATTGATTTAAAAATAATTTTTGTGCTAGAATAAATGAAAAGCATAAAAATCTTACTTAATGTTTAACTGACTGGAATTTCAAAAAAACTCATTGCAAGGTGCATATTTGCTTCCTCCAAAGTGTATTAGTAATTTGAAATACCAAATATGGTACCTCAACCATCTAAATGATGTATTTCAAAGTTTAACAATGTGTACCTTTTGTTTTCAGCTGTGATAAGCAAGATAAAGAATTCCAGTCAATTCATAACATATATGCAGGTTTATATACTAATAGCAATGTGTAAATTTGTAACATAATAATTTATATTATATATATATATTGACAATATTTTACCTTTTTTAGGATGTAAAAACTGAAAGCTACAGATAATTTTCAAGTCAAAATTTGAGTTACTTAATTTAATCAGCACAGCACTTTTTTATAAAATGCTTTCATATTCAAATAATTACAATTTGAATTTTTTGAAGAAATTTAAAGTTTATAGGTCAAACAGGTATAATCTATATTTAAAAAACTTTTGCAAATGGTATTTTCATACATTAAAGACAAACTAATTGCATAGATTTTAGTTTAGTCTTCTAATTATTAATTAACTCTCCTATTATGGGACTTCATAATATTGAGCTGTTATAATGAATATTAAAATAATTTTATTATAAAGCATAACAATGAATCAAGAGTAAGAGAATATAATTTGAAATAAAACAACAGTAATGATTAAATTCCACTTTGATTATCTAGAACATTTTGTACACATTTAAAAAAGTTTGATAAATGGTGTAGATTATGTATCATTAGAAGAATCTGTGCCAGCAGTTCAGAAGTTACTAAAAGATGATGAATGTATGCACGAGTATAATTCTTACAAGTGTAGCAGTCACACTTTTCGAGTATTGGATTAAAGTCAGCTTTGTATAAATCATCTTTAAGAGTTAATGCAGATGAACATTTAGTGCGTTTGGTTGTACTGCTTGAAATTTCATTTGGAAAATATTCTGGAATTTTGCATAATGGAAATATGCTTGCTTCTCCTGTTTCTGAAAGTTTATAAGCATAAGATGAATCAAATATATCAATTCCACACTTAATAGCTTCAAGCATCAATTCTGGTTCAAAAGCTCCATGCAAAATTCTTGGTTTATCTGCAGGTAAGAGTTGGAATATTTCATTTAATAATTCTTTCATTTTTGGAATATCTACATTCTCCACATCAGGACCATTCACATGAAAACCATCAATTACAAAACCATCTACAGCTCGAGAAGCAGTCGCTTCTGCAGACTTCTTTCGCAAGAAAGAATCATAACCACCTTGAATGGTTCCAAAGATAGCAACATCACTGAGCTCACTACTTTCTTGATGATTTTCTAAACACGAGTCTAGAAATCTCAAAGAGTTATCAAGTGATTTATTTAAACGCTTTTTTGAACAATTCAATGGAGTATCACTATCACAAAGGGCTTGGTAAGATACAGGACGATATGATTTGATAATCTCCATAAATTCACCTGGAGTCAGTTTTTTCTTTCCACCTTCGCACCATACTGAAACTCCTTTATTAACATTAAATCCAGTTGGAGTCATTGTACCTGGATCTTGTACTGACATATGAAATGGATACTCAGGTAGGCCAACAAAAGCATTCAGACCTTTACTTTGTTCTTTTACAGGATCTTTGAATTCTACGACAGTCGGCAGGGTTTGAAGAAGAAATATTTTTTGATCAGCCATTTTTTGCATTGTATTAAATGTTAGGTGAGGTATAGTGCCTCCTCGTGTGTAAGCCATAACCATTGGAGTTTTGAAGGTTTCATTATTAAATGGCTTTGGAAGCTCTGTGACACATCCTGACCTACCAACACCAGACACCTTCACGAAAAATTTCATCATAAATTGATATAAAAAAAATACTACTTCCTGGTTTATTTAGGAGCCAGCTTAAGGATTGAAGAGCAGCAAAGATACTTATCTACCCCACTAGCCGGTAATCCACGTTTTGTTGAACGAAAAAGAGATAGGTCGTTCGCGAACGAACGGGTCGAAACGAACGAATCCTCTAAGTGAACGAACTGAATCAGGTCGCTATCTTCTGAAAAGTCGTTCTTTCTCGAACGACTTTGTGGACCCGGCTATTCCCGTTTATTAGCTGTGTGGACCTGGCTAATTCCGTTCGCGAACGACGGTGTGGACCCGGCTATTCCAGTTCATTAACTGTGTGGATCTGGCTATTTCCATTCGCGAACGACAGTGTGGAACTTGCTAATTTCATGCGTGAACCTCCTACAGATAGGAAGACAAATGCCGAGAGATGGAAATGCCACCTGTTTATTTCCTTCCCCTTTTTTCAGCAGGGTCGTAAAACGGTGCGGGGCGATTTTGTCTTTTTAACAGTGGTTGCTTCCGTTCCCTCTGTCACTGTTGATTGGTGTCTCCAGAAAGTGCTTGAGGGTAGATGTTTAATTTACGGTACGCTTTCTGCAGCTACTAAAATCTCTTGCTAAAATGCCGGGTTATCGGAAAATCTTAACTCAAAAAGAAATTAATAAAATACTCTGTGAAGATTCAGATTAATCTCATTTGATATAAGAGATGAGGAAGATGCTGGATTTGACACTTCAAACTCTTTTCAAGAAGAAAATATTTCTACTTTGTTAGAAAATGATTCTGATAGCGAGGACGATATTGAAGTTTCTGAAAATAGATAACTCGGGACAGATTATTGAATGGAAATCAAATTTGAAGGAAAATAAAAGTAATTCTATTCCGAAATTCGACCAATTTTTAGGCCCAACCCATAATTTACAAATATCGGAAAGTATGTAAAAATATTAAATTAAAAAAATTAATAAATTAAGATGCTTATTGTCTTAGTTAACTGTGTTTAAAATAGTATTAATTATTTTTCAAAACTCAATCTCTCCCATACCAGTTCTTGAAACAGTTTTAATTATAAAATAACAAATTAAATATTCCTTCCTTAAAGAATTTTGCAAATCATTTGAAAATTGGCTGATATTATATCTTTATATTGGTCGATATCGTCTGGGACACAAAAAATTAGCCGAGATAATTTTTTAAAATACAAATTGGTAGAGAAAAGAAATTTCTACTGTAAATGCGAGAAAAAGAGGCATTTAAAACTATTATTTGTTTTTTATTTTTTCTTTAGAAATTTGTACAATAATTTAATTGTTAATAAAACTTTGTTTTTGTTTCATGCTGGAGTTATTCTGTCTTTTTTAGGTATATGAGTTGTTTATTTATTTTTAATTTTAAAAACTGAAAAGTACTTACTGAATTCCAAAAAGAAAACCATTCATAAAAAAGTTTAAAGAAGGTAAAAAGACTTATTTATTATGATATTAACTGAAAAAAAAAAGGCAAACAATTCCTAATTTTCTTATTTTGTTAAAGAATTATTCAAGTATTAGTATCAAATATTTTATCTGAGTTCAAAAAATCTGTTACATTATTAAAGTCGATAAAAATTGAACACACGATTAAAGGAGTTTTTAATTGAGAAGAAAGGAATCGGGAAAGAAAATAAGAAATCATTTCTTTGATACGATACTGCCAAAAAGAATTCATATGCAAGTAATATTATTATGAATTATATCACAATTATGGTAATTAAATTGCATATTATTTATTATGACAAAAAATTTAAAGCTTTTCTTTTTATAACTCTTATAGAAATCCCCCCCCCCAAATGAAATTTATCTTCTTATATAAAGTCTTGTCCTGAGCGATGCCCAGCATAAAGCCATTAAAATTAGAAGCATGAAATTTGGGAAGATATTTTTTTTTACCTTAGAGGCATACTAAACACGGATTTCTCAAACTTTTAATTCAAAATTTACTTTAAAAAATAGAATTTTAATGTTTTTTTATCAAAACATCAAAGCATATTATCGCATAAAAATTATTTCAACGCCGTTTTAAAGGTTAAAAAAGAGTAGTATTTGAATAATAAAAATTTTATTTGGTTGAATATAAATTTTTAAAAATAATTTCTGAGAAATAAGTGGACACGGTTTATAACAAATACTTTTATTATAATGAAATTCAAAATGACATTTCTTCTTCGAATCATTGAATCGCATTATTTTGCAGCTGTTAAAATAATTATAAAAGAAAAAAAAGGCTTTTATTCTTATTGCAATTTGGTTAAAAGTGCTTTTATGTTATACGCAAAAGCACTTTGAGCTAGATGGATGAAATTTGGTATACGGTCTTCACACCAAACTTGTAGATTTCGATCAAATTTTCTGTAACATCTGTGTAGAGGAAATCTGTCTATCTGACTGTTTCAAATATAAGTTAGCATGATAACTACAAAACGAAGAGAACTAAATAGTTTGGTACACAGATTTAGTATCTATTGTATAAACATCTGTCAAATTTTGTGCCAAAACCAACAAGGGGTTCACCGCAAGTCGGTCTGTACTTTCAGATATGATTTAGTATCTATTGTATAAACATCTGTCAAATTTTGTGCCAAAACCAACAAGGGGTTCACCGCAAGTCGGTCTGTACTTTCAGATATATGTAAACGTGATAACTCAAAAATAACTAATTTGAACTAAAATATATCAAATTTGGTATGTCATTTTGTGACTATAAGTATAGTTTTGAGTAAAAATTTTGTTTTAATCATTTCTATTATAAAGGATTTTAAAAACTTATTTAGAACTTGGCATTTTTCTATCATCAATTTCATGGCAATTTTGCCAGTCGTATGATGATTGATACCCATAGGTAAGCTTTAGTTTTTAGCTTTATAAGATAGCAAATAAAATTACTTAATAGAACGAGCATTACTTACTTAATAGAATGAGTAAGAAGGATTATTTAATACTCTTTCTATCTCAGCCATGTTTGATCGTAATCATTGTTGCTTCTATAAAAGTAACACACAAAATTTGTGGTCATATTGAAAATACATCATTTGTATTAACTTATAAAACAAGACTAAATTCTTAGAATAACGAAATCACCATTTTATTTTTCAAGATAGAATTTTTTACACTGTTGCCAAACACATCAACATGAAATAACTGTTGCCACAAAAATACAATGCCGTTAATAATTATCTTACATTCGGCCATCCTGAAAAAAAAATGGACGACCCTGTCCATAAAATTACGAAAATGAGGCACATTGTAAATTATTCAAAGTACATAGTCCTGAAGGTATGTTGGCAATTTTTTTATTCTATTTTCTCGTGGAGCATTTGGGAGTTCATTAACCATATCTTCCTCTTCATCATCATAGTCAACGTCAACGATTTCATCTTCATTTACAATGTGAAATAGTTTCATCTGCGATGCATGAGCTGTAGTTGTATAATGCCGTCTTACACGTCCTTGTGCTTTTGTTATAAAATCTGTGACTTGATATACATCAGATGGAAACACCTTCACAACTACAAGGGGTCCTCTGTATCGAACTTGCGTTTTTGTGCGACTCCCAGGAGTGGTTTCAGGTAACCGTTTTACAACGACAACATCGCCAACAGAATATGTATGTGCATCACAGTGATGCTTATCAAAATTGGACTTCATTTTCTCTTGTGCTTTCAGTATATCGTTTCGTGCTTCTTCTTGCAGTACTCCAGGAGAAACATATTCATTCGACATTGGAAGCAATTCTCTTGGAAAATTATCAAGTTTTCTAGGCTTGTATCCAAATAATAGGTGGAATGGCGCTTTGCCTGTAGATTTGCTGGGCGACCAATTAATGCATCTCTGGATTTCAGGCAACATCTTGTCCCAGTCCCTATGGTTATCTGCATGCACATTTGAGGAAATCATAGGTATAAGCACACGATTTATCCGCTCCACTTGTCCATTAGCAGCTGGTCTTTGCGAGCAGTTCACAGTATGTTTTACGCCATGCTTCATGCAGAATTCTTTAAATGCTGATGATGTGAAACATGAGCCTAGGTCAGTAACGACTCTGATAGGACTTCCAAAGTCATTTATGAATTCTTCAAAGTACTTCAATACACATTTAGTAGAGCAACTAGTACATGCACGTAAACGAACAAATTTTGTCAAATTATCAATTATTACTAATAGTTCAGTATTGCGATTCGAACTAGCGTTAAAGGGTCCCAAAAAGTCCATGTGTACTATTTCAAAGGGTCGTTTACCTGGCGGAATTGGATTGAGTTTACCCTGAACTTTTCCGGCGGGTACTTTCGTAAAAGCACATGTAACGCATTGATTTATATGCTGTTTTACATATTCTGACATTCGAGGAAACCAGAAATGCTGTGTTATAAGTAATTTGACCTTGTCAACTCCAAAATGACCCGAAAAATCGTGAAAGCATACAACTAAATATTTCCTCATAGATCGTGGCATTACAAACAATTTTTTGCAGACACCGTTGTCAATTTGTAAGCGGTACAGTATTCCGTTTATAAATTCATATTTACTGACAATATTTTTCTTTTCCGCTTTTTTCTTGGAGCATTTTAATATTTTAATGATATTGTTTAACTCTTCGTCCTGGGACTGAATTAAAGCTACTTTGTCTTCTTCAGTACTTATATAATAGACACGCGGTTTCTCACTTATATTTAATGGAATACTGGTATCAATTTCGACTAGTTGGTTCGGACATTTCACTATTATATCTAATGGGCTGCATTCAGTGGCTTCTTTAGACTGTTCAGGATCTTCGTCTTCTACTGGTGCGCGACTCAGGGCGTCCACATGGGTCATCTGGTCACCGGATTTATGCTTAACATCGTAATTGAATTCACTTAGCTGTTCTATCCACCTTGCCGTTTGGGGCCTTATATTTTTTTGAGTTTTTAGATATATAATTGCAGAACAATCTGTAATAATAGTAAATCGAAGACCAAGAAGAAGGGATCTAAGGCGACTGAGAGACCAAACAACAGCCAGTAGCTCCAATTGGCTCGAATGATAATTTTCTTCATCTGGATTAGTACGTCTGCTTACACAATAGACCAAGCGAAGGGTATTATCTCTGTCTCTCTGAAGTAGCATTCCAGCCAAACCCACGGAGCTTGCATCGGTGTGCAGTTCGGTTTCATCCCGAGGATCAAACAATTTCAAGACTGGTTTGGATACAAGAAGATTACGTAATCTTTCAAAAGAAGTTTGATGTTCATTGGTCCAGACAAATAATTGACCATTCTTTAATAAGCGGGTTAAAGGAGCTGCAATTGACGCATATCCAGCAATGAAGCGACGGAAGAATCCAGTCAATCCTAAAAATCTCTGAACTTCATCCTTTTTTTGGGGAACAGGGAATTCGGCAACAGCAGCAAGTTTTCTGGGTCCAGGTTTGATACCATCCTTGCTGACAACAAATCCTAAACATTCAATCTCTTTTTTAGCAAACTCACACTTTGATAGTTTCAACGTTATCCCTGCATTGCACAATTTTTCGAGCACTGCTCTAAGCATATTGATCATATTTTCAAAGTTAGAGGATCCAAAAAATATGTCATCTATGAAACACGACACACCATTACATAATAAATTGCCTAAAGCTAATGACATACATCGTTGAAACACTGCAGGTCCGTTTGAAAGGCCAAAGAATAGTCTAGTGGGTTCATAGTGGCCGTCTGGTGTTGTAAACGCGGCCTTGCGAGCTGACTCATCATCCATAGGTATTTGATTAAAACCCTGGCAGGCATCAAGAATGCAAAACAAACTAGAACCAGCAATTCTGTCTAATAAATCATCTATATGTGGTAAAGGGAATTTGTCCTTGACAGTCTGTAGTCAATCACCATTCGATATTCACCAGTTTTCTTCTTTACAAGCAAAACGGGACTGCTATATTCAGATGAACTATCTCGAACAATACCTTGATCTTTCATTTCTAAAATAATGTCTCTTAGAATCTGCCTTTCGTAGTGGGAAGCACGGTATGGAGAACGAGCGACAGGAGTACTACCAGCCTTTTCTACTATTTTCATGACTGTATTGTTGACACATCCCAACTCATTAGGACTTAGAGCGATGCACTTTCTGAATTCATTCAATAGGTCACAGACACGTTGCTTTTGCTCATCCGATGTGTCTGGTCCAATCTTTATGTCATCAATTTTAACTTTTTCTTTGAGATCTCTTTTGGCAATAGCAACTAGATTTTCTTTGTCACCGTTGATATCGGGATATTTAATAGAATCAACATTTTCAGTCGACCAAACACCTCTTAAAATAACTCGATCCTTCTTTAAGCGTAGAGTATTATCGCTGCAGTTAACTATGGGTACTAGTGTTTTACCATCTTGAATTAATAAAGACGAACTTGATTCATTATCAGCGTTATCAAAAGTCATCACTTCGTCATCCGTTGATTTGTTATCTACAACTTCCAACATTTGTATCATATTCGGTTGAACAGTTATCGTTTTTGATGCTCTCAGAATAGCAGTTGCATGGGGTGATTCTTCAACTCCAATGTTCGCTAGACGTCGAAATTCATCCATGTGAAACATTCTAGATTTTCCTTCCCGTCTTATCATCACTAAATTTGGAAAATCTATCAAATCCTTTCCGACAATGACGAATGGCCCTTGAAATGTATCATCATTTACAACGTGCAACTTCACATCCTTTAAAATTAAATTGTCTATAGCCACATTTACTGTACAAATTCCAAGTGATTGTGTTATGCCACCTCCAATTCCTGTTATAGAAATAACATTGTTTTTAGGTTGAACAAGCACATTAATTTGCTTTGCAAATGAGTATTTTATCATTGATATATCAGCCGCTGTGTCTATTAATGCATCTGTATTCATTCCATTTATTGATACGATTTTAAGTGTAACATCTCTATTAGAGCATGATAAGGAGGATAAATTTACTGTGAGATTACTACGTGATTTAGGACATTCCCTAGTTCCATGGCCTTCAGTCCTACATGATGTACAAAACTTAGGTCTTTTAGGTTTTACGCAATCACGTGCCAAATGACCTTTTTCGTAACAATTATAACACGTAATTGGCTCCATCATTCGATAATTAGTAGCAGAACGATTATTTATTTTGGTATTATATTGACCACCAATATTCTTATTATTTATGTATAGACCAGATAGCTCAATGTGTTCGTCAATTTTATCAGCCAAGTTCGTTGGCGACTTCAACAGTGACCATTCACTGATATAATATTCTTGCACTGTTAAAGGTGCGTCTTGCTTTATTCTATCTGATATTATTAAGTCCTTTAAATTTTCAAAAGTTTTTACATTTAACCCATTTATCCACCCATTGAAATAAGTTTCTAATTCATAGTAGTATTCTCGCCACGTACCTCCAGGTTTAATTTTATGCGAGTAGAACAATTGGCGAAATTTTTCAGCACTTAGCTTGAAACGCTTAAGTAGCAGTTCTTTCATATAAGAATAGTTTTCAGCCAATTCTTCAGGTTCTCTTATAATTATGTCGACTATTTCACTAGGAAGAACACTAGTCAAACACGCCATCCATAGAGAGGTTTCCATATTTACCCTCTTCATTACTCTCTCAAAATGTACTAAATATAATCCAATGTCGTCATATTTCAAATCAAAATTTCTTACCTGAGTCTTCCAGTCTATTTTCGGGCTGATTTCCACATTGGGCGCGTTTTGAGCAATTGGCGATAACGATTTGGCTTCAATTTCCAGCTTCTTTATCGCCAAATCATGTTCTCGCATAGCATTTCTTTCTGCAAGTTCAAATTCTTCTTTACGTTTTAGAGCAGCTTCCTCTGCTTTTCGATCGGCATTTATGTTACCGATTATTCCATGTATTATATCTTCATCATAATTCCTACTTTTCTTGATCAAACTTATCAATTCCACGACTTTATTATTTTCTCCGATTTCCTCTCCAAGTTCCACTGCAACGAGTTCTAAATCCTTTTTTCGTAATCTCGCAAGTAAAGACATCTTTCTAAAACTATACAATTATCCACTTCTTATCCCACTTCTGAATTATTAACTTATAAAACAAGACTAAATTCTTAGAATAACGAAATCACCATTTTATTTTTCAAGATAGAATTTTTTACACTGTTGCCAAACACATCAACATAAAATAACTGTTGCCACAAAAATACAATGCCGTTAATAATTATCTTACATTTGTGCTTCTACATCACTATCGGCATTTTCAGAAATGTTTATGTATATTTTATTTTAATTTTAAGAAATATTGGAAAAGCTTATAAATCTTTATTGTTAATCTTGTAAAAGTTGACTTAATTTTTTGGTATTAATATTTTTTTCAATTATATAATTATTTCTATGTTTTTGTCAAGTCCAAAAAAGCATAATTTTACAATGCAAAATGTTGTGCAAATAGAAAAATAAATATTAAAATTTATTAAATAAGCGTTTAAAATTAATTTTTAAGATTTTTTTCAGTAAAAGCTATACATTGTTATAAAATTAAAAAAAAAAAATTCTGTGATTAGAAAATATGCAGTTTACATATGCATATTTATACAAAGCATATGTAAAATATAAAGTACTTTATTTTTGCAGCAGATTGTCACTACGCGCCCTGTAAGGCAAGAACAATCTTTTACTTATCATATTATAAATTATTAAATGATAATTTAAGATATATTATTCTACTAAAGAGTGAATATAAAAAATGCAAGTAACCATATATAAGAATAAATGTAATAGTAAAGCTCTTAAAAAATTTAAATCTAATGAAATTTGCGCAAGTATAAAACAATTGAAATATCAAAATTCCAAAAGCTCGAGTTCTAAGTGAATCCTGCTCTTAATTAAGTTGACACGACTATTGGCATATATTCCAGGAAGTAAAATTAAATAAATAAATAAAATTTAAAAATAAAAATAAAAGCTGAATAAATAAATATATAACTGAATGATGATTTATAATGTTACTTTAAAATTTATTGTGCAATATTAAAATGATGTAATATCTTGTAAGACGGAATACTTTTATACTTAGTAAACAGTGGTGAGCTTAATTTTTTACGGAATTATCTAAATGTAATAGGAAACTCCCAAAATAACCAATCATGAAAGATATTTCATAATAATATAAAAAGTAAAAACGGACCTAAAAAAACGCCTTTAAAAAGCATTAAAAAACCATTAAATAACACTATAATCTCAGGCAGTAGAATAACTCAGATATGATCAAAATTACAAAGCCTGTTCCTTCATTCCGACCTGCGAGAGGGGAACAAAATCATTCGAGTCTATGAATCCCTCCATTCTCTGGTTTATATGTACCTTTTTCTCAGAACGAACTGCATATGGCAAAATAACAGCGCATGCGTCGAGAAGTAAACACTTACAATAGAAATCGCCTTTCTTTACCACACTCAAAACAACCGGAAATTTCCGGTTTGGCCAGTGACGTAATGAGTCAAAAGCAACTAAGTCAGTCGTTCTCGAACGAAAGAGCCTAACTCATTCGTTCGAAGAGCCGAAATCGTTCGCAAACGACCTGAAACGAATGGATCAAATTGGTGAACGAACGATTTTGAACCGAATCTTTCAAATGAACGAGATTTCCCATCACTAGAACGAACCACAATCTAGAAATCACTAGCGTCTCAATCGAAACGTCTATCCCTATGGGATGGGCGAATCCATACCAAACCATACTTTCGACAGGTAGGGACGTTTGACCGAGAGGGGCAGCAGGGATAAGCGTTGTCTTTTAAATGTTGAGTTTGAGGCGGTATGCGATGCGTGAGGATAGAACCTGGGACCTTTCGGTTAGCAGTCCAGTAACTAATCAATTCTGCCAAAACGATCGTTCCGGTAGAAGAGTTGTTAACTGGCTTATATGCTATTCACCACAAGTTGTAGCTCAACACTTATCAGTCACTTATCAACACTTATCAGTTCAATCGAATCGTTTTTCGTTGACGTGTCATTACTTTAGCATGTAAATGTGGATATAGTTTTCCCCTCTATTAATGTCTATTTTTAAATCACTATTTCTTATTTTTGAAAATGTTGTTTTGCAGTTTACAAATTTGTTCTTGTGTTGCATTTCATAAACGGATCATATATATTTTTAGAAATGTATAAAATTACATTGTGAATGAAGAGGTAATGTGATATTGATAGTTATGTTTCATAGTATGTAATATGGAAATAAAACACATCATTAACTATTTCATTTTCATAATTTTGTGTCATTATATTACTCTTGTGCTTTGTAGTTTTAAGTAAATGTATGTTAAATTCTTGTAAAGGTAATAAACTAACAGGAATGAAGTAACTTAATGAATTTAAGGCTCAGCTCCCGTATACGGCCTCCGCCAAATTGGCGAGAAATTTGGCGATAAGCGGTAATTTCTGGTTGCCGTCATAGGCATATATATTCTTCTTTATGGTAACCTTAAACCTTAGAACATATTCAGTATTTTTATGTGTTTTTATAAGGAGCAGCTCACATATATAGCTCTTAACTTTTATAAACTATGCTTTTAAAAGGAAAAAATATCAATGTTTTCATGAGAACATATTCAGCATAAAATTAAGAAATCATTTTTAAAAATCGGAGCAAAAAATAATTTCGTCATCATCATTTAATATTAATTAATACTT
>JAPMOR010064023.1:0-39686 GCA_026543865.1 Argiope aurantia
AGGCATAAAACTTTAGTACAGGTTTTGCAAAGTTTCACAGGATTAAAACTTCAGTACGGGGTATCAATTGGTTGAGATAACAAAATAGGATTTAAAATAAATGGGCATGTAAAAAAAAAACACATTTCGCCAAAAAATTCTGATATCTCATAAAAATTTAAGCTCATATTCCAAATTTCATAGTTATATATATATATTTTTTAGTTTCTAAAATATTATGAAATAAATTTTTCACTAAATTAAAAATAAACCCTGATTGACATTGCTCTTTTTGCAGAAATAATGTAAACCAATTTTTCTTAGAATTAGCTCGCACTTTTGACTTTATATACAAAATAATTATTTTTTCATAATCCTGACTCGACAAGCTTGTCTTAACATATATATTGATGAATAGCATTTATAGATGTATTAAGTAATGATTTCCCTTATAAGCAAGGAAGTCTGTCACGTCTGGCGCATGGACTCACAGTCGAGACACGTGCTTTTTAGCGAGTTAACAATACTTCAATGTTCCTAGATAGCTTCATTTGTTGGTAATGAGATATTAAATATAATTTAAAAATATACTTAAATGTATTTGTAATTATTAATAAAATTTAATAGTGTAATTAAAGAAAATGTTTAAATGTCTCCTGAGAAATTAATCTTTCTTTATCATTTTTTTAACATCGGTATTTCATCTTTAACGCCTTGTTTCTGAACAACTCATATATCTCTTCCTTAATAGAAAGCTATTGTGATACAATCCAACGAATTGGAACAGAGAAAAGCAAGAATCTTAGTTCATTCATGAGTCTTTCATTAAAAACAGGAGCACGAAAGAATAAAACATGCAGAATTCGGAGATATAAAGCCGTCTCTTGCAGCCTGCTATGAAGCAAAGTTTCGTAGACTTTATTTATATACATTTTCTATTTACTTTATTATTATTTTTCCCTCATCTTCCCATGGAAAGAAATAAAGAATAACATTTCCGTGTTAGCGTTCAGAGAGATCACATACAGCTTTTGCAATTCTATGTGTTCCGTCATTAAGATATTTTTTTTTCCTTCCGTGGTGATACGAACCAAGCATAAAACTGGGCTCCCAGTTACGGAACAATGCTTCTTTAATAATATCTATTCCACGACTCCTCTTGCAGAACTCATAAATTTCCTGGCACTGTGGAGGATCTTATCAGGGCTTTGGACCAATGCCACGATAAGTTGTATATTCAAAATCACGGTTTCGCTAAAAGCCCTGACACTCTAGAGTGGAAATAAAAAAAATGAAAACAATCGAACGTTAAATTCTGGATGCGTTGCAATTTAGAACTTTTCTCAGACATAGCGTCATAATTTTTCTGGCATTAAGAGCTCTCCCTGGGGGATAAACTTGCGATAAATGGTATATTTTAATGGTAGAACAGTCATAATGTTTAGAACAGAGGAAAATTCCAGTGCCTTTATTTCCTCGGTGAGTTTATCTTTAAATAAATTATCAGGAACATTTACATCTAAATGCATTTTTAACTTATGTAAGTGAGCAATTATTAGTAAAAGCGATTGGAAGTTAGCGCCTATTCCTCAAAAATTCACTCTGATTACGTAATCCTATAGATTTTTTATTCAAAGATCAACCATATATTGTATTTTTAACAAGTATTAAGTATTTTAAAGAACAGATTGACAGAATAAAATCATGAAAATAAAATAGATGTAATGATATGCAAAGAATTATAATGATTCTAAAAACCTATCCTTCTCAATAAATCCAACAATACATGCTACCAAAAAATCTTCAGGCTTTGTAAATTATATAATGAAATCAGAAATCCATCATAATGGATTTCATCACAATAGATTTTGTATAAAAAAAAGAAAAATTATGGATAGCAAAAAGAAGCCGGACATCAAACAGCAAAGACGAAGCAAGTATATTATTCTTAAAAATTGAATAATATTTGCAAGAAATACATTCAAGCATTTTATCAAAGCGGACCTGAAACAATGCTATTTTAGGGGCACACTCATTAGATAATGAATTGTATTATTAGTGTATTGTATTTGAATATTGTAATAAATGTAGATTTTTTCGGATTTGCTACTCATTATCTGATTCTAATGAAAATCAAAATGTAATCATTTGTGCATGTGACAAATTACAAACAATAGCTAGTTGGAAAATGTAAAAGAATAATATAGTTGTTAATTATAGTAAAGCTAGTAAAGTTATAGTATAGTTAATGTAGATGGATAATACAAAATAATAATCATATAAACGAATTGGAATGACATTTATCTGAAAATCGTTACAGCTCAATTAATTTTACTTATTTTTTTTAGATAGAAACTGCAAATAAAAAAATTATTTTTTAAAATTTTTTTGAAATATTTCCTATTTATGAAGAAGACTACACTAGTGCTTACTATCTGTTAGTAAACTCATTGTATCTCACAAATAGAAAGAGATAATTCGCTCTTATTAATATGAATTACCAAAACAATACTTTTTTTAAAAATGTATCTTTAGTTTAAGTCTGTTGTTCTCAGCTATGAAATTTGAGGAATGACACTACATTTCATGCTGTTGAAGTAAGATGTTGTCTGAATGAAATTTAAAAATGAACTGTAAATTACAAAAGTCTCAGTAATTTACATAAATAAAACTAATCGCTCCTGAGATTTCATAAAATATCTGTTTGGAAGAATATACTAAAATATCAAATGTATTTCTTGTAAATAATTTTATTTAACGCTTCAAATTACAATTTATCAATAAAATTTTTTATCTTATAAAATATTTAATCTTTGATTTCTGTTTAAATCCACTTGCTCAATAAAATTATGAAATTTATTGTAAAATATTTATAATGTAGTAACCATAGACTGACTACTCCAACTCACCCGAAGGTGCACGAAAAAAACTTGAATGGCAGGACCGCCACGGCAGTAACATTGGCAGGAATTGTGGCTGGGTCCTAAGGGTCATCATTCGCAACGATACGACCCTTCCGTAAGGAAGTACGTCCCGTCCTTGATGGGAGGTTGCCACCTCCATCTTTTCGTGTACACACAAGGATGGCGAGAATCAACCACAATACCAGAAGCTTCTTATCCTTAATTACGAGGTGCCCCCTGTGGAGCTTTCTAATGTAGTAAAACGAGGGAGATCACTGGAGAAAACTTTTTATCAATATAAACTAAAAATGTCAATATATTATATATTTTATCTATCTAATAATTACGATCTATTTTAATGTTATGCCGATAACTACATAAGGGAGTAATTTTAAACATAACTATAATCTAATAAGTTTGCTAATTTTTTAACTTTTGGTAAGTTATGAAAGTTTTCGTATTAAAAGGAAATTTAAAATACCAATAATCTACAAAGATGAATTACTCAATGACTAACCAAATTATTTTTTTACTTTGTTTGCATAGCTCATGGTGCAAGGAATTAATATAGAAATAACACAAATTCTTCTGGTTATCTTTCTCTATTTTTAAGCGTATCAGAATGCCTGTAATGAAGAAAATTTCATTTTAATTATTTAGAGAAAGTTAGAGCACTTATGTGCATCTTAAATTTTCAGACATAAGAATTATAAATAAACTATTGGTCCATTATTTCAAAGTTACATCGAATTTCATTTTGACAGCAATCAATTTTAGAAAACAACTACAGATCTTTTAAAAAATAATTGGTGCTTTTCCCTTATTAATTTAACTAATATTTTCGGATGAATGTCTAAGTACAATAGATCAAGCAAACGCATTCAAATAATTAAGTAGCATGTTTCATACCAAATCTGTACATAATTTAAAATAATTATAATTAAATTTGATCAAAAATTAAAAAAAGAATGTTTTGAATGTTTAAATCATAATGGAAAATGGATATATCTAATTTTTTCAGAAACAGACTGTGACGAAACTCACGAATTCCACAGCCGACATCATATTCAGCGTGTTATTTGAATTATTAGATTCAGTTAGGATCAGCCATGCATGCAAGTGAACACGCCCCCAAACTTCAAGAATTTGAGCAAGATACGATCATTCACAGTGAGATATGAAATCGTTTTTCTTTTTCGCATTCCGAATCAGATCACGTCCCCTCCTGCGGATTGCTTTACATGTAACCTTCTCATTCTTAAGATATTCGAATTCAGCTACTTCAGAGTCTATAACACGTGTTTTTTTTCCAACGATAAGATAATTCCCACCCCGCCCCTCAAAGCCGTAATGTCAGTGCTTGGTTTGATATAAAATGGTTGAAGTACAAATAGGATTTTTGAGGATTTTATAGAGACTTTATGTCCTCCAAATGCATCTGGACGAATGATTCTAATCAAACAGTCTCCTGGATAATCAATCAATCACGTTTAATGAAAGAGATAGGAATTTCATAGTGGCATCCATCCATCTCGAGAGTCCACCGTAGTTTCATTGAACTGACGTTTGGGGCATTTCATTATTGATAGATTTACACTGCCTATAAATGTGTAATTTTAAACAAAACGAAACGTTATTTTGAAAAAAAAAATGTTGTTTGGTTAAAATTTGTAAATTGTATTTGTTTATTTCTTGTAATATATTTTTATTTTAAGGATTTAGTTAGAAAAACTGAAATTTTCAAGAATTCTGTACAATTTATTACTCAATTCCGTGGATTCTAAGGTGCCATGAATAAAAGGAGGAACATTTTCTCATCAATAAAATTGGAAAATTTGTGAAGGGAATGCCTTCTTCAAGTATCTTCAGAATTTGAAATGCAATGCAAATTAAAGTAAAATCGCAACGAATGCAGTTGTTGAATCTCTGTTTTGCATAAGCAAAACAGTAATTGTAACTGCTTTGTACTGTACATATTTTCTTGTATATAAAATATATTGTTACATTAACGTATTAATATGTATAAGTATTTTTAATTTGTTTTTTAATCTTTTTTAAACTACCGGCTTTAAAAAAGTTATTTTTATTATTATTATCATATCGCTTAGTATTTTTATGAGGCACTAAATATTTTCGAAAAGAAAATTGTGGATGCGATTTTCGGAATATATTGATCAAGCATGTTACGTAGAATGAAATGTTCTTAATTTTGTTTCTAATTTTTTGCAAAAATTATTTAAACATTTTATTATGATAAATATAAATAATATTGTTTTCACTTTTGATTTACGCGTATTCTACAATCTGTTTTTCTATTATTCAAATTACTTTAACATTTTCTTAGCAAACAGAAGCATAAGTTTAATAGATTTGGGCATATATTTACAAAAAAAAATACTTCGGAAAAATTTTAAACCTTTGTATTGGCTCTATTTATAGTTTTAAGAAATCAGATATAACTGCAAGCAAATTCTTTTCATATAAGTAAATAAATATTGTCATTAGTCTTATATTTGCTACTTATATCTTAGGTTGCTTTAAAAATATTAATGCATACAATTTGAAAAATTAAAAGAAACACTATAATTATAAGAAATTCCAAAAAGTACTAAAATTGCAGGAAGACGTTTTTATTTTTAATTTTTAACGAGAAAGTACTATTTATGTTCACTTTCATGAGATTGTTGAAAAGTAAATCCAGTTCCATGTTAACTGGAAAAAGTATTTTCGATTATCTCAAATCTAAATAAATATATATATATATATTAAAGTTGAGAAAATATTGCCTCGATTTATTCCATGCAAAAGAGATTCACAAAAGTTACAGAATATTACTAAATTATATCCTTGATAATTTAGTTAACAATTTTTTATCCCAAATGCAGCAAAAATATTAAAATTCTGAAATGCATTTTCATGCTATTAAAGAAACCAGCAAAATGAATATATATATATATATATATACATATATTTTACAGATATATAATGATTAAGCTTTTTCAGTCCCAGAAATAAACAATTGAACCGTTTTTGATAACCTTTTCTATTAGCATATGCATCACTGATTGAAATTAATGAACAAATTCGTTCTAATAATGCTCTTATCCAATCATTTCGTAGAATGTTAAACCATTACATGAAGGGATTTTTTTTCATTGTCAAGTCCTAAAGAGAAAGAAAGAATTAATCAGGAAACAACATAAATAATTCGCTCTTTCAGTCATATTTCAAAGAAATTAGTTCTTTTAAAATAATGACAAATCCAAAAATAATTGTTCATTACCAAAGCATTCGAACAAATATCTAATTAAAATAGGTAGGGATTATGATTTGTATTAGATGTACTAATATTTGGTTTTATTCATTGATTTTTTTTCGTAATTTTTATCAGATTAGAAATATAATTATTTTTCTAGAATGGTAAAAGTCAAATTTTACACACACACATACACGTAAAGACACAAACACATTTGCGCACGTGAACGAGCACACACACAAACACACAGACAGAGTGTGTGTATGTGTGTGTGTGAGAGAGAGAGACTGTTTAGCTTTAATCTTTTACATTTTACCTGTTATATTAAATAAATTCCAATATGCATAAAAATCAAATAAAATTTTTATAAAATGTACAAAAGGAATTAGAGACTTTTCATTAACAAACAAATTTTGTAAACTTCAATCTCTGGCAGCATTATTGTAAGGAAATGGATATGATATGTTTAAATCAATATACGTAAGTAAAACTTAAATCCATAATGTGTCCTCCATATTGCATATATTGAATTTGCAAAATAATAGATATAAAATGAGTGTTATTTATTTTGGCAAATATTCTTGCCGTATAAATTCTACAAATAAGTCTCTGTTATTTCTAAATGTATTTGAGTAACATAAATTAATATCTATAACAGCAAAATTTATTATAACAAAAGTCTATAACAGCAACAAAGTTTTCTGTCTTCGTTAAATCGGTTCAGTTACTTATTGAAATTTGTTCATATCGCGTATTTAATGTTTTAGGAATCATTTTATGAATTGATTCTTAAAAACAGATCATGTTGCGTCACACCATTAATTTTAATTTCAAATTAGGAAATAGATTGTGAATAATCGAAACTGAACAATCAATGTGGAATCATGTAGGTAAAGGAAAATCATGTAAGTAATCAAGCAAAATTACGTGTAATAGCTAGATATCTAAGATCTTATGAAATGAATTTTCACTGACTGTTAGAAATTTATCCAGAATGATTATTTATTGCTTTAGGAAATGATTTTCTAACTTATTCGTAAAAACAGTACTTGTTGCATCAATATTTATTATGTATCAATTTCATGTATAGCGCGTATGAAAAACTATGATTTAAATGTAAAATATGAATAATAAGTGTGAAAACATGAAGGAAACAGAGAGAGATACATATAAAAATAAAATTTCGTATATAGTAGCAAAACTTCAGCAATTCAAAAAATAAGCAATATATACACACCAACAATTAAAAAAATAAGTTATATAAATATTTAGAGTAATATTTTACAGCATTTAGGTCATATGCATTATAAGAAGAAACTCTTCTGTTTTCAAAGTAAGAATAAATTTAAAATTTATATATTGCATTGTAAAAGCGCATTTGTTGATTTATTGTTCTATTACAAAATTACATATTCATACGTTTCGCACTGCCTAATCCTTAAAAAAGTGTGTTCCGAAGCAAATAAAGGTAAAAATAAAGACAGTTTCATATATCATTCTACAGCATATCACGATATATATAATAAGAAAAAAAGATTTTATTTCTTTACTCAGAAAATTTACATTATTATTTTAAATTTCTGTAAATTTTTATCATTTAGAATCATTAAGACGTCTCCTCCAAGTGTTTTTTTCTGAAATACTGAAAGCCTCAAATAAACTTCTACTGCAATAAATTCAAGTTTTTATAAGCGGGAAAAAACTGTCACACTGTAAGGTTCATTTTTTGCCCAATCTTTCAACCTTTTCTTTTTGTTTCTTTTTTTATGAGATAAGATTTGACAGCTCACGTAAAAAATGGAATGAATGAGCTTCAGATCAAAGCGATAATAATAAAAAAATACACCAAACGACGCTGTCTATCGCAATCCTCCATGAATAATGATGCAGCATTTCAACAAAACTTCAACACGATAACATTAGAGGTTCTAAATAAAGACCTTTCATCATTTCTTTAAAAATGTTTCCTTAAAGAATGTATATGAAAGACTTCTTAAGCTGAGGCAGTATTTTGTCATAATTATGTATAAAGTTTCTATACATTTGCATTTATTTTCCTAACTTAAAACTCTCTCTTAATATTTCTGGAATTTTTATTTTTAAAGTAAAAAAAAAAAAAAAAAAAAAAACATTTGAAACCCAAGTTTTGTAATGCTAATATTTTGTTTAATGTTTAAATTATGCATTAATAAGAAAACTGGAAAGTATTAATACCTTTTACGGTTGAAAATTATTATTTGATGATGACAAATATTTTCTTTTATTTATAAAAATGAAATTGGTTTGATGCATTAAGATACGATTTTTGTTTTATCTTGGTATTTCAAATAGAGTTGAAATTGGATTGATAATGAATGATTAACAAATAGCTTTTTTTATTAAATGTTTTTTTAATTATGTATCTGGATATATTAGTGTAAAAAAATTAGATATATTTCAGTCATTTCTGCAATTATTATTTTCTACGAAAAATTTCAAAATCGAGAGTTTGATAAATCTTTATATCTCAAGGCTCTCAGAATTCGAAAGAAACGTTTCTGTCATTAGTATATCTGTTAAAATGAAAAATAAAATTTCTCGTAGTGTCAATACAAGTGATATCGGTAACTTCAAAGAGAAAAAAAAAAAGGTTAGATACACAAAGCGTGGTATATAGGTTTAACACCTACAGTATTGACACTTTCCAAATATTTAATCAAATCTTATGGTCTGTAGTTAAAATTAGGTTAAAGGTCTCCCGGATTGTACTTTCACTTGTATACAATTTTGGTCATTCATAAATGCAATGGTTTAAGCAAAGAAATTCTGTATATGATCTAAAACGATGGTTCAACATAAAATTTTGGTTTCAATAAGTCTGAAAAAATGGCGTTTATTCACACGATTTATTAAAAATACTACAAAACCCACAATTCTCTGCGGAGGAGACGGGAATGCTCTATTTAGTGGGAATATCCGAGAAAGTTTTGGGAAATCGCTCTCAGTGGAAGAAATATCTCTAAATGTTAAACAATCCATCCCTGAATAAAGTATTCTGAAATAGGACAATATATACTATAAAATGTTTATTTATTGTCAAAAGGAACCTATAACTTCGCATTGATAATTTTTTTAGAAATTAAGAAAGCAACAAAAACACACATAATTGACTTTTTTTATGGTAAATAAAACTTTCTAATTGCATACCAAAATTGATCTAGTATTAGAATTTACCTACATAGAAAATATGGTTTTTGTAATAAGAAATGTGCAATTTTTAAAATGGGTATCAATCTTACATCAATATCACATAATGTGGAATCAAAACATGACAATTACAGTTTAACCATTTAAATGTGTTAGCTCTGCTTTTATAAAATTTTGACCTCTGCTATTCTTTAAAATAACCACGATTGCGAATTCATCTTATAAATTTCCAGTAGTATATGGCAATGCAATTATCCTTTACCTACAGTTATAGTACAGAATAGTCTAATTATAATTAAAAAATAAATATACAATGTACAATAATACATAATAAATATACAATGTACAATAATACATAATAAATATACAATGTACAATAATACATAATAAATATACAATATATAATAATACAATAATTTTCCCAATTAGTTAAAATATGCAGTTATAAATATGCAGTAAAAGTATGCAATTTGAAACAAGGTAAAATAAATATCCATAATAAACATACATAATCCTGAATCAGATTTTTTAAAATTATTCAAAATCATTTTCTTGCATTCAATATTCCCTTTAAATAAACAGACTACAACAACGTAGCCCAAATAAATTTTTATGAATTTGAATATTATCTTTAAATTTTAAAGAAATGGAATGAACAATGTTATTTATAGTATTTCCATTTTTTATGAAATAAAGTGCAGGCATTACAGACTTGTTTCCGAATCTAGACTGTCTGCAAATATAGATGTTAAGGTAAAAGGTCACAGACAGTTTTCAAGAAAAAAAAAGAACTAGACAGACGATTTATTTGATACAGGAAAACATGATTTTAAAAGCATTTTACGACTGGTAGGGAGCTTATTGCGACTGTGACGGGACAGGAAATACCCTAAAATGCTTCTTTGTTCTAGATATTTTCACAGGAAGAGCTACATTTTTGAAGGACATTTCGAATATTGTACGTGACTGGCAACCGTGAAGATTTGAAAGCCAAAGAATAAGAAAGCACACAAGGTAGACAACCCCTAATGTTTGATGCAGCATTCAGCGAATTTATTTACTTGGTCTTTAAATAAGGAAAAAGAGAATTTCCCGAAGAACCTGATTTCTTCGATGTAATTTTGAAATAATAATTTCAAGTTTTCCGTCACTATTCTTTTATTAATATGAAATTTAATGTATGTATGCATACCTCTGGACCTTCTGCCTATGATATATTACTTTTGCAAACATATATAATGTTTCATTTGTTAGAAAAATAACTAATTTTACTATTACGATATCGTACAATCGAGATTATTTCTTTTATGACAAAATTATTTAAAACAATTCGTTCTTATGCTGGCAGATTAAACTGATAAAATTTTAAAAAAAAATCGAAAAAATATATTTTTTATACTACCCTATTTGTGAAACAGTCTTTCACATTCATCCTTTTGATATGCTATCCTTTTTTATCGAATTCTAATAAAATAGAACAGCATAAGCCACTTTGATGAAGAATGATCATTTTTGACATTTATTTCGAATTTTAAATTTTAATTAATAATGCAAATGAAAGAGTTTCTAAGCTAAATAAATTTTTTAAAAAATATTTTAATAAATAAGTAGTTATGGCATGTAATTAGTTTTTAGCATCAAATGTAAATTTATTTTTCTCTTACCCATTCAATATGTAATTTAAAATATAAGTGACTTTATTAAAACCCTATTGCAATAGAAATATTCGATGATATTTCTTTAATTTTTATACAAAATCGCTTCCTTTTCTATTGTTCTTAGTTAGATGTGATGAAATGTTCTGTAAACAAAGATAAGAATATTGTAAAAGTTAAAAAATTAATGAAAGCCACAACGGCCACATAAAAGCCATTAGTTTTAGATAGAGAAGTCTATTTTCTCGAAATACTGAAGTGTGAGATTTAACAGATAATGGCAAAATTATACGTTGGAAAAAGAAAAGAAGAACTTTTTTGACAGATGATATATGTCTTATGTAAATAATAGCTTGACTTTCTGAAAAAACTGAATTCGACTTCTAAAGAGCTATTAGAGAAAATGAGCATAATAAAATTATAATAACTACTTTATGATAAACTATTATCTAAAATTCCTAAGTTTTATTAAAGGCATATTATTGATCCAAATATGCGAAATTGATTATCTTACTAATAAGAATTTAATTTATATATCCTGTTAATAATCTTTTAAAACGATTAATTTTGATATGCAGAATATTTTATAAGTTTAAAATTAATCTCAGTTATCCTAAGAAAATAAAGATACCAACTCGTATCACATTTACTACAAAATGTTACAAGAAATTAATTATATCACTTGTTATACATGCCAAATTTTGCGTAAGCAATATTTAATTATTTTCAAAAAATTTATAAATATTAATTTATAGTTTGATTTCTAGCTTAATTTTAAAATTAGCAAGCTATTATTACAATGCTCATAAATTGTTTTGTTTCTTGACTTAAAAAAATGTTATATAAATACATATGAGGTTGTAAACATGTTTATACAAATATAACTCCAATATTTGATAGTTCAACAAAATATATTCTCAAAAGAATAACAATTTTTAAATCTTAATTTAAATATAAAAACGTATAAAGCCCACATTTTCAATAATTATTTAAATTTTTTAAAGTTCTTGTTTCAAATATATTAATTTCACTCATATTGCTTCAAAGTAAACTGAATGCTTAAAGCTTATGAGTTAATCTTGATGTCATATCTTATGCAGCTATGTAATCATGCTATCAGCAGAGTTTTTAAGCCCTTATTTAAAAAATTTTGAAAAGTGCAGTATTAGATTGTGTCAAAATATCATTAATTTCATTTAAATCGAAATGTAAAATTGTAGTAAAAGCAACTATGCATAATGACTTCGTTGTCATTGGCATTGCATAGTTAATGAGAATTTAACTATCACAACACCTGAATATTTCTAATATAAAACGTTTTAAATAGAAAACATTTCAAATGAAAATCTTCTTTTCAATTATTGATCCGATGATAAAGATCGAAAACAGTTTCCTGTTATTCTAGCTGATATGATCTTTATCCTTAGTTTCGTTCGAATAAGATCACACTCAATTGGTAGCCGTTTCCTCAATAAAAATAAAAAAATAAACTTTACATTTCAATTTCACTATTTTCAATGTATGAAAAGAAGAAAACGGAAAAACACAATTACATAAGCATCTACAATAATATACACATATTATGAAAAATGTTCTGAAACATAACTTATATTTGTCTTTTATTTTTCTGATTTTCTCATATTATTACATCAATAGTTCCAATTTGTTGTTAAGAGAAACACATATTATCTTCATAAAAAGTTTATTTTTTCATACAATTTAGAAATATCTCTTCACAATATCAATGCAGATATTACATTCATACATATATAATTTTCATATAAATCACTGTTTCGCATTTTTCTTATAATTCATACAAAATTATGAAGAAATATAAATTTTCATTATTTATTATCAGAAGGCAATTTTCAAAAGTAACACACGAGATTCAAATAATAATTCAGTTTGATAGTAGGCACAAGAAACAAAAGAAATTCTTTGAGAAGAGAGAATGCACAGAGAAACGAATATTTCTAATTTTGGAAGAATTTATCCATATTTATTTCAGACATAGAACTTTTTTATATTTGAGATTCTCTTATCGGGGACAATTTTTTTATACATATATTAAATATTTTTAGTATAATGATTGCTTTACTATTACGTATTCATATTTCAGTATTTATCACTTTTCAAAGATTCTAAATCATTACATGATATTTTTAATGTCTCCCCACACTCATGTTTTAGACACTTTCAATTTTTACTAATTGCACAAAATAAATAATTAAATTTTGTTTTACGTTTATTACACCACATTTTGATTTTCAGCATATATTTCGTCAACATTAAATTTTTCGATATATTTTAATCTAGCGAAAACTTCCATTGTTAATAAACATGTATCAGCCTTATATTTTATCCATTTATAATTATGTCTATCTTAAAATAAATATAACGATGCACATACTTAAAAAATATATTTAAAAATTGTCGTTCAAAAATGTAAAATAATTTTTTTCATTGATTTTTAACATTTTTAATTGAAGCTATAATTTTATCCAATTTTTAATTACTTTCATTTCTCGTTTTATTAAACATTCCTTTTAAGTTAAGCTGCTGAAGATTTAAAATTTCTCTTATTTAATATTCGAGATTTCTTTCAATTGTGTATAAACACAAAATAAAATTATTTGCAAATAATTTGATCTTTTTCTCTATTCAAAGTATTTTTCAAGTACACTTAACAGCAAAGTATAAATGTATCAATAATATTGCACTATATAATTTGTTTAAATATCAAGAAAATAAATTATTCAAATTTATATAAAACAATTTCATATCTTTCATATAATGAATATAATTTATTTAAACAAATGTCTCTAACTGAATAAATAAATATACATAATATAATTTATAAATGTTTAATAAGATGTTTAAAATTTGATTCCTCTTTAAACTTGAAAATCATCATTTACAATTTATTTTTAAACTGACCATACCTTCAGAAAAAAAAGTTATTCTATAAAAAAATGTTGTGAATCGTTTGTATTTTATGTAGAAATAATATAATTTCAAAATAACATAATGCTGAAAACTGCAGAACAACATTATGTCAGAATACAATTCTCGAACTTGAAAAGAGGAAAATGTTTTTATTCGATTATATCTCCACCCGAATTGAAATACAGTCTTTTTTTTTAAATCTTAATACAAGAAAACGATCTCTTTGCAATAGTTTTCTGAAATCGAAAACAAGCCGGAAATTGGGTTCATGCATGTGAAAGCACTTCTGGCCATATATATATATATATATATATATGGGGGTGGCTTGCCTACGAATACGTCGCATTGCTCGCCCGAGGGCAGTGTCATTATTAAGTCCCTGCTCGAGAATATATACAAGTGACATGTGTAGACTATCTTCAGCTGTCGGACTAGGAAAATCACATCGTAAGTCAGCTCTTAACCGAGGCGTAGATAGATCAAATGCTACTATGGTGGAGTAACCGATTTATAAGTGTGTAAACAGTCCCGATGTGAAGGGATGGAGGACTTAGTTTGATTGATTCCTGATAAATTTGTTGTTTGCTCAAGTTAAGTGCAGCAGTTAATTCTAGATATTTATTGTTGAAAGAGTACCAAGAACAAAATCAAGATATATTTTTTTTTGTTCTAATAACTATTATTATTAAGAAACGAAATAACATATACAGCATCGATATTAATAAAATTAATGTCATCTGATTTAACTAAGTTTAATGTATTAATAATTATAATTCTAAGAAAGGAATTTTACCATGATATCTTGCTTTAATAAATTTTAAATTTAATTTAATTTAAAATGGGTATTCTCAAAAATAATTTTTAAATTTAATTCATTTTAATTTGAATATTCTGGAAATAAATATATAAGTATTTAGTTAAAATAAGAACATAATTTACACCTTATTCATACATGAATTGGCAAATAAAAATAATAACAAAATTAATATTTTTCATACACCGATTAGCAAATCAAAATAATAACAGAATTTATGCTTTTTTCATGCATAGAGTGATCATTTATATGTGCCCAAATAGACAATTTCCATATCATTAAATATATACATATAATTTCAATTTCAAAAATGTTTTAAAGGATATAAAACATTTAATTTTCTCTTGTTTAAGTCAGCAAAGTTCAAACCGAAAAAATTATGAAACTTAAATTTTTGTGTAGTTTTCTGGGCATAATATTAAAATTTTAAAAAAAATTCTTCTCCGTCTCACGTTTCAAGAATAAATCTAAAAATAATACAAAGGTATGAAACTTAAAATATCAGTATTTAGGATAACTTTAAGAGCTGAATTCCATGATCTTACAAACGCAAGGTCCCATATTCAAATTGAAACTAGGCATTAACATTTCATTAAGTTTAAATTTCATTCAATAACTTGACATATGAAAGTATTAATACTGCTTCGAAAATATTCTTACTATTATAATATTAGTTTAGAAGGAATTTGATTTATTTAACCACCTACAAAGTATAACTCAAGCATGCCACTAAAAGAGATTTTGGAGTATTTAATTTTGGTAAAACAAATTAAATTTAGGTAAACAAATACATATAAAAGCGTTCCATATAACTAATTGATTTATGGAATAAGGAATGTTAAATTTATTTAACTTTGATCACTTTTGTCAAATTCGAAATAGTGGTCATTGCTTTTCAACCAATATTTTAAAATATTTCAGACAGCCCAAAGGCAAATATAGTTACTTATATATTTTAATCGAATTAAAAGAATTCCTTAGCATTTTTAACTTAAAAATAAAGGGACTTATAAAAATTTTAAATAAATGTTTAATTAAAATAAATTTGATTTTACCTTTAATTTATCAACACACAAACCGTAGTATTAAAAAAAAACATACAACTCTGGTGATATTTTATAATATAAATAAAAACATTTTTTTCATTTGTTTTTGAGCATTAAATTGAAAATAAGAATCTACTATTTTTAATCATTCAATATCCTTAAAATGAAATCGAAAGTTCAGTTAAATTATAAATAAGAAGGTGCCATGTTCGAAGAAAAGCTTACTGCATAACAGATTTGTTATTTTCTGGAAATAAATATGAAATTTCAGCTAAATACTTTTCTTTCAAGATATTCAAAAATTAGATACGAAATTTTGTTATATACAAGGACCTTAAAATATACGCGTTTCTATAGAGGAAAACTTAATGAGCTGGAATTTAGAGGATAATAATATTTATTGGCTTTTGTTACATATAATAAAACATATGCCGGAACGTAGGAATTTTTCGTAACTTTGAATGCTTAGAGTAGAATATGAAGAAAATAGTAAATATTTTATTGAGCCACATTTTTCATTCTTTTTTACCTTTTGTTAAATGAGCGGCTGGCTAATTCTCACCATTATCTGATCTTTGTAGAGAAGTAGTAGCAATATAGCATTAATTATGAATTTAATTTCATTTGGATGGGTGTTTAGGTAATAATTGTTTTCAACAATGTATTTCCTAGATCAATAAATTCATAAATATTAATTTTAAGACCTTATTAGGAACTTTCAGAAATCTTAGTTTTGAGTCCATTAACTTTCTTCCTTTGGGATTACTTAAATAGGCTCCTCGAATGGAGGATATGTGATAAACTGTTTGCAACCATAAAAAGGCGTGTTCTTCAAAAAAATGTGGAATGAAATGATGCATTTTATCAGAAATATAAGTGCTCCTGGCTTTGAAAAAACATTTTTGATAAATATTGAAAACCAATAAAATAATATCATATCATTTTTAATTCTTAATTTCTAGAAACCAATTTAACAATTTTAAACTGTGGTATTTTTTTTTTAATTTCTTCTTTACATAAACCTCATTTACTTCAAACAGCTATTTTTCGGTCAATTCGAGCCATAAAATAATGTTTTTTTTAATTGTGTTAGAGTGTCAATTTTTTATAATAACTACTCTTATTAATTTATTGACCATAGGATTATAATAAAAGTTAGTTTTCTTTTATTAACCATTGCATTTATTGATCCAAGCAATATGTCATTCTTCATTATATTTAATGAATTTTCTTATTTCAAAGGATATGTTTATATTCAATGTTTTAGTTATCCGCTATTGTCCTTTAATTAGATTTTGCACTCTATAACAAGATGATATTCAGATGCTAAACATTTTACATCCACAATGTAATTGCTAGTGCTCTTCGTTTGCCCAAAAATTTACAATAAAAAATCACATTGCTAATTTTCAGATGTTATCATTTAACTTGCATATAGCATTATCATTCCCATTAATGCCACTACATTTAAATAAATAAAAAAGCAACGGAGAAGGAATTTTTCAAAAATACTTCAGAACAAATATGAAGCATATTTCATGTCTGTTACCATCCATCCACGCTTTTCTTCGTAAAACATACTTTAGAAGCTGATTAAATTATTTACATATTCAGGAAAAAAACTGGAGAATAACAGAGATTGATTTGGTAATCGACACTTAGGCAGCAGCGCATGCACATTTTGGTAACAGTTGCCCCTAATGCATATTCATGGATGAGCTCACGTTTCAGCAAAGGTTGTGAAGCATGTTTCAACTCTGCTTTCCGAAAGAGATTACATATGACTGCAGTTGCTTCATTTATTAATTTATTATTTCAAAGGATGAAGGACGGACTATTTTTAAGCCGCAATGTCCTGAACCCTAAATGACGGAAGTTCCGGAAAATTCATTAAACGACGTCAGACGTCAGGAATTTTGTAATTAATTGTGTTCTTGATAATTATTCATTTTGTTCTTCAATCGTGTTAGCTTCAGGTCGCCACTTTTATCAATGAAAGTAATATAATATACTTTTCACATGATTTTGTATACAATTGGAATAATCTGAATGACATTAATCAATTAATTGTTTACATCATAAGTAATAAATCCTGTTGGATCAAATATATTTCAAATATCCTATATTTTTCAAACTATGAAATTTCTTTAATATATTTATGTCATCAAATTTTAATGAATTTTAATCTCGTAGTTAAAAATAATTGTGAGATTATTTAATTTAAAATAATACTTAAATCGTTTATTTCGATAATTTAGAAATTATTTCAATTTATTGAGTAACAATAAATCATCGTTACTGAATCTTGTTTTAAACGGAAAGCAAATAATAGCCATCATTAACAAAGCTTATGATGTTGAAATTTCACTGTACTAAAATTCAAATTTTCTTCCTCTTATTAATTTAATCCAAAATTATATCTTTATTTCATTTGGAATTTATTTCAAAGCAAAATTTTGTTCATTACACATAGAAAACAAATACAGATTTATGATTTACTTAGCTGAAATTAACTTTTCCTCCCAATTCGGGAGCTACATATTCTCCGAAATTGTTTTTAGGTTTTAGCATATTAATTATTTTTGTTTCGTAGAAATTTTCATGTTATTTTCTTCTAAGAAGCTCAATAACACTTCCTTATTTTCTCCTTTAAATATAAAATTCTTCTAATGGAATGTATTTTTCCTATTATGAAAGTTTTGTTGCCTTATTTCCATACTTAAATTATTTTCTGTCAACTCAGTTAACAGAAAAACTGATGAACTGATTTCTTTTAAAACGGATATGGATTACTGAAAATTGCAATTTCTTACCCAAGTTTTTAAATTACCAACTTAAATTGGTATTTTTATTAATTTTCTTTCTTTATTGCAGTATTAATAAAATGTGATGCATATATAACGATATTAGATGAATTTTTACGGATTATTTATTTATAGGGAATTTACATTTAAGATGATATTCAAATCTGCTACCATGAATTTCGTTATATACATCATTAATTAAATTTCCTCTTATCGAAACTTCTTACCGCTGTAATCAATCATCCCAAAGTTGTAAACTTTGTGGATTACTTAATGAAGTGACATAAAATACTCAGGAGGGAAAAGTATCCCTAAGTATTTCCATTAAATGATATTTTATTAATAAATTACGCTTTAAAATTTGATTATAGTGAAACTTTTTGTCATGACTAATCTTCTTTAAATATTATCTGCAATCATACAATGTATGGAGATTTTTAATATGAACTATCCAATCATCGCTTTGAGATGAGATGAAATTTTTAAAATATGAATTACTTAGATTTTGAAATTATTTCGAACTCTGAAATCTCAAGATTGAAGTTAACCGAGTCAATGAATTGTAAAATACCCACTAATGCCTTTAGAAAATATTGTTAACGCATAGTGATAAATGGATAGAAGTCCAAACATGCCTCAATATATTGCATGAAAGACACAGATGAAACAATCATTCTTTACCAGAATGGATACGATCTGATATAAATGCGTATTATTTTAGATGCCATTGAACTTGTCGAAACTAACTTTTAAAAATTCGTTTCGTTCAAACCCATTTAAGGTACCACAATTATTGTATAGAGCAATTGCGATGGTAAAGTGTTATAAATATTGAAATAACATTGCATCATTAAAGCTATATATATATCTATACATACAATAAAGCTCAATGTGTGTGTGTGTGTGTGTTGGCGCTCTACAGGCAAGACCATTTAACCTACAGCTACCACATTTGGCACGTGTATACCTTGGAGACCGAGAATGTGCAACTGGGTGTTATTTTTTCGAATTTTTAATTAGAATTTTATTTATTTAAAAATTAAGCGAAATTTTGGCGTGTTTCTGCTATAACTTCCGAAAATACTACCGCACAAAAAAGATTTTTACATGAAGTTAAGGATCAAAAGTTTATTTTTTAAATGATACCAATGTTTTAACCTTAAAATTAAATTTATATTTTTAAGGAATTTTTAAATAAATATTTTAACTATATTTTTGAACAATTTTTTACGTTTCGCATTCAAGGAAAAAAATTAGCTGTTTTCAAAGTGTTGCCATCAAATAGATTAAAGCTTCAATTAGAAATAAATGTATATATATAATGCTTTTGCATATCTAAAAATTTTCATTAGGGATTTGAATTTATATATTTATATTTTTTATTGGAATATTTGTAAGAAAATCGGATTTGTATCATATTTGTTTTTTCTAGAAAAGTTTAATGCTATATTGATAAATGTTAAAAATTTTAAAAGCGATCTGAAAATAGCATTATTGCGTTTCTATAAATGGTACATATGGCTAAATGTAGTCTATAAATTATATTGTACCTAATTTCTAAGTTTCATTTCCATTGTCACACAAAATGCATACAAAAATGATAATTTGCACTGCTATCCTTTTCACTGAAAAAAATACGTTTTCATAAGTATCATGATTCTATAATTATCAGGAATGGATGAATATTTTATTTTTCCACATTGAACGTTGAAAATCTCGTATCACTTTTTTTATTATTATTTATCAACATTTCGTTGCAATCTTTTCTGAATAATTCAGAAAATTACTTTAAATCTCATTCATTAAAATTCTAAGAACTAAAAATATTTCATATTATTTTTATTTTGAAAATATATTATACAAATTTATATTTTACATTAACTGAAAGCAAACATTAAGAAATCATAAAATAGTTTCTTTCCTATATTTCATTTAAAACTATAAAACATACAAAAGCAAAATATTTTATTTCATTAAAAGTCTATAAACATTATTTAAATTTTATTCATATCAGAAATTAAAAACAATTTGTATTTTATATATACTTATAAAACATATTCTTAAAATATTTGTAGCATTTGCTGTTATATAAAAAATTCTTAAATAAATTTTATCCCGAATTTCAAGCTCTTCAAATTATTTTTATTTTATTGATATGATTATCTTTTAATTTCTAAAAGTGATATTTACGTATTTATATAATTTATATACTTTAAGGAGCTTTAATAAATAATCCTGAAAGGTTTTTACTAATTATCCTCTCCTTTGCAAAATGCATTTTCTATTAGAATATTTTTATTAGAATGTATTTTATTTTAGAGTATTAAATAAAATACAGAATATATTATCATCTTAGAATATTATTATATACCAAAGTAACCATTTTATATTCCAATCCAAATACTGAAAAAGAAAGTGTTTTTATTCGATTAAAAACCATTTCTTTTCCATGTGGAATATCAACGTTTTTATCCTTAAGCAAGTAAGTGATCTCTGAAATAGGCAGACATTCGAAATCGAAAACAGATCTGAAATTGAGTTGATGCATGAGAAAACACTCCGGGCTATTTCTGGTTGACTTGCTTAACCTACGCAGCAGTGATGTTGCTTAGTCGAGGCAGTGCTGTTTGTTGTATTAAGTCCCTGCTCAAGTATGTCCACAGACTGTGGATTGCCGACAGCAACCGGAATGTGAAACCATCATCTTTTAACAGATGCGTGGGTGGGTCATATGTTACTTTAGGTGAGTAACCTTTATAACTGAATAAAAGTCATGTTTGGAGGGGAACGATAGGTTTGATATATCAGGATATTTAAATCAAAATTATAACTTAACAATTTTCAGCCACCATAACGCACATTTGCTATGAAAATCGTAAAAATAATTAGTATTTATAATTCTTTGGATGTTAATTATGAAAAAAATAATAAAAAACTAATAGCACATATAATTTTAGGACGCACCTAAATTGTATTATTATTCATTATATTATATTATACATTCATGTTATTTAATTCATTTGATTGTTTCTGTTATATTAGTGGTAACTTTATAGTAAAATAAATATCTATCATGCTCAAGATCCCATATAATCTCATCTTTCTATGTAATCTCGTTTTCTCATATAATAAATATCTAAGATTTTCACAATAAATATAGAAAAATTTAAGGAGCTATCAAAGAAGGAGGATTATAAGAATGCTTTATGTTGATTGCTGGAATGTTGAAAACGGCACTATTCTCAACATGTTCAAGAAGAGAAAGGTGAAAAAAATTATGTAAAACAAGATAAGAATTCGTTAATATACAACGTAGTTATAATTAAACTTCCCCTATAAACAGCATCTTACAACTTAAACGGGTGAACAGATTGCAACGAAATTTGGTATTAAGAGTATACATAAAATGCGCTCACGGAATTTAGAAAAAGAAAAAAAAATGGTTCTAAAATGTTCACCAGAGATTGCTTCTTCCGCAAAAACGTTAATTTTAACACAATAAACGACCAAAATGGAATACAGAAATAGTATTAACACTTACTGCCTAATCTCTGATCACCTCGTCATCGAACCGTATTAAATAAAGGTAAAGAAAAAATAATAGTACTGAGTTTGAGAAAAATAGATCAGTTTGCAGAAACAAGAATAGATTAGGACTAAATTGTACAAGAGGAACAGTTGTTAATCATGACAAGTGTGATGTAGAAAAGTGCTTCATGTGACCACCTTTATTCGCCTGAAAAAATTCAAGTCGATATTCAACAGGAGATCGTAAATGATCAGTTGTGATGCATCGCACATGAAGCTTTATGGAATTCTTTAAGTCATTCAACGTCACAACAAGATACCGTAATCATAACAGCCGGAAACATCGACATAAAATATAACAACGACTGCAAACGTTTCTTATCCTTACATGTTTTGCATAAAGCTTTCTCTTCTTCGCAAGCATGCAAATTTCGAAATTTTTTTTCCTAGAATGAAACTAATTTTCTACAAAGTGCTCTTTAAAGTGTAGCTTTACTCAGTTTTACATTTTATTGCTCATAATTCTTGTTTTGTATTGCTAATATTGTTTATGTATTCTATGTTAAGGCGTTTATTAAAATTTAATGTATTTTCGTAAAAAACATTATTTGGTGAACATTTTGGAACTATTTTATTTTTTTTTCGAAATTCCACGAGCGCATCTCATATACAGTCTGTATACCAAATTTCGTTGAAATACGTTCATCCGTTAAAGTTCTAGGATGATGTTTATAGGGGAAATTTAATTATAACCACCCTATAAATCAATGTGATTTTACTTATAAATTTATTTATCATTTAAATGTTCAGATAATATAAGTACGTAAAGTGCATATATATATATATTTATGAAGTTCTAAAATAAAACTAAAGAATAAAGTTAAGGATTTTTTTAATAAATTCATGGGAAATTTATAATTTTATACGGATAACTGAAAACGAATAGAAAAATTGCCTAAAAAGGAAATTTAACGGTATTCATCACAGTTAAAAATATTAGATTTCATAGCAATTAAAAATCTTAATGCTACATAAATTGCTTTTTCTTACTTTAAGTGCTGTTAATATAATTGTTTTATCTTGAGTTTTAGTACTCTTTTAGTATACATGAATATTATTCTTTAATATATATGAGTAATTAATATAAATGAATTTTATTTTTCAAAAAAAAATAACATTTTCATTTCAACATTTCATAATAGGATCGATGTATTTTTCGTTTATGAATAAAATAACATCGTTTCATCACATGCCTTCTACTTACTGAAAAATTATTTTTATGTCCTTTCATATATTTAAATCTATCGGAATTGGTCAAAATCTTTCATACTGTCACAACTATATTTTTGAACAAGGCACTGTTAAGTCGTACTATGGTCTTATTATTTTCATAGTCTTATTCATATTATTCGCATTGTTTGGTGGAAAAATTATTCGTGTAGTCTCAAACCTGATGTTAATGTAATAAATTAAATTTCATGCGATTTATATGAGGGAATAAAACTCTTTTTTTAATCATTTCTTGTAATGAGAACTAAAAATAAAAGTATTTTGAAATTTACTTCAAGTACCTGCAGCCTTTCTAAAAAAATCACAATATTCCTATTACAGAACATTTTAGAAAACAAAACTCAGTTTGTTATTTTATTATAATTTAGGAATCATTAAAAGCTCTTTATTTCAATTCTGCATTTCTATTTCATTGAATCAAATTATATTAAGGTCAACAAAAATGAAATGAATTATAATTTATTAATCAAATTTATTATTTTAGGAAATTTTTATCATTTTTTTTCATTCAGAATGAAAGAAATCATTTTAAAATTTCTAGAAACATTCACTCTGCATATAAGTACATATATAAGTGCATATAAGTTATACATATTGTTGTTACTTATGAGACTTTACAAGCCCGCTGATGAAATGTCAGTGATTTAAGCCGAGTGTGCAGTGAGGGCAAAGGAGACCCTGATAACCCGAGGGCAGAAGTCTGACTTCTAGTTCATATGAAGATGACATACACATTCGCTGGCGCAACCCCTTTTTACAGGGGAGCTCATTCACACACCTCACAGATAGAACAAGCATGCCCGAATCAGAACTCGAGATCGGGACACCCAGATTCCGGTGAAGATGATCTACTGCTAGGCCAAATTATCGGCTCTATTACGTATGAATGTATACGATAGAGTATCCCGATGAAAAATCAAACATTGCAGTAACAGGTGTCCTTGACGTAAATCACGGGTAAATTCCTTCTCTTTCAGGATTCTAAAACATTACCAAATCCGGTTTACAGTGTTCGTCCCAATAGTACCTGCTTTATTTATTAGAGTAGAGATGAATTTCACTTTATTTCTTAATTCAGATATCTGAATTTGGAAAGTTTGGAACTATTTTTTAAACTTATAAAATGCTTCGAATTTTATAATTAATTATGTCCTTGATAATTATATTTTTTTTCTACTTTAAAAATAGGGGAGTTTGGTTGCAAAGAATATCAGAGGGAAAAAAAAGAATAAACAAATATATGCCCACAGTTTTATTAGTTTCATTTTTTATTAGAATGAATTTGTTTATTATTGATTTATCAATTCATTCCAAATTATTTGGTTAAATTCTTTATGAGTGAATTCACCTTATTTCTGTAATTTATCTAGCTGTGGGATATAAGATTTTATACAAGTGCTTACAATTATTTAATGAAAAGTAACTGGCGTTATTAAATTAAGAATATCGATTTATTCTTGAATTAATATTTTTGATTTTAATTTAAAAAACACATTTCAACAGTAATGGTTACTGGCGTTTTTGAGCTTCATTGGATTAATTTAGGGCGCATATTTTCTTGGTTTATGATATGACGATTATTGATAAGAATTTGGCATAACTAACATACGCATTAAGCAGTCATTTAGATCATTTACTATTTTTTTTTAATTCTAGGTTTTAAAAATATTTTTAGTTTACATTTCTGTAGTTGGTTTATTTTTTTGTCAATTTTACATGTCTCAATTTTGAAGTAAATTTATGCATTTTTAATACCTTTCATTTTGTATTTTTCTTGGAATTTTGTCTTTAAATAAGAAATATAATGCTTGTAACTTCTTGCACTCTGTTACAAACCATTTCTTTTAGTTGCATTAGCAAGCCAAGGTTTAGATATGCTCTTAAAAATATTCAATTCTTGGATTCAATGATTTGAATGATTTCAAAATATTTTTTTGAACAAAAAACGATGTTTGACAAAGAAAGTCTCATCTGATTTTCGAATATTTAAAAGACAAATCAATAGTATTGTTTTAGAAAAAAGGAAGAAAAACTGTAAGTTCTTAATATAGATAACTATATTTCTCCCTTAATTTTCAAATGACCTGAAGAGAAACGAATGTAAGTGATACGCTTTAATACGCAATTTTCCATTAATATTTTTATTAATTTTCCTTTTCCACCCCAAAACTCTAAATTAACTTAAAATCCTAAAAAAATGCAAGAAACGTTTCAAAATATATTTAAATATAAATAACGTGCTATCGAAATTTACTGAAATCAGACTCGAACTCTAATCAGTGATTTTTAATTCTCATTTCAATTTTTGCTTCTTACCGATATAATGGATTAGCTATCATTGTATAGAATTTATGTACAATTCACTATTTAAATCTTAACACATTTTATTTCTTGGATATTTGTATTAATATATTGAAACTATATATAATGTCAATGACACTTTTATTCAAAAATTTCTTACAAAAATAAGAAACAAAAACTTAATGTTTTTTTTTATTTGCCAATTGCTAGGCATTATTTATTGATAATTTTCAGCTGTTGAAAAAAAGTAATTTTATTTCACACAATTCTTCTTTAAAAATTCATTATGAAAAAAAGAGAAAAAACACTTATTGTTATCTTTATCATTAATTTTTTTACGTCTAAAATTCTAGCTATAATTATAAATGAAATCTGTAAAAATCATTAATGCAGTTGTAATTCTAATCTTTTTGTATTTTAAATGGTAAAATGACTGTTTTAAATATTTAAATAAAAATTGTGTATTTCTTAATTATGCAAGAAAATATTTTGCAATATGAAAATCAATTTTGTGTTTGAGGAATTAGATTTTAACCGATTTTTATATAATATCCTGAAAAAAATGAAGTGGTGTTAAATATTTTATTGCAAGATTTCTAAACTTTATTCAGATATCACGAAATATTTAAATAAAATGAAAGGAACCGTCTCTTGATTTAGCAAGAATAACAGCAGGTGTTCCTGGCAAACATTTATATGACATAATTAAAAGTCACAAAAGGTGCCTTCATTAACTCCTTTCTGTTAAATGTATAAGATATTAATAAATTTTAAGTGCAGTTATCGGAAAGTAAATCCCCCTTTAATTTAATGCTTACGAGGAACTTTCGTGGCATGCTATTCGTAAATACTATTGCACTATTATCAAATCAATTTGTTGTAAAGGTCTTTGGCAGTTTGTCTTATATTACGATTTTCAAACAATTTGGAATCGTGATTTTGACTCATCCCTGAGTCAGACTTCCCTGAATTTGAAAAACACATTTTTGGAAGATGTTTGCCTTAGCTTCAGGACTGTTCAAGTTAAATAGACGAAATTTGGAATAGAGATTTGGATTTGAATAGAGATTGGATAGATTTCTACCAATTTTTAAAAGAAATCCTTTCATCGGAAATCTGCCTGCCTTACTATTCAAGTGGACGCAGCAACTATAAATCTTAAGGAACTAGATAGATAAAACTTAGTACTAAAGATTAGCATTCGTAATATAAATATTTATTAAATTTTGAATCAAATATAATTAATTATCTGCACTTTCGAAAGTATACGAACGCAATAACTCTTAAATGAAACTACTTAAATTGAAGAAATTCAGTATATAATTCTGTGTCGACAATTGTACTTTCGTGCTAAAATTTAATGTCAATCGGCATGTAAAAAAGCATTTGAAATAAATATTATCACAATCGATTAATTGATAAGGCTACATTCAAGCCGAAGATCTATATTTTGCAATTATTGTACGCCAATGATATGCAAGGCATTCGTGGCCATATCCCTGGATTCCAAATGCTTGCAAGGAGAGGAGATAAAAACTTTATTGTAGAGTATGTGAGAGAATTTTGAGGAAAATATTTCCGATGTTTGAAATTGATGCATTCATTTTATTTAGTTATTATTTAGATAAATTACAGTAAATACTTTCTCAGTGGAAATAAAACCTGTTTGAAATTTCAGGATGGTAATCTACGCTTCATCAACTCTTAAAAGATATTTTAGAAATATTAAATGAAAATTAGAAATACATAAACAATTTATTTATTTTTGACACTTGATAATTAAGTTTCATTAATAAGCATATGCTACGTATTTAAATAAATATTGACTATTTTTTAAAACAGGAAATCTGCAGTGCAGTCATATATAATAAAAAGTACAATATTATGTTCATAAACTCCATTAAATTCCCGTCGCATTTTTAATGGCTACTTTAGAACTCTTTAAGTTGAGAAATATTTGAAGTGGAATAAGTATAATTGAATGATTATATAATTGATAATGATTCATTGTTTCACAATAAGTGTGTATAATGTTTACAAAGTAGATATTATATTTCAAAATGTTGTGCCTATATAAACAGGGGAATATTCAATCCCAGACTAATATTTCAATGTCAAAATCTTTGAAAAAAATCAGCCTTAATTACATTGATAAACTATCAGAGAATATCCTGTGCTGCTATCATAGTTGTTTATCTAATTTATATTTGATATCATATTCAGAAGTAGTCTTCTCGATTAGAGGATCTGAAGAAGTCTTCATTTTGTTGATAAATGTGGGTTTTACTATTAAGATTTGGGTCAAATTGGACAAGCATTACAAAATAAAATTTCTAAAAATGTAAAAAAATTTCAGTCTATTTTTAAAGCCAAGTCCTTCTCCATTCTGAAAAGAAATTTTAAAAAATGACTCAAATTCCTTCCATTTTAAAATCAAAATATTTTTGATAATGTAAAAAATAGCGCACAAGTATATTTTTCGAATTTTGTGGAAAATTCTATCGATAAAAGAGTAAATTAAACAGGGATTACAGTTCTTATATTTATTTTGAACGAAACTTTCGTAAATAAATGGAATCTGATTTTTTCAATTCTTCAAATGCAATTATTAAATATGCATTTTAATCAATTCTTGAAAGGCAATTGTTAAATATGCATACCAACAAAATCGTTAAATGTGCATTTTAACCAATTCTTGAAATGCAGTTATTAAATATTCGTACCAACAAAATTGTTAAATATGCATTTTAACCAATTCTTAAAATGGAATTGTTAAATATGCATGAAATAAAAAGGCAGCCTATTTTGATAACATACTGAAATATTTATCCTGTATAAACCTGATTCTATTCTTGTTAAATCTGATTTCGTTTAAAGATTGACATATGTAATGAAAAAATAGAAATAAACATTTCATTTATAAAATGTTAATGAAAAATATTTTAGAAAAATACAGGATCTTGTCTTTACTAAACTTACTATTTTGAAAAGAAATATATAACTAATTTAATTATATAATTAATTAATATTTTTAATATTTTAAATATAACTCTTTGATTTCAAAACAAAGCAGATATGTTTCTCAAAAGATTTTAGTGCAATTATTGCTTTACCTTATATTCTATTTTAAGCATGATGTTAATTTCAGACATCTTGAAGCCCATGATTTCGAAGATTTAAAAACATGAAGACTGTGTTGTTGGAATGAAGATTTAAAAACATGAAGACTGTGTTGTTGGAGTGAAGATTTAAAAACATGAAGACTGTGTTTTTGGAATAAAAATTTAAATCTACATGTTGAAGATTTATAGTGTATGTTTTCAAATGCATTGCCGTGCATGCAAATGCAAATGCAAAAAAAAAGGTTACTGATGATAAACTTTTATTACAAAATGGATCAATTGTTTAAAAAAGGATCTTATGATGTAAAGCAATAAAATAATAAGAAAGGAACTCTACTAAATGAGAGGAAAAGAATTATAAAGCTGAAAAATTGATTTAAAATATTTTCGTTTTCATTTTTGTATTAAATTTTGAAATATTTTTTTAATTAATTAAGCGTGAAATTATTGTTTATCATTTTATATAGCAATAGACAGAATTCATGACCGATTAAATAAATTGTGCTTTGTTCTCGTCTAATTTCCTATAACATTGTTAATAGCCCAGAAAATATCTTATATCTACAAATTTGTCACTATTTTTAGACATGAATACTTAGAATTTGAGATCTTTTTTAACTTCCAAATGAAGTATTAATGTAGCAAACAGACATTATCTGTTAACAAAATGTCAACTGTACCAGTGAATCTAAATTATCTTATGCATTTTATATAATATTATTATTTTAGATCTTTATATGAAACCATAATTTTACTTTGAAAAGAAAAAAAATTTTGTGTGTGCGTGTGTGAGTTTAAAGAATGGCATATATCTATTATCTTAAAAAATCTAAAAGCACGTAATTATAAAATAAAATTTAAATAATATTATTATTTTTATTTATTTATTTGTTTGTTGTTGTTATTTAGGAAATAAGGATTTCATCATATCTGTCAAAGAAGCTCAATTTGATTCTTATACTTCTAATGAATTTCGCAAATATATTATTATCTTAATATTCGCTTATTACAAAGTTTTTTAAAACATGCATTTAATTAAAAATGCCACTCAAAACATATTATTGAAAATAAATCTAAGGGATTTAAAGCAGGGATTTCTAATTTAACATTTCACATTTACTGTTTTTAACATCAATCTGAAGAAAATCTCATTACTCTTCATTATTTGCCGTGCAAAGCTTAACTTTTTTCTATAGTCTTCGGGGAAGACAAACCTTTAGAAAAATAATTTTTAATTTTAAACCCTCAAGAGCTTATATGGGCCTTTCTATCAATGTTTATATTGTGAAAACGTTCAACAAATTGAAATCTCATTGATACAGAAAAAAAAATCTTTTTACCGTTTTAAATAAAAATAAATTGCACTTTGAGTAAATTTGGATTTTTTTTTCAAGTAATAAATTAGAGAAAGAAAGAAGTATGAAAAATAAACCATTTATAAGGAAATACAAAAAAAAACACAAAAAAACGATATAAATGCGAAATTTTAGAATAGAAACACAATAGAGTACAAATATAAATATTAAATTTAGTGATTTTTGCCATATTTTTTTAAAATATAGTCTTAGTAGTATAAATACGATTAATCTCAATTTCAAATATTGAAAATTCAAAATTTACATTTTGAAAGATGTGTTATGATTAAAAAAAACAACAAAAAGAAGCATAAATATATTTTACAACAGAACTTACATAAAATAAAATGGTTTTTCATGTTTTCCATCATTTTCAAATGGAGATGATTAATTATTTTCTCTATAAATATTAATTTATCTGAAACGATTAAATTTTAACATCGACTGGAGTATTGAATTTTATCCTTGGAATATTTTGAATATTATGAACCATTTATACAAATATAATAATTTATTTCACTGAAACATTAAAAAAAATTCTTCTGCAGTTTTTGCGATTTTGAATATTATGAACCATTTATACAAACATAATTATTTACTTCACTGAAACATAAAAAAGAAGATTCTTCTGCAGTTAAAGACTTTAAATCATGATATATTTTCTTTATAATTTCTGCATCGAAAAAAAATCGCTACGATTTAGATTTTTGCCATGCTATTAAAATTGTTGGATCTTGCAAGAATTAAAACATAATTAAAAATACGAAGAAATGTAGTCGGAAAAAAGCGTAATTAAATAAAATCTAAACTGAAATTCTCAAAGATAAATTGTTTATCGAATAAGAGATAATCATTTCAATCATTTCTGAAATCTTTATTAAAAAGAAAAACTGGATGATATTTTATACATATATTTGTTCTTCATTATTCGAGGATAATAATGAAAACATTAGCTGAGTGATAGTTTTTAAGTTTACGTTTTAATTCCATGTCTGTAAAATAGTGTAAAACAAAATAAAAAAAAATAATTATACAATAAATTCTTATAAAATTATGAAAGGAAGAATACAAATAATGCTATCTTTATAAAAAAAATAATGCTTGAAATCAAATTGTTGCGATAATTATCATTCAAATCTTCTTTGATAAGAAGGTTATATAAAGTTTATCTTTCAAAATTTGTGCTGTGAAAAATAAATAAAGATGGAAGTAAATAAAGATTTTGCAAATTGCTTTTCTGTGAATCAAATAAAGGTTCTTATTTGTAGTCCTGCAGTTTATTTTAAGTTGCGTAACTATTTAGACAATTTTAACATGAAACTATTTTTGCTTTCTTTTTTTGCTTTTGTATTAAAGAAGCATTTGATAATATTTTCTTTCTTAGTCGTATAAACAGAAACGAAAAATAGTAATAATTGTAAATGAGGCAATATCAGTATTTTTGAAGACAATAATACAAGACAATGCTAACCTTATAGTGACATGACAATAAGAATAATAATTGAGGTGTAATTCTCACTATTTGGTAATGAAGAAAATAGATGATTTCTTAATGTGAATGTAGATAAATATATATTAGTATATAAGTTGTTGTTTATCTATAAAAGCAAAAGGAAATATTACGTTTATTTACACAATTAGTGAACTGTTAATCTAGTAAATTTCATAAAAATAAAAAAAACAACCAATAAATTATTCCTATAAGATGATAAAGAATTTATTTTTTTTAGTTTGTGAAGAAAACAAACTGTACTAGAATATATTTTCAATTCTGTATATAGTGTTTTTCCAACTTTTAAAAGATTTTTTATTGATTATATCAGATTAAGATGCTATTAATAAAAATGTTTTCCATGATTTCTAACTCTCCTCATTTACATTATTGTTTCTGAGATCACCGGAAAAGAGCAAATTATAAACAAAAATCGCCTATTAATTTCTTGAATGTTATAAAAAATTTATATTATTTAGAGAAATATATGATCTACGGGGTTTGGTGCATTTTAACTTGTTTAAAATTAAAAAAAATAAAAATAAACCAAGCAAATACTTTTTCAACACTATACAAACTAAATAAAATTTATATATACAATAAAACTGAATTACTTTTTTCTATGAGATCTAGTTTTTAAAAATGTATTTCTGAAGTATAAAATACAAACCAACTCGGTGGTAAATAAGAAACAGTAGAATATATTTTGTAGTATATGTTTCATCAAAATAAATACTCGATTAATTAGTTTGTTTAGTTTGAAAAAGAGATATCATCAAGTCATCTATTGTTTTCCTTACTTCATTTTTGATTCATTGAAATCCTTTAGCAGTTGATTAAGAGAATATTAAAACTATAATTATTATGTAATAAGATTTTAGGAATATAGTTCATCGTTTGAGATTACACAAAATGCATTTTTAAACTCAAATGCTTGTCCATTTCCAAATTTATTATAGCAAAATACTTGTATTTTGCATTGAATTTATTACATGAACTTTTATTATTCTGTATGTAAAATAAATTAAGCTATTCTTAAAATAAAAGCATATTTGATATTAAAAAAAATAAAGTACACTAAATATTAGAAAAGTATTAAATGCATAAAGTATTCAGTCTTAATATATTGAGAGATTTTTGTAATTTGTATGGAATATCAAAGTAAATATTAAGTGAACGTTTTCTTTATATATTGGAGATTTTACACTAAAATCAGTTTCGTAATTTAGTTCTTTAATTTCAATTAAATTTGAATCTGAAAATTTGCAATGAAAATATTACTATTTTCAAAAGTAACATATGTTACTTTCTCATCAAATATAAAAAATGTCATAAACACTGGCTGTCAAAAATTTTTATTGTGTTAAAAAGATGAAAGCAGTTTTTAGCTCCCGAATTTTAAGTTATTAAGTTTCTTTGATGTTTCTAAACCATTAGCAAAATGTAATAGAAATTCAGCATGTGTGTTGTTGCTTAATAAAAAAAAAATTGCTTCTTTTTATTTGTGAGCTATTCTATTTTGGAATCATAAATGAAGCAATGAATTTACCAAATAAACTATTTCAACTATTATTAAGCTAATAAAATGTAAACAAAGGAATAATTTAATCTAAAATAAATGGTTTCAAACTATTAAAATTTCAATGAATAATCACAAAATTTATTTAATTTATATATTATCTAAATTAGTCCTTGATTTTGCTTTTAATTAATTACATTAAAATAATTCCAGAAATTTAATTCAAAGTTAAGCTTTTTTTAAATGTGATAAGGAATTATATAGAAAAGAAAATATTAAAAGTTTCAATGCGATTTTTGAAACTCATTAAAAATGGAAGAAACCAAATGAACAGAAAATTATTTTTTGCCCTTACAAATGCTTAACTTCTAAAAAATGAATTATAAAATATGTATCAAAATTTTTAATAAAATCTACAGTTTCAACGAAAAATGATTTCTAATAAACTGTTGTATTATTATAAAAAGAAAAAAAATGACTGAATATTCACAATTTACTCATTGAAATAAAATAATATTATTATATAGAAATCTTTTAATTATCTTATATCATTTTATCGTCGTGGAAATCTTTTAATGCTAATTTAAAATTAAATATAACACCCTGGAATATTGTGGGTTTATATTCAAATAAAAATACAGGTGATGCATTTTTTTAATTCACTCAAAACATTAGGTTAAAGTTATATATATGTACTTAAAGGTAAATTTATAAAGATTTTTAACATTTAGTAAATTTCAATATGTGCCCTGTCTGTGGCAAGGAACTTATCCAAATGGTATTTAACCTCTTCCCATGTCCTGGCCAACATGTATCTAGTGATGTTTGCCACACCAGCGATTATCTTCTGCCTGAAAGGGTTTACGCCCTTAATTTTCTTTGTACAAACGAGATTCTTGACATGTTTCCAAAAGAAAAAGACTAATGGAGCCAGTTTCGGGCATCTTGAAGACCGAGAAATAGGTCTGCCTTGCATATTCACTTGTTGCCGAATCGAGTAACCAATGCTTCCCCTAGAAGCAAACTGAAGTGAAATTGTGCTTCATTTTGCTGAAAGAAAACAGGACCTTTCTACGTCCCGATATCAACCAACTGAGGGAAGTTTCTCTCACACTTCACAGTAGAAATCACCATTTATGTAATTTTCTACAAAAATGAAGGAACCTATAACTTGGTTATGCATAAGGCTGCCCCAAAAATTCACTTTTGTTGAATCACGTTGAAGTTCCACGAACTCGTGAGGCAGCTAAGAACCCCAAAATATGTTGAAGCGTCACCATCACAATGCACTATGGAATGGGTACCTGCTACGTTACTTTAGGTCATTGACGCGCGACACTATAGTGTTGAAAAAACAAACTGAAACTGATGAAATTAAAATCTGAATTTCTGATCTCTTCAAAATTAGCTGATCTGACCAAACTCATAACTCAATATGATTTTTTAAAACACTAGAGTATTTTTATGGACAACCTGTAATTTGGTTTTAAATAAAATAATTCAGTAAATCAGTTAAAATAAAAGGTTTTAATATCGAATAATTTGATGGAAAGCTCGATATGAAATCATAGTTGGATTATTTGTCTGGAATCAAATCTAACTAATATTTCCGGCGAAACGGTTGGTTTCCTGAGGTGATTAGTAAATAATATTTAGTCAGACGTATGCAGTCCTGTTATTGATATGCACTTTTAGAACAGCCTTCTTATGTCAAAAATTAAATTTTTCTCAATCAGAAAGGAATCTATACCAAGAATATACTTTCATGCTCTGGCGTGATTCCCAGATGTGGACTCTATTCCTCCAATTGTCATCCTAGGGAATCCTGAATGGACTAATTAGGGCTGAAAACTGGAAATCGAGCTATCTATACTTTTATCCTAAACGCTGCTTCTCAGAATAATTATTGAGAAGTAAATTATGAAGCTACAATAAGAGCAAGAATTATCATCTACAAACATGAAGTGTTGTTACACATGGTTCAAGAATTTCTACTCGGTATTTAACTTCGGTTCTTAATAGGGTTAAAGTATAACACAGCAGTTAATTTTGTCATCCAAAGAGATTCAAACCAAAATAATGACTTCAATTATAGTCATGGTTTGATTTTCTTAGTACTTTCCTTTTCTCTATTTCGATAATGATTGTACTTGATTCTATATACCTTGAAATTTGAATGCTACCATTTTCATTTTTTTAAATTGACATATGTAAAAGAATGTCTTTGTTTGTTCTTTTTGATCAAGTAAGTTTCTGTTTGAATTAGTATAGTCGGACATGCTTTTGAATCTGTGAATGTTAGGTTCAGCGCTTTATTTAGAGGGGAAAAAAATCTATTTTTGAGTATTGAATTCTGTAGGTAAAACAGATTTCATACGAAATTTGAATATTTTATCAGTAATGTATGGATTATAAATGTAGCGCATGATTTCTAAATATAATTACCTATCATCACAGGGCTAACTTGAAACAATCATTTCCGCGTGTCTAACTGTGATTTCAGCTTAAAATGATTATCGTCGATGTTTTCATTATATTTAACAAAAATCAATATAATAAAAAATAATACAATGGTATAAGAATGTAGTAATACTTGATCCCCTCAAGTATTCATAGTACCTTGATATGAATGAAATAATAAAGATATTTTTTTAAAGTTCAGAGAGGACGAAGGGCCAATCAGTAGATACCTAACAAGAATTTTGACCTAGTCTGAAATTTCACTTAAATATTTCAAACGCAATTATAATTTGTAATCGAAGTCACTTAGTATGTCTTTATTGTTAACATTTTACTTCATCATTAAATTATTTTTTGGAAACCTACAGGATTGCTATAAATGAGATTGAAATCAGTGTCGCCACCTATGCTGTACAGATAATATAGAAATTCTCGCACGATTTTTAACACCATTTTTGTACTAATAAATAGAAATAATTTTCCAGAGAACGTGTAAGTGTTTTACAATAAATCTTTTATTATTAATATTCAAATACAAATTTTTATGTATTTCATTAGAAGATCTGAATTAGAGTCTTCGGTTTAATTATTTATAAATTGTGCTTAAATTCTTTTAATCTTTTGAATTTTTCACACTCAATGGCTTATCATTTCTACCAAGGGCTGGAACAAGTTCATCGAAGCAAAAGAAAGAGATTTTCAGGAGTCTTAATTAAATACAATTATTTCATTTCAAAATTTTTCAATTATTTTGACGATAATTTTTGATGATGATAGTTTGCCGTTTGACTTAGAGCTATCAGATTAACCATATTTATTTGGAAGAGAAAATAAAATACTCCTTCTGAAATTTTAATTAAATAAAAAGTAAGTGTTTTTTTTAATATCTTTTTGGATAATTCTCAGAAATATTATTGCACAAAATTAGTTGTTTTACCATTTAAATCTTTAAAACTAATACTCTTTTATAAAAAAAACTTATTAACATGGAAAGTTTTCTTAATTTAGGTAATTTTCGAATATTTTTTGCATAATTTTCTATAATAAATTTCATTATAGGACTAAAATTCAAACATTTTTACAATATTTTGTCTGTATTTAATTAGATTAATTTTGACATTAAAAAATCTTAATAAAAAAGTATTACATTTAGTAATTTTACATGAAAAAATAAGAAATCAGATCAGTACTGTTACATAAAAATATAAGAAGCTGAATTTACTGAACCATGAAGTTATAAGGCAGATTATCTGGGTATTTACATTTTTGAAAATACTATTCTGTCATGGAAATTGATTTTGTTAGGATTATTCAGACATACAATGAACAAAGTTGGTATAAATGCCTTAAAATAGCATGGTGTATACATGTCTCGATTTGGTGCTTAAAATACTTTTTAGATGATTCATGAAAATTAAATTATAAATAAGAGCTTTAATTGAAAATGAAAAAATCTATATTTCGAGGGAGATAACCAATAGTGGATCGTATTAAATAAGTAAAATTTACATTTCAAAATAATTAAATATTTCTGCATTCTGTAATTTAGAATCACCTGGTAGGATTGCTGATTCTCATATTGCTTTATAAAATGTTATTAAAATTGGTTCATTTATTTACTGTATCTTTAATTTTTTTGCGTGTGCTTATAAAATGTAAAGGATAATTTTAGTATAGATATGGACTTTATAGTTAATTTTAATTACTATTTCCCATTATTTTAATTTTTTATGATAAATAACTTTATATTATATCACAAAAAGTATTAAAAGCGTGCATCATGTTATAAACTTATTTATTTTTACCTATTGCATCTGATGAAATAAATTTTTAAGTTGACAGAATTGACTAAAAATGCATTTTCTGCAATAAACCAGTATTTCGAGTGCAGTATAATTGGATACTCAAGAATTTGGATAATTGGTTTATTTTTCTCATTTATTAGGAAAAGTAAAAATTCATCATAACATGAAGCACAGATAAATTGTAGCTGTATTACATCTAGTTCCAAAGTCTCCATGTTAACCCGAACATTTTCAATAACCTTTTTGCATTTTTCGAGTGCATGCTATATAGGTATAAACCGAATTCTACTACGTAATTATGCATGAATTAGTGAAATTTAATTTTTAAAATATATATAAAAAATCAATAAATATATCAAAAAGCATAATTATTACACACAAATTAACTAAAAATTAATTTTAGTTATTTTTTTTTTCTTTTTATTGAAGTTGAATAGATATTTGTTGCGAGAAAAGAATTCTTTATAGTAAGCAGTATTAGAGTAATTGACGAGCGTTTCTGAAGTTATTTTTGAACTAGAGCTGATTAAGGAAGTAATATTTTCAGAATTACAAGAAATGTTACATTTAATATATGTGAAAAAAATTTGTCATAAAACACAGAAATTGAAAAGAAACATTGAAAAATCAATATATCAAATCTAAGTCAAAAGGAAGGAGTAAATCAAGATTATTTCTGTAAAAGTTATTCATTTTCTTACGAATATTAATCTTCCTTAAAAGCACAGCCTAGTTACAAAAAACTGACATATTTATTTAATTGCAATTGTATTTCCAATTTGCAAAAATGAGGTGTTTATATATTTTCTTATTATGTTTAAACAACTTAACAAGTATTTTGTATTTTAGAGTTCAACAAGTATTTTGAATTTTAGTTTTGGGATTTAATTTTGGAACTAAATAGATAAATTAAGAAATCGTAAATAATGCAATAAAAATGCAGTAATAATATTATTCTAACCTCAAGAATTGGAAGTGGAAAAAACGTTATTCAAAGGTTATGACGAATTTTGAAATTGTATTAATTATATTTTAACTAAATTTCATTAAATTATATAGAAATTTCGTTTTATTGGAATTATTAAACTTAATTAGTAGATTTAGTTTATTGAATATTCAAGCATTTTTATGTTTTAACTTTCAAAATTATAAATTTGTATTATGCCCCTTATCTAAAAGATTTTCTTATAATAATCAAGTTTTAATTATTGGGATAACATTTAAACAATTTATTTCAAAGGCATTGTGTTTCAATGAAAAATTCATAAATGGATTTTATTAAAATCAAATACTAAATAAAATGGAATAAAAAAAGTATTTTCAGTATTATTTTGAACAGAATAGTTTACTTTTTCCTTTAAGAAAATTCTTTTGTTTCTCGAGTTCTTTTTCCTTGAAAGTTAGTTAGAAAGAAAGTTTTATATATTGATATATCTCTTGCAATGAAAAACAAAACAAATTAAGGAATATTAAAGAAAGGTACTTTATAAGAAGGAAAATCAAGAACATTAACAGACCGATAATTCTTTGGAACATTTTCAGACGAATTTTGCAGTGAGGAAAAACATTAAAAAATTACAAAAAGAAATAAATAATAATAATAATAATGTAGATGTTGTATTTGGGAAAGAGACCATAATGAAATCGCAATAACTAAATGATACCAATTAAAAAAACTTTTCATAAATTTAAAATCGCGCGTAAATAGCAAATCTCAACCAATGAAAAAATATTTCGATTTAAAAGATTATTCTCTCTGAAAAGGAACTATTTAGCAGGATGTTTATAAATATGAATATTTAAATCGACTGTGAATCAGATAGTTTGATTATAAAAAATATGTATCAAAATAGTTTTCCATAATTTTCAAATCAATGCTATTTCGAGAAAGTGCCATTGAAAATGTTCTGTGAGTTAAAAAAAGATGTTTATTATTTATGTGAACTTAAACTTATTTTCAGCTCTATGTAATTCATTACAAATTAACAATATCATATATATAAAGCTTATATTACCAAAAAAAAATAATAATACGTAAGGCAATACAGCAAATCTAATCAGAAATACAACGTTGCTCCTTCTTAGATATACGCGATTTCTTGGGAAAAAAATATTAAGAAATTCGGAAGTCATTTAAGAATATTAAGATATAAGCTAAGATAGTTATATTTCTAATGTAATCATTATATTAAATGATTCCTTAATCATATGCGAAATATTTTATA
>JAPMOR010064025.1:9491-35771 GCA_026543865.1 Argiope aurantia
CAATGATAAATTAATTGAAAAATTCATTTTCAATTTATTTCTCATATACTTTTTTGGCATTCCATATTTTTTCTTGGATTTTGTCTTATTTCATAGATCCTTATCCTTTATAAAATTGCTCAAAGAAAATTACGTTTACATAATAACAATTTTTCGCACAATGTTAATCATTTTGGTTAAATTTCGTTAAAATTTACTAAAAATTCTCTAGTTTTTCAAAAATTATTATATTTAAAAAATAAACTTCTATGTCATTTTCATGTTTATAAATGATAACGCATCCAAAAATAATAAAAAAAAGTTTACTAAATCCAAATTTTCAAAATTTTGACCCTGGCGTATTCGCTCACGCTAGCTTTTTGAATAATGTTAATCCAACAATTTTAGAAAATCGAGAACTTACGAAATCATTCAATGGCTTCACCAAGCTGATATTAGAATGCATTTTTTCTAGATTATGTGAACAGGAAAGAAAACTTCAATTAGATTTTGAGATTTTTTCTTATTTCTGAGAATGAAATAAGAAATGAGACAAATTAAGATAAATGCCCCGTCCTGGAGGAAAAAATTAACTTTAAGGATTGTGAAATGATTGTTCTTTAGTGATGTTAAAGATTTTAAACAATAGCTTTATTCAAGTTATTTTTCCTGATGAATAGAAAGTTGGTAAAGTAACATTTATCTCCAGAGAAAAAAAATACTAAAATGCCTTCTATTTATTCTCTTCAAACTTGAAGTTATAGTAACAAAATAAATGCCATTCCATGAGTTTTACAGATACATTGTGACATCATAGATCACATAAAAATGTTCTGAATCCAATATTTTATGGGTCTAGTAATTTAAAGTACTTATATATGTGTAAATTTTAGGCCACCAAGTAGGAATAATTAGGAATTTCCAAATAATTAAAAATCTTAAAATGGTTTTCAATTTACTTAATATCTAAACATTAATATGGTAATTTAACTATTTTAATTAGTATCGAAAAGAATTAAAAAAAGGAGTACAAAAAATTTACTAATTTTAAAATACATTATACATTTTAAAAATCTAGAATGATATATTTCGAAGAAACTACTCCTTACTGTATTGCCGCATTGAAAAGAGAAAGCCGACTCTCTATGACCGAATGGTCATAGCACTGAATTCATAATCAAGAGATTGTGAGTTCGAATCCCGTTAGAGACAATGCGATTTGTGTAAATATTTAATTCCTTGATTTTATGTTTCCTTTTATTTCATGTTCCAGAAGGTTCTGGACATTTCTTTAGTTTACCAGACAAGTGTTCTGGACTTTTCTTACTGTCTCCAGACGAGTATTCTGGAACTTTCCCTGCTAGTATAAAAGCAGAAGATTTGTCAGTCACTGTGTTCTCAGTTCAGACTTGAGTTAATAAATTGGTTTAGCTTTACTTCTTGTGTCTCTCATTACGTTCCACACTAAAGTATCTAAGTGACAATATACAAATACACATTGCATTTTATACCAGATACTTTAATCCTTTATCACATTTTGGTAATAAGAATCTGGAAGCGGTTTCGGCCATAAATCTCGTCAAATATCTTACTCCATTTTGTCGCATTTTTTGTTAGTTGGCTTAGAACTCAGTGTTTCTCTGACACATTTTCATTATATACACAAAAACTCTTATCTGGTGGATGATTTTGTCTCTACCGTAGTTCAGAAGACAGTAGGTAACTGTCATGCGATATTCCAATAGTAACATCATTTCTTTTGATAATCTGGCACATAGAATTCAGCAGTTAAATATAAAAAATATCTATAAAAGAGCTAAATATTTGACTGACTATTTTTTTAACATCGGATCTGTAATATATCAGGCTGAAATAAAGTCAGCTTACAATCACATATTATCTCTCAAAATATTATTTCATTAACAAAAAGGAATGGTGATACTCCGTATATAAATTATAAGATCCAATGAATACCTTTTTCCTATAAAAGTGAAAGCATTGGCTTTACGCCGGTGAAATTGCTTGTTAGTTTTCATTGAACCAATATACCCAGTTGTTAACTGCAACTTGCGATTGATGATAAATTAACTAGACAAGGCTCTCTTGGCAGGAGAACTGAAGATCATCCACATATAATATCTGATATCCATCATATATGGAGATAAGACATTGAATATATGATTAAAAAGGGCTATAAAGAGTGAAATGCCATGGATACTCCTTTGTGGAAAACAATAATTTGAATAAATCTGTACAGAATCAAAGTGTTACTCATATGAACACAAAATGTTCCCAACAATAAAATACTTTTTTTGAAAAGATAGATAAATTTTGAATTTCTGTTAAAACCAAAATCTAAAGGAATTAAAATAATGCCAAAGTGCCAAATACGACCGTAAACCTTTTATGTATCGAAGAAGATTAACACTAAATTAGGGACTTCCGACGGATAAAGATAGGATGATATTATCACACATTGAGAGTCCTCTATGAAATCTACTCTGCAAATGTGGAATACATGCCATCATTTTCCATTCAAAAGTGTTAAAGGAATGCAATAAATTATAAAGAGAAATGGCAGACAAATGGCGAAACATGTTATTGAGATTCTATCTCGATGAGGACTGGTTTCATTTGCTTTAGATAAGATCGATAGCAGTTAATTCCTCCTGAGCAAAGTAGCATGAAAAGACTCTTTTATGTATTTCTTTTGTTTCGAGCGATTCTTCATCGCCACAAAAGTAGGCTTAAATCAATCAACAGCAAACCCATTTAGAAGAGCATACCCGAGAGTATTAGCAGCCTCTATGAGAGAGAAATAATTCAATTTCCTATCTTTAGTATTGGAAAGGAAATTTTTTTGCATATTCTATTTGCAGCTTTTAATTTTTTTCAAAGCAATTTGCTTGAAATATAGGATGCAATTGAAGTGACGAAGGGAATCCACGTCTGCCTTTTACTTCGTTGGATGTCACCAGCATTGGCTGTAGTTCGATCAGAAGCAATTAAGTTATCTATAATAGGGTACCTACAAAAATGATCCATCGTGTCTTTTATTCATTGTAACTCTCATAGCAAGTTCCATTCTCTTACAGCCTTGAAAATTTCCTTACAACGGGGAAGGATGTTTTTGGCTAGCATTATGAGCTGCGTATAAAATGCAACCATTGCCTTTCCACCACTTACAAAATATTCAATGTACTAATAATAGTCTCAATAATTACTGTCAATTGCATGAAAGCAGCCCAGTCTTCCTGCTAGAAAAAGAAACGAGGGAGATGAGAATTCCCATCTCCTCTATCAGTATGGGAGACAATTAAAGGGAAATGATCACTACTATAGAAATCACCTCTAACTTTTACAGTTGGAGGTGAAAAAATTCAGCAAATTTAACATTTCAGGAGAACAGATGGACAGATCAAGACTATGCAATGCGCATGTGAATTTATGGAATCACATTTTTTCATCGGTATTGAACAGACAGAGACAGTAATTAGAGATAAACTGTTCATTCTATCACTCACAAACTGTTCATTCTAACCCTGCAAAGTATTGTGTCCATTGAAATAGCAGAATATTAGAAAAGATGAGAGAGCTGGGGAATTAAGTTATTAAGTTGTTTCTGATTAATGACATCATTGGGGAAAATGTATAAAGCAAACTGTAAAAAGTGATGTTTTGTGTCTGAACTATCACAGCCTTCAAAAAAGTATGAAAAGTAAGAGGTGTACGTGGGAAAAAAATTGAAGGTTAAAACACAGACACCACAAACATTATTGGTTCTCCCTGAATCATCATCATAATGTTATAATAACGAAATTTAATAGAAGCGTTATTATTTCAAAAAGGGGAAGATGAAAAATGTTAATGATGCACTTCATGTTAAACATTTTGGAACTTGGGATTGTTTTGGAACGAAGGTACCATACAAGAAACTTTGTTAGAAATGGAATCATTCGTAAAAGTGATTTGAGTTGGTGAAACATCATAATTTATTGTAAATTCATCCTACTTTTCAGACAGTAAAGGAGAACAATTTTGGGCATGCTAAAAAAGGACAAGAAATTCTTGTGAACTAAACCAGCAGTCATTGATCTAAAAGCGACAGAATTCTATGCAATAACAGAAGGTATTTTTTCACATCTATTTATGAATAGACTTTCTTTGAGTGTCAAGGGTTTCTGAGAAGCTCAGTTACATTTTTTACAAGGCTTGGTTGCAATAGAAGCCTCATTAAGAAGCTGATCCGACTCATAATTTGCAAGCAACCGTAACCGATACATCAGATTCAAAATAATGTTTAAGATATCTTGTGTCGTATTGAATTCTGACAGTTCTTAGCGGTCCGTTTACGTCAAAAGTGTGGATGTTCCAGATGCAAGTATAGAAGTTCTGATAATTTGTCAAACTTCGGGAAATGTCACTTTTCTTACAGCAACACTGTCTTTTGGAATTTTTCAAGCAGAACGCGAGTGTGAGAGAGGAATATGTTCTCTTTTATAATTGACCTATTATTCCTTTGATGTATGTACATTCAGTTATATAGACTCGTTGTATAGTATTATATAACGAGTTTGCTGCAAATAGCCTTTGAGAGGCCAAACTGCTGGCACTGCAAAACACTTAAAAGATTTGGACTGCAAGGTCTTGGAATAATTTAATGTAACCGGTCTTTATACATTTTGGCAGTTTTGGGAAGAAATGTTAAAATTATATCCTTTGTGTTAAAGTGATCCCTATTTCGCCTACTAGCAGTACGGCAAATATAGTCACTCCCTAACCATTCTACTTCTCAGTAATTTTCTTCAAAAGAACATAAAACAACTTCCCGCGGATAATGACATTCTTTGAGGAATTCATTGAACCATGAGAAGTAACAGAAACAAGCATTGCCTAAAAATTTTACCTTTAAGATTTTTTGAGAGTGTTTTCGAGATAACATTTCAGTGAATAAGTCATCTGATCGAAATATTTGAACAGATAAAATTTCTCTGCCATGAAAGATGAAAGAGAATGAAACAATTCTTAAATATTTGAAATAGTCTTTACTGTAAAAAGCACCAAACGACTTTTCAGTTGATATTGGATATGTGCAATGCCTACAGAAGGGATCTAGATTTTTTTCCTGCCCCTTAAGACATTGATCAAGATTCAGATCCTGTAGTCCCACCGTCAGGAGACCAACAAGAAAAGGTAACCACAAGCTGTGCGCACTACATGTCTCGGTACTTTTCTTAGTGGTACCCTGAACCTATACGCTCGAAGTCATTCCCAGGGACAATGACCAAACTTAACGCCAAATAGAAGAACGCCCTTCACCTGATTTCTAGAAGACAAGCCATTTATATAGCTAGATACTAACATAACTGATACACTGGGGACATACAGTGCGCTGTTCATTTAAATGGTCACAATGCACGGTCTCACTGTAAATGCAGGGGGTGGTAGCTGTTCATGAGAAATAAAATGCAAAATGAGTGGTGAATGTTGAATGTTAAGAATGGTCTCCTTGCCAATTCAAGAAATAATAGAGAAGCAAAATCCGAAAATGTGGAACTCTACAGTAAAATATACAAAATTCATAGTAACTCTTTCGTCCCCCATATTCAAAATGCGTTTCATGTTAAATATATTTCTAGATAGTAAATTATCATATTCTCAAAGTAGGAAACAAAGGCAAAAGAGTTGAAACATCATGAATGTCATGTAGGGAAACATAAAAACAATTTTACAATTATTAAAGCAACATGTATTTTGAAAATATATACATTTTTCTGCTGTTAGAAGATGAACAACGATCTGGAAAAGAATGGATGCTAATGTTTCTACTCTTAAAACAAGGAAAATGCAATTTTCTTTAAGTGATTACTTAATGTACCTATATAACAAATTGAAAAAAAAAAATTGCAACATGTTCAAGAGATTTTCGAAAGAAAAAACATCCATAAGCCATTGAAGCAGCTGTTACTTTCCATAGTTTATGTGTATTTTTATTTTTAGTAGAGATTGAGATTATTTTTTAATGTTACATGAAAACTTTAGCCGCATTTAATATAGATATTGCAAACTCTAATGATAAAGCTATCAGCGTTTTCTTGAATTGCGGTTTGTAAATATATATTTAAACAGTTGTCTGGCTCAAAATTAAAGTCATAACAACGAAGTAATTTATTTTCACTTCTACGGTAAAGAAAAAAAAATTGCTTCATAACTTATAGTAAATACAGAACACGGAGCTGCGTCTTTGGAAATTAGGTAAGTTATATCATAGTTTTTTCAAAAAATGCCACATTTCCTAACATAAATTAAACTGTACACTTTTCTATTGAAAAAGGTATTTCCTATTTGATAATTTTGAACAAGTATTATAAAAATTAATTTTGAAGAAAATGAATAACTGCAAAATAAGATGGACTCTCGATTGCTTTTGTTATATTTATGTATGTCATTTAATTTAGAAAAGGATTATAGATGTACTTATAAATTATCTTATTTATATAGGTATTTATAATCTCTAAATCTCGAATATTTTCATATATCAAAGATTTTTAGAAAGAAGAAATATCAAAAGTTTTAAGTTCAAAAATTTGAAGCCAATTCCGATAAAGTATAAAATATTGTTAACCTTATCAAGTAAAGTAAAATTTTGATCAATGAAAAACCAAAACAGAAAAATTAGCAAAGAATAGGTATACAATGACTCAACTAAATATGTTAAAATTTTAAACGTGCTGAAATTTGAACTGAAATTGGCTCAAGTAGCTCTAAAGAAATACAACAATACTAAGAGGTTTTTTTAATGTAAATTGCTGTGCATGAATATTAAAATGTTAGCTTTTATTCTAGACAGTAAATGCTAAAATGATAATATCTGGATACATAAATTAATTTTAACATTGATAAAACAGATGAATTAATTAAAGAATTAAATAAGAATTTCGCCAAAAAAGCATTTGATAAATTTTATGTTCAAATTATCATTAAACAATTCATTAAAAATCAAAGAATTATTTTATATTATTTAAATTGATTTTACTGAAATGCTATTATTTTTAATTTTAAGATAGTATAGAAATAATTGATATGGGATGATATGTTCTGAAGTTACGGCATTTGAAACACCCATCCCCTTCCCTTTCAAATAAACTAAAGTAATTTTTTTAATAGAGCCAGCAATCCTCTGAAGGAGGAAGGAATGTAAGCCCCACATTGATTCCGTTAAGGAAAATGAAATTGTATAAGGTTCAAACAAAAGAGCAAATGGATATTCGATTTTATACATATAAAATTAGCCGCAGTACCTGCTGCTCCACTTAATCTTATACCGGTTCTTCTAAATGAACATTTTTTTTTAATTTTTATATTCAATCCGCTAAAAGTTTTTAAGATATTTGACTTTAATAATAATACACTAAAAGTATAAGATTTATGACAATTTTAATTCCGTCTTTTGATACATAATAATTCAATAAGAATTGACAAATTTAACAAATTAAATAAAGTCGGATTCAGTGAATTCAAGACAAAATAACAGTGAAAATAAGACAAATTATAAGCAATCTAGAATCATTAAAATTTTTTAAAGTATTAAAATATGAAAGAAAATCAGATAATGCAACAATTAGGAAAAAACCATGTGTAGAGTTTAATTATATGTAAATTTTTAAACTTTTGATTTTACTCTTCTTTTTAAATGTAAAACCAAAAATGTCCTTACAATGCAATTTAACATCAATCTTAACATAATTCTAGGGTCAAACCTGAAAAATCTATATATATTTTTTTTTTCTTAAGAGCAAGACCGGATCTGTTTAAATGGGAAAAATTGCTTATAAATGTCAGCTACTTATTTTTTCCACCCCCAATTATCACGCTGTGATATAACATAGGGTATCTCACAAGGTGTGCTCCGTCTAATATTTACAGATTGGGATAGAACACATCAAGACGAATATTTTGATGTACATCGGTAGGACCCCCGAATATAGCATCATAGTCTAATTAAAGTGTGAAGCTTGTGTTATGAAAATTTCAAGAAATGAGGAAAAAAATCAATAAGAACTCTCAACATAAATATTTTTGAAATGTCGGCCGTTCGAACAAATGACATGGCGAAGACTGGAATCAAAGCTCGCACTTTTTTCTGCACAACATCTGTCCCAATTTCCTTGACCTCGGTTTCAATCGCTGCTCTCAAGTCTTTCAATGTTAAGGACAGTGTGAGATACATTGTGTTTGTGCGACCTCCATATAAAAAAGTCGCATGGATTTAGATTCGGGGAGTCAGGTGGCCACTCTATACCATTGCTTGTTTACGAAGTGTAATACGACTCGATCAATCTATCGTCAAATGTTAGTGAAATGAATTAATGACAGTTAAAATTTGGATTCGCTACATTTTATGACTTTATATTAAAATGTTGCAAAATTAACAGTAAAGTTACTTTTAAATTTAACTGAGCTTCATTTAACTATAAAGTATTTTAATAAATGATAGATTTTTGAAAGAATATTCTTTTGCGTTTTGTAAAAATTATATAAAATTAGAGGAAACTAATTATACTTAATGATAAAAGAGAACATAAATTATATTTTCATTTTAGATTACTATCTAACTAAAGTATTTATTTTCTTTACTGGCACTTTAGTCGCTTGTATGTAATTTACTATAGATAACGAATTTGCAAATAACATGACTAAAAAAATCTAATTGTTTATCAAATTTGCATATTAAATTTATTTTATAATGATTAAGTTTGAGGAAATTTTAGCATTTCAGTGCTGTCAGTCTTGCAAAATACGATAATATAAATTGTCAGTCTTGCAAAATACGATAATATAAATTGTCAGTCTTGCAAAATACGGTAATATAAATTGACAGTCTTGCAAAATACGATAATTTAAACTGTCAGTCTTGCAAAATACGATAATTTATATTAAAATTTAATTAAAAAAAATACTTTCTGTTTTAATTTGTATTTAGCACTTTGTATTTTCAGCCATATATTTTATGTCTAGAATATTTTTTTCAGTTAATGCAAATTCTTCATTAATAATTTTCTTATAGTCAAAGATTGACGTCATAAAACTGTGACAAAATGGTAAAAATTGGTTTCTTTTTTATTTAAATTAATTATTTTTAAACATTTTCTCAGTTATTCTATGCAGTTTGATTAGCTAGGTTTACGCTTCTTCTTGAGTTTTCATCTTACAAAGAGACTGAAAATTGTACATTGCATTTGCAATAAAATAGAAATAAAAGTTTCAAAGAAGTAGCTCAAAATTCTAATTTTTCCCCATTTTCATTTTTTTCCCATGACTATTTGAAGTTATAAAAGCATTCCATGCAATACCATTATAATTTAAAATTTTACGATTATGATCAGAATGTAGTGTTTTTGGTGCAGGCATTATTATGTGAAATACCCCATTTGCGGCAATTTTGATTATTCACAGCTCCATCTAAAGAAAAGTGTGCCTCATCTGACCGTAGAGTTTTCCAAGGCCGCGCGTCATCAACTTCCATTCAAGCCAAAAATCGGCAAGCAAATTCATAGCGTATTTAAAGGTCTTGAGGTTCCAACTTTTGCAACACGAGAATCTTATAGGGATACCATTTCAAAATGGATAACAGAATTTGACGTATAACGACCATGGAATCGCCAACTCTCGTGACACCGATCGAACACTTTTTGAAGAATAGATGAAACTTCAGGCTCTTTCAACCACAGCAGTTGCGACTTCTTCAATAGTTTCATTCGCAACCGGTTTCTGCCCTCTTCCTGGCAACACACCCAAGTCTCAATCTCTTCGAATTTCATAATCATCTTCTTTAAACTGTTCTTCGACATGGGCCTTTCAGCAGTTTCTTTAAAGGGCAATATTCACGCAGTGTAGCTAAGCTATTGCTGCTGTTTTGTCCCAGACTGATAAATTGTATAAGAATAGATTCCTAAATTATCCCTTACTGAAAAATTAGATAAGACTTTTAAAATAATAATACAGGCTTAATTTCGATGAAATAAATGAATTATTATGTGAAATAATGAAAGTTATACGGTTAATTAGAGAAGAAGTCATTGTTATATATTAATTTCGAAACACGTAAAATTCTCCTTTTTTACATATTTTCGATGGGTCTATCCTTCGATACTTTAGAATTTGAAATTGTTCCCTTCATTTGGCACATAAGCTTCCCATGGTTATTATTTGGAAACTTCCTATTCTTAATTTTCTTTCTTCCTATTAATATGAGTAAATCGATATTTTGGATATATATGCAAAGTGCATAAAATAGAATAATGTACAGTGCAAGCAGTTCTCATTTTGGAAGTATTAATTTTAGTCTTCCAAACAGATGCATAGGAATGAATTTCATGAAACCATAACAGATTTTTTAGATCCATTATACATCCTCATTATTAAGAGGGCATATTGAAAAAAATAACAAGCAGTCATATAATTTACATAATGAACCACTAAAGTTGTGATTATCTGCAAACACTAGTGCAGTAATAATTTGCTATTCAATTGGGCCTTACATTTAATACTTGTTCATTAGGAAATTGTAAATTATTTATTTATGAAATCATTTTAGCACACATTCAATATTATGTTAAAAATTCTTTTTTAAATAGAAGCATAGTAATTTTAATAAACACTACTTTCTATAATTTTTTGTGTCTTTTCTTATAATTATTTCTGAAATGGATATACGATTATTTTATTTACTAGGAAAATAAACGGGTTGGCGTTTTTTAAATAAGCATAGATACAGAACTTTTTACATACAATTTAATTGTATTATTAAACACTAGTAAGATTGATGTAAAAAGCTTTAATTAAATGTTATGAGATAACTAATTAAAGTGAAAACAACAAAAAAGAAAACAAAACTGCAAAAAGATTTTTTAAAGTTAAAATATTGGCCACTAGATGGGGCTTTCTTTCTAACTTAGAAAGTTCTTTATACAAATTAGTAAAGCTTAAAATGCCAATAGTCAATATCAACAATTATTCATCATATTTTAATAGAAGAAAAACTGACTTTCATACATCAAGTTGTTCCATGAGAACTGCAATAATAATGTAAATATACTGTAAAAATATCGAAGCTTAAAAAGACTTAAGAAACTATTGTATATATATCTAAGAATGGTATAGAGATAATAATTACCAAATATGAAGCGATAGATGTTGGGTATACTGCCAGGAAGAAGATGAAAACTGATTTGAAATGAAAGTATAGAAAAAATAAAAATGTCTCTATTGCGTTTCTGCTCCAGATGGTGTAGTAAATATTCGGAATTATACTGGTTTATGCATGTCTTAACGTTAGGTCTGAACAATATCTTCATTCTGATTATATTATTGTGTGATGAGGTTTACTACTGATTCCATTCTTAGCTCCAATTAGTTTGGAGAGAATACTCATTATAGGTCCAAATGTTGCGCCGTCACTGGTGCCCATTACTGCGAGCTTTTACGGCAACAAATCATATCTGAATAACAAGAACGTGGTTTTTTTTCTTTACTGTCTTCTTTACTGCAATTTAGCACAGCACTTCATATTTCCAGAACGATTGAAGGTGGTCAGTTTGGAAACAATCGGGAAATGTCGATACATCTGACTGTCTAACTTTCTTCTTCTGCACACGTGAACCCCTAAGATTTTTTTTTGGAGAATTCATGGAAGGTCATATCTATTACAAAAGCTTGGGCTGGAAACAAGAATAACACACCGTGTTGCTAAAATACCTCAGAAAACATTTCGTATTGCTGTTGAACACATAATAATAAGTAACGCCAATAAAATGCACATTGAGCAAACAATATTATTAAATACAGTTTTGTGCATTACATTTGTGTTTTTGTTCTTAATGTGTCACCTGTGATGTCGAAATTTAAACTATTAATTTCCATTGCAGTTTTACTTCCCCATGGTCCAAATAATGTTTATAACAGATTTCAACAAAACATCCAATTAGCAGGGTCTCTATATAAGCTTGAGTAAGATTACTTTGATTATAATCACCCTGTAGTATTAAAATAAATTAGTAAAATAAAATGCATTTTTTGAGCAGATATGGATCAAAGAAATGAGAAAGGAGACATCCAGTCAGTGTCCGATTTCTTCGAAGGTAGATCTGTCTTTCTGACAGGGGCATCAGGTTTTCTGGGAACGGTAAGACCAACATTCTTACCCTTATTTTAATCTCAATTTCTTGTATTAAACATTTTTCCTGAAGGCCTCATAACAGAATACAATGTGATTGTAAGTCGTTTTAAAATTTGCCATTTAATATTTGTCTTGGAATTTCAATATAACATTTCCCTGGCAATATCGTTTTTTTTCTCTATTAATACAATGTCGTAATGAGATGAATATGGTATCATTAGATATGAATTCTTATAATGTGCTCATTGTAAGGTATATCGTATTATTTAAAATTTAATTTAAAGAGTTAAATTTCAAAACAAAACAAAAATAAATTTCATTTTTGAAATTGAATTTTTCTTCATTGTTAACAACTTTATAAGTACAGCCATATTATTCTTGAGTGAATAAGACAGCCTAAAAATCATCGAATGTGTTATACAAAATAATATATAAGGAGTTCGCAAAATTCAATATGTTCCGCCTTTCTATTATTCATAATGAAGGGACTGCCTGACTACCAATTGTATTCTCTAGAATTCTTAGTCCCTCAAACTTGCTATCAAATAAATTAATTGAAAAAAAATATCGCCATTTTGATCAGAAATTTACAGAGACGACTTAATCAAAGTGAGGTAAGTAGTCGACCCGCACATAAAAATGCATTGTCACTGATGGAATTACTGGGAAACTTTTGCCCTTTCATAAAGTAACACCACTTCTTCTTCTTCCTCTATGCCATTTCAAGCTAACTAATAGCAGTTCTTAAAGAAAGATGAATATACATTTAAATTTTAGTATCATAGTTCGATAAATAAATAGCTGGGACAAAAGTTTCGAAAAGATGAATTTTGCTTTGCCAAATGTTGCAGTTTCTCATTAATAACTGCCTACAATCTTTTCAACAATTACTAAAGCTAATAATTTTTTTTATATTTGTGTCCGTAAATAAATAACTATTGAAAAATATTGCAGACAAAGCGATATTTTAAATTAATTATCTTCGTTAAACTGTCTTTACCATCTTGTGTGAGCACTATACTGTATATTTAATCAGCAAATATATCATCTCAGTAAGAGATTAAATCTTTTTTTGTGAGAGAGCGAGAGCAAAGGAAGGCTGACTTTGTTGGTTTTTTTAATAATGACTAATCGCTGAGGAATTTTAACTCAGCGATATTCTGCCAAACATATAAAGTGATAAAATAATATTTTCCTTATAAAAAAATTAAGAAACAAAAAATATTTAATGCTGTGGGGGTATGGGATGTTTCCTCCACTTAAAATGTTTAGAGCTTCAAGAAACGACGCTACGGCATTTTTAACCGGAACAAGAGCATATTTATTTTATACAACAAGAACAAAAAATAAAAAGATTAACACAAGAAGTTGAAGTAGCTCGCTCTCGAGTGGAGAAAGAAATATTAAGTTCTTGCTGGCCTGATTGCATAGTGGGTAATGATATAGTGATACCCACAATGCCCTCCCCCTAATTTAAGATATAATTTCTTAAAAGAAATTGGAAATCCTGATTAGAGACATGTATGATTACTCAGATCCCATTCATGATTTTTTTTTCATGCAAATGCATTGCTGCTGTAAGTATTTTTGCAATTTTGGTGTTTACCTCCGAACCTGTAACACGGTATCGGTGTTACAATAACCATTGAAATTCATATCAGACAAAAGCAATTTTTTATGTATTTGAAAATTAATATTTATCTGTTTTATATGCTGGATGACAATAGTTAAATTAGCAAGTGGTTTTTTTTTTCTATTTTTTCCATAACATGAGCGATTATTAGTCACTATGAGATTAATTTGAAAACAAATCCCTTGATTTGTTCCTTTTCAACAGAAAGAAAAAAGATCTATCTTTAAACCTTTGCAGATGCCCTAAATTGTCTTATTATGCCACTATATTGACAATAATTTGATACTTTCTTCATTAAAAATCAAATCAAATTATCACTCAAATGATGACCTTATTGAAGGGGGAAAAATATCTGATGATAAGCTTGAGGAAATGGAAGTGCCAAGCCTCCCTTTAAAATCAAATTAATGTTCTATATTTAATTTTTTATCTGCTATGAATTTATTTATTACACACACATAAATAAATAAAATAGGCTAACGAAAATATTTACCAGATTAGTAAGAAAAAGACATTAAGTTCCAAAGAGAGGATCAATAAAGTATACAATATTAGTACCATATAGAAGAAAAAATGTGTATGTACAGCATCTCTCTCTGTGTATGTATGTGTACTACTATTAGGAAAAAGTCTAAGTGATCTCTTTGATTAACTGCTTAAACAGAGTGAAATTTAAATGCCTTAATCCTATGCAATAGTAGCTCGCGTTTCGGGAATGCAAAACTGCAGATCTACAAATTTTTTTTCAGTGTACAGATGCTGCAATTCATGCATTTGATTTTACATAAAATATCAAAAATCATACACAATTTAGCACATTTTCTTTTCAAATGTTCTGGCGAAAAGCAGAAAGAAATGGATTATTCTGAAATTCTCCATATTCGAAGTGTTTCAATTTGCTATATTTCTATTTTGCCAAATGTTCTTTTGTGCAAATTCGAAAATGGTGGTTATTCGCATCTGAAAAGAGCTATTTTTTTTACAGTTGAGCTTTTAACATCGAAAAGAGCTATTACATATAAAAATTCTAACAATACTAAAAGGTATTGAGACAATTTATTGAAACGGGAAAATATCGTGGGAAAAGAATTTTAGAAATAAAAAATATTAATATAAATAATGAATGAAAATAAAAAAAGGAATTAATTGCATACAAAAAAAGAATATTTAACATTTTTATTAAATTTTTTATAATTATTTTTTTAATTCTAAATTGTTTAATTCATTTTATTATGTTTTTATTCCACTTTCATATTATTTTTACTTATAAATGAGAAAAAAACTCAAAAGAAATGCTTTCAGTATGATGCAAATCTAATATTATTTTTAAAAATCTTTTTATAAGATCTATAGAAAATTCCTGTCATGCAAAAAATTATCTAAAATACTGATAGCTTCAAAGAACACAAATTCTCAAAGAATAGGAAATACGTCGGATCCCATGCCATGAGTTGTGATAAATTTCAGAATAATATGCATGATATTTAAATAAATACAAATCTATACTTATATATAGCTCAATATGTGTGTGTGTTGGCGCTCTACAGGCCATATCGTTCGACCTACAGCTACCAAATTTGGCACATGCATGCCTTGGAAGTCGGGAATGTGCACCTGGGGTCACTTTTTTGAATTTTTAATTAGAATTTGTATTATTAATTAAAAACTGACTTTCCCGCCAAAAAGTCTTTTTGTTTCCCCACCACCAAATGAGGAAGGCTTCAGGTTTTCCCCCCACGCTAACAAGGATAGGCTTAATTGATTTTCGACCGATTATTCTGTTTATTTTCTTAGTGTTTGATGCATTTAAAATTAAACATTGTTAATTAATCGATTTTTCAGATTCATTCTGAAGTACTTTTGAATTAAAATAAAACAGAATAAAAGATATGAAAAATTTCTAATCTGCGTAGTGTTATCCCAACTAGCGTAGAAAATTCACGCATTTGCGTTACCATAATTGGCGTTGAAAATTCACGCATGCGCATTGTGTTCTGATTGTTGACAACTCTAACATGTTTCCGACCGATAATTTCTGTTTATTTTCTGTTAATTCTGATAATTCTGTTTATTTTCTTAGAGTTTCATGCATTTAAAACTAAACATTGTTAATTAATTGATCTGTTCAAAATGAATCTGAGAAAATTTTGTAGAAACCTTCTTGAGATATTACATAAATTAAGAAAGATTTTCTTTAGTGCCCATTAGGTTTAAATACTCAGCGACTCTTTTTTCAGTACTTATATTTAAAAAAAAAAATGCTTCGTTTCAGTAAAAACTGTTCTTATATTAATTGCAATTTAATCATTTCTACTTTAATTTAAAGTATAAATTCTACGGGAACTAACAGAAAATTAGAGAGATACATATTACGTTATGTATCTCTTGGCCCACTCCTGAAGGCCTTTAAAATATTTTTATGAAAAAGTTATTATAATAGAAGTTATATAAAATAATTAATAATTGAAATATTAAAGAGCATTAAGATTGGCGAACCGGCTGTTCGCGAAAGGCGGCTAGTAAATAATAAATATAATTTCTAATGGAATTTCAATTGATGTATTTAAACAGAAAACGAAAAGGCACACGCATAGTTAAATATAAAAAAATTTATTATTTTCTTTTTTTCATGAATTCGAAATGACTTTCCGAGATTTAGAGCTTTAAAAGTTTCCTCAAAGATTATGAAATTATGTGTGTCCATGTGTACAAGATCATGATAATTTAAAACAAAACAAAATACTGAAATAAAATTTGATATGAAGTCTTAACACAAAAATAGCATTTATAAAATTTTTGACAAAATCCATAAAAAATAATATTTGCTTCTGTGTACTTTTGCATTTTCGTAAAATCTAGCGTTCAAAATAAGATCATGAAAATGCATAAAAATTTCAGTTCATTGAATTTTCCGACGAAATAAAAGGAGAATAACAGACTATTTTTATAAAAGAAGAATAATTTAACTAGGATAATAAAATCAAAGAATAATTAAGTTGTTTAAGCTTCTTCTTAAAAATAAACTTCTTGAAATAAAAATTCTAATGATTTTTAACTTATTAAATTATTAAGAATTAATCAAATGGAGATAATTACAGTTATAAAAAATAATCTATTATAAAATACGTCTTTGTTAGTTAATAACCCCACAATGGAAAGGCTCGAATTTGCTAATGGTCATAGCAATTTACTTGCACTTAGATAAAAAAGAAAAAAATTCTATTGAGAGCTAATTTGTGTATTATCTTTAAAAAAACACCAAATTATCAGAAATCTGGTATCTTTAATAGATAAGAAGTTAAAATACCGGAACTTTTAAATTTCTCTCTGGATTAACATTTTTTGAATTTTTTTCAGCAATCTGTATGTTTTTGGAATTTAATTGAGTACAAAATAATGTTTTCTTTCCTCTTTTTTCCTTATGTTAGGTTATACTGGAAACGCTTCTTAGATGCTGTCCAGGAATTGCATACGTTTACATCCTTCTGCGATCCAAACGAGGTCTGATGCCAGTGCAAAGAAAGGAAATGATTTTTGAGAAAAAAAGTAAGAAAACAGGGACTATTAACTTTTCTGCCAAAAAATTCATTACATTTTAAACTAATTATTTTTTTTATTAATATTTTGCATGAAATGTTTTGATGGTACACGTCTCTATTATTTGCCCTCTGTTATAATTATGGAAAGAAAATGAGAAGGAACCCGTCAAAATTTATGAACTAAATACTGAGACGTATGGAACCGCGAGTGCACCGTTTTTAGCAACTCGTTCGTTGACACAAATAGCGATTGAAGAGGGAGAAAATTATCCTCTTGCTGCATCCGTCATTGAAGATGACTTTTATATGGATGACGTGTTAACAGGTTCTGTAAAAGAAGTTATTAGACACTAAAATTATTTCAGAATTATTTGTATTGAAATAAAATAAAGTAGCTGCATAAAAAATTCAGGAATTCTGGATTTAATTTTAAGCATTTCTGAAAGATAATCTAAATCAGCTGGTACTAAAAAATACTAGCATTTAAAAACGAATACTGATCATTTAGAATGCCAGATACATTGTTTTAAATTTTTTTAAATGTTTTTTACTAACTACATTTCAGCGTAATATTATCACAATGTAATCTGATGTATCGATTTCTAAGTAAACAATATCTAATCTTACTTTTTAAAAATGAGTTGTCTTAAATCTGGTGATTACCTACGTATTAGTAAATTTTTATGCACAAAAAAAATTTTTTGTTATAATTCAGGTATTTATTATCTGCAAAATTGATCATAGTTTTCAAAAATACTACACTGCAATGAATAATTGAAATTCTCATCAAAAAATAGTCACTATAAATTGTAAGAATCGGCAATAGAATAAGAAAACGTAACTAGTAATTACATTAAAAACCGTTCGAACTATGTTGTGAATAAAAATTATATTTGATTTCTGTGAGCGCAATATATTAATACTCAACATTCATAGATATTTTTATCTACAAAACAGCAGAAGATTGTTATCTGTGTTATGCACAAAGAAATGGGAATATTTTTAAAAAGGAAATATAAACGATTAGGATCTCTATGCATGATATATAAATCGTCACATTTTATAAAAATTGATGAGTTAGAAGAATAACAAAATAAAATTCACAATCATGTGTTCACGCTTTATCAGAATAAAATTTACAACTTCCATAATGCTAAGGAAATGTATTTAATTACAAATATGATTGAAAAATTGACAATATTTTGTTTAATGTGCTAAATAACAATGCAGCAGTTATCCTATTTACAAATTATTGATGTCATAATATTTAATTCAATACTTTCTCCCACAGAATTAGTAAAATAATATTTCAGAAGAAAAAATAAATAAAACTGCGATAAAAAAAAATTTCTAGGGTTCAGACACGGCAAAACCGCAAAAAAGCAACCTGGATACGACGGACAGGACATATGACCAATTACCACTCCGGGTGGTCGAAATTGGAAAAGTTATTTCCAACAATCGCCTTTAAAAGAAGGGGAAAGCATCTTCTACCTTTTTTCACTGAAAGCCTGAGTTTGGGTTTGGGTTCCTGAGTTTCTGAGTTTGAATTCCCGAAGCTTAAAGCTTAAGACATAAATCAATAACGCATTTATGGTTAGGTGCCGTAATATATAGGTCAAAATTATAAATTTGAAACAAATTATTTAATTTATTTAAGTAGAGGGTGCTTTAAACAAGCTGCATTTAAAATAATAAACGAAATAACATAAATAATGAATTAAATAACACATGTATGGTTAGGTGTTGTCATCTACAGTACAAAATTATAAATTAAATAGTTCATTTCATTTCAGTAGAGGACGCTTTTCACTAGCTACTTTTAAACTAATAAACGAACTAACATTAAGAATGAAACCGATAACGCATTTATGGAGGGGTGTTGCCAATTACAGAAAAAAAATTAAAACAAATTATTTCATTTCATTTGGGTATAGGGCGCTTTGCACAATCTATTTTTAACTAAAAAACAAAATACCACAAAGAATGAAGCTAATAACATATTTATGATTGTGTGTCGCTATCTGTCGGGCAAAATTATAAATTTGAAAAAAAAAAAAATTCATTACATTTCCGTAGAGAGCGCTTTTTGCAAGATTTTTAAAACTTAAAAACGAAATAAAATAAAGAATGAAATCAAAAACGCATTCATGGTCACATGTCGCCATCTGTAGGTCTAAATCATAAATTTCAATCTAATTATATGGTTTAATTTCAGTAGAGGACGCTTTCCATAAGCTGTTTTAAATTATTAAACGAAATAACATAAAGAATGAAATCAATAATGCATTAATGGTTATTAATCTCCTCCTTCAGGTTAAAATTAAAAATTAAAAAATAATTATTGTATTTCATTTCAGTAGATTTCGCTTTTCACAAGCTTTTTTTAAACTAATAAACAAAATACCAAAAAGAATGAAATCAATTTCACATTTATGGTTAGCACTCGCCATCTAAGTTGTAAATTTAAAACTAATTATTTTATTTAATTTCAGTACAGAACACCTTTTAGAAACTGTTTTTAAACCAATAAACGAATTATCATAAAGAATGAAATCGATAACGAATTTAAAGTTTGTTGCCGCCGTCTACTGGACAAAATTATAAATTTAAAACAAGTTACATCATTTCAGTTCAGTAGAGGGCGCTTTTCACAAGATGTTATTAAACTTATAAATGTAATACCAAAAAGAATGAAATCCATATCGCATTTATAGTTAGATGCCGCCCTCTACAGGACTAAATTTTAAATTTAAAATTGATTTCATTTTATTTCAGTAGAATGCGTTTTTCGCAAGCAATTTTTAAACGAATAAATAACATAACATAAAGAACGAAATCAATAAGGAATTCTGGTTAGGTGTCGCGATTTGCAGGAAGAAATTATAAATTCAAAACGAATTATTTAATTTAATTTTAGTAGACAGCACTTTTCGCAAGCTATTTTGGAACTAATAAACGAAATGCCATTAAGAATAGAATTAATAACTTATTTATGGTTGGGTTTCGCAATGAAAAAAAACAAATTATCAATTGAAATCTGATTATTTCATTTCATTTCAACAGAGAGATCTATTCACAAGCTGTTTTTCAGCTAAGAAACGAAATAAATAAAGAGTGAAATAAATAACCCATTTATGGTTAGGTTTCGCCATCTAAAGTCAAAATTATAAAATTAAAGCAAATTGTTTCATATCATATCGGTAGAGGGCGCTTTTCACTTGCTGTTTTTAAACTAACGTAATAACAGAAAGAATGAAATCAATATCGCATTTATGGTTAAGTATAGCCATCTAAATGACAAAATTATAAATTAAAATTTAATAATTTCATTTAATTTCAGTAGAGGTCAGTTTTTGCAAGCTATTTTAAACTATTAAACGAATTAACATCAAGAATGAAAATAATAACTCATTTATGGTTAGGTGTCGCCATCTAAAATACAAAATTATAAATTAAAAACTAATTATTTCATTTCATTTGAGTAGAGGGCGGTTTTCGCTAGCTGTTTTCAAACTTATAAACAAAATGACATAAAGAATGATATCAATATGTATTTAGAGCAGGACGAAATTATAAATTCAAAACTAATTGTTTCATTTCATTTCAATAATTGGCGGTTTTGCAATCTGTTTTTAAACTAATAAATGAAATAATATAAAGAATGAAATCAATAACACATTTAGGGTTATGTCTACCATATACAGCACAAAATTATGAATTTAAAGTAAATAATTTCATTGCATTTCCATTTAGGACGCTTTACACAGGCAGTATGTAAACTAATAAAAGAATAGCACAAAAAATGAAAGCAACAATGCATTTATGGTTAGGTGTCACCATCTATAAGTCTAAATTACATATTTAAACATGATTATATTATTTCATTTCAGTAGATAACTCTTTTCACAAGCTGTTTTTAAACAAATAAACGAAATAACATAAGGGAAGAAATTAATACCGCATTTATGGTTAGGTTTCAGCATCTACAGGACAATATTTTAAATTCAGAACAAATTATTTGATTTCATTTCAGTAGAGGGAGTTTTCGAAGCTTTCTTTTTAACTTATACACGAAATAAAATAAAGATTGAAATCAAAAACGCATTTATTTTTTGGTTGTCACCATCTACAGCACAAAATTATTAAAGAATATATATTTTTTTATTTCAGTTGAGGGAGCTTTTCATAAGCTATTTTTTATACTAACAAACGAAATAAAATAAAGAATGAAATCAATAACACATTTCCAAGCAGATATCGTCCTATACAGGAAAAAATTATTCAACGAAATCATTTCATTTCAGTAGAGGGCGCGTTTCAAAATGTATTTTGAAACTAATAAACGAAATAACATTAAGAATGAAACCAATAACGCATTAATGGTTAGGTGTTGAAATTAACGGGACAAAATTATAAATTCGAAATTAATTATTTAATTTCATTTCAGTATAGAGCGCTTTTCGCATTATGTTTTTAAACTAATAATCAAAATAACATAAAAAATGAAATCAATAACGGTTTTATGGTTAGGTGTTATCATCTACAGAACAAAATTATAAAATCTTATTATTTCATTACATTTCAGATGAGGGCGATTTTCGCAAGCTGTTTTTAAACTTATAAACGAAATAAAAATAAGAATGACATCAATAACACATTTATGGTTAGGTGTCGCTATCTACAGGGCCAAATTATAAATTTGAGACTAATTATTTAATTTATTTCCGTAGAGGGCACTTTACACAAGCTGTTTTAAATTAATAAACGAATCAACATAAAGAATGAAAACAAAAACGGTTTAATGGTGAGGTGTTACCATCCACAGAATAAAAGTATAAATTGAGAAAAAAATTATTTCACTATATTACATTAGAGGTCGCTTTTTACAAGCTGTTTTTAAACTTATAAACGAAATAACGATAAGAATGATATCAATAACCTGTTTATGGTTAGGTGTAGCCATCTATATGTTCGAAATTTTATATTAAAAACTGATTATATCATTTAATTTCAGTAAAGAGCGCTTTCCACAAGCTGTTTTTAAACTAATAAACGAAATATCAATAAGAATGAAATCAATAACGACTTTATGGTAAAGGGCTGCCATCTACAGGTCAAAATTATAAATTGAAAAAATTATTTCATTTCATATCGGTAGAGGTCACTTTTCACAAATTTCTTTTAACTAATAAGACGAAATATCTCAAAGAATGAAACCAATAACGCATTTATGGTTGGGATTCGCCATCTACAAGAAAATATCACAAATTTAAAACGAATAAATTTATTTCATTTCGGTAGAGACCGCCTATCACAAGTTGTTTTAAATTCACAAGCAGTTCTAGACGGGTGTTGTACCGCTCGTTCTGGTGTAATTCTTCTTATTGCAGGGTTTTCTTCGCGTCTTATCCTAGAGCATTCTTTTCATTTTTTGCACCATTCGTTTGGGTGTAATCCTTCTAAATGCAGTTTGTTCTTCGGGGCGACATGGCCTTGAGAGTTCTAGACGGTTCTTGAGCCTTTCGTCCTGGTGTAATTCCTTTTATTGCAGTTTTCTCTTCACGGCGTGTCCTACAGGTTTCTTTTCATTTTTTGCGCCTTTCGTCCTGGTGTAATCCGCCTTAATGCAGTTTGTTCCTCTCCGCAGCATAGCCTTGAGTGTTATAGACGGTTTTTGTGCCAATCTTTCTGGTGTAATTCTTCTTATTGAAGTACTTTCTCCGTGTCCTAGATAGTTCTTTACGGCTTTTGCGCCATTTATACTGGTGTAATCCTTCTTAATGAAATGTGTTCTTCGCGACGGCGTGGCCTTGAGTGTTCTAGATCGTTTTGGGGAGCTCGTCCTGGTGTAAATCTTCTTATTGCAGTTTTTTTCGCGGCGTGTCCTGGAGTGTTCTTCTCGGTTTTTGCACCGTTCTTCCTGATGTAATCCTTCCTACTGCAGTTTGTTCTTCGCGGTGGGATCTCCTTGAGTGTTTTAAATGGGTTTTGTGCTGAACGTCCTGGTGTAATTCTTCTTATTGTAGTTTTTTCTTAGCGGCTTGTCCTTTAGAGTTCCTTTCGGGTTTTTCACCGTTCTTCATGTTTTAATCCTTCTAATCCTTCTTAATGCAGTTTGTCCTTCGCGGCGGTATGACTTTTAGTGTTTTAGATGGAATTTGTGCCGATCGTCCTGGTGTAATTCTTTTTATTTCAGTTTTTTATTCGCGGAGTGTCCTAGAGCATACTTATCGGTTTTCGCGCTTTTCTTCCAGGTGTAATCCTTTATAATGCAGTTTCCTGTTCGCGGCAGCATGACCTTAATGGTGTAATTCTTCTTATTGCAGTTATTTTTCGCGGCGTATCGTTGAGCATTCTTTTCGGTTTTTGTACCGTTAGTCCTCGTGTAATCTTTCTTAATGCAGTTTGTTCTTCACGGTGGTATGTCCTTGAGTGTTCGAAATGGTTTTTGTGCCGCTCGTCCTTCTGTAATTCTTCTTATTGCATTTTTTCTTCGCGACGTGTCCTAGAGCATTGTTTTCGGTTTTTGAGCCGTACAGTCTGCAGTCTGTTCTCTTAATGCAGTCTGTTCTTCACGGCATGACCTTGAATGATCCAGACGGTTTTTATGCTCCTGGTTATGATTGAATTCTTCCTATAGCAGTTTTTTCTTCCCAGCGTGTCCTAGAGCAATCATTTCGGTTTTCCTGCCGTCCGTCCTGATGAAATCCTTCTAAATGCAGTTTGTTCTTCGCGGTGGCATGGCCTTGAGTGTTTTAAATGGTATTTATGCAGGTCGTCCTGGTGTAATTCTTATTATTGCAGTTTTTTATTCGCGGCGAGTTTTTGAGCGCTCTTTTCGGTTTTAGCGCTTTTCGCCTCTGTGTAATCCTTCTTAATGCAGTTAGTTCCTCGCGGTGGCGTGCCCTTGAATATTGTAGACAGATTTGGTGCCGCTCGTCCTGGTGTAATTCTTCTTATTGCATTTTATTCTACGCGGCGTGTCGTAGAGCGTTCTTTTCGGATTTTGCGTCGTTCGTCCTGGTTTGATCCTTCTTAATGCAGTTTGTTCTTCACGGCGTGTTCAATGCTGTTCTTTTCGGATTTAGAGACATTCTTCCTGGTGTAATTCTTCTTAATACAGTTTGCTATTCGTGCCGGCATGACCTTGAGTGTTCTAGAGGGATTTTGCGCAGCTCGTCCTGCTGTAATTCTAATTATTGCAGTTTTTTCTTCGTGGCCTGTCCTAGACCGTTCTTTTCGGACTTTGTGCCGTTCGTCCTAGTAAAATCTTTATCAATGCAGTTTGTTCTTCGCAGCATCATGACCTTCGTATCCTGGACGGATTTTCTGCCGCTCGCTCTTATTGCAGTTTTTACTTCGCGGCTTGTCTTACAGCGATCATTTCGGTTTTTGCGTCGACCGATTGTCCCGGTGTAATCCGTCTTAATGAAGTTCGATGTTTGAGGCGGCATGACCTTCAGGGTTCTAGATGGATTCTGTGCCACTTGCCATGATGTAATTCTTCTTATTGCAGTTTTTTCTTCACGGCTTTTCCCACAGCGACATTTTTTTCGTTTTTGGCGCTGTTAGTATTGGTGTAATCTTTTTTAAGGCAGTTTGATATTCTCGGAGGCAAGGCCTTCAGTGTTCTAGATGAGTTTTCTGCAGTTCCTTCCGGTTTAATTCTTCTTATTGCTGTTTTTTATTCGCGGCGTGTCTAGTGCGTTGTTTTCGGTTTTTGCGCAGATAGTCCTTGTGTAATCCTTCCTAAAGCAGTTTGTTCTTCGCTGCGGCATAGCCTTGAGTGTTCTTGAAGGTTTTTCTGCGCTCGAGTTGGTGTATTTCTTCTTATTGCAGGTTTTTTGTTCGCAGTGTGTCCTAGAGCGATCATTTCGGTTTTCGTGTCGTCCGTTCTTGAGTAATCCTTCTTAATGCAGTTTGGTCTTCTCGGCGGCAGCTCCTTGAGTGTTCGAGACAGTTTTTGTGCATCTCGTCCTGGTGTAATTCCTCTTATTAAAGATTTTCTTAGCGGCGTGTCGTAGAACATTCTTTTCGATATTGGCTCCGTTCTTCCTGGAGTAATCCTTCTTAATGCAGTTTGTTCTGATCGCCACTTGACCTTGAGTTTTATAGAGGGTTTGAGTGTGTAATCCTGGTCCTCGTCCTGGTGTAATTCTTGTTATTGCAGTTTTTTCTTCCCGGCGTGTCCGAAGGCGTTCTTTTCGTTTTTGGTGCCATTCTTCCAGGAGCAATCCTTCTTATTGCAGTTTGTTCTGCTCCCCGACATGACCTTGATTGTTCTATATGGTTTGTGTACCGCTCATCATAGTGTAATTCTTGTTATTGAAGTTTGGCCCTCCTGGTGTGTCAGAAGGTTTTCTTTTCGATTTTGGCGCCGTTCTTCCTAGAGTAATCTTTGTTAATGCAGTTCGTTCTTCACACCGCCATGACTTTGAGTGCTCTAGTTTGTTGATGTGCCGCTCGTCCTGGTGTAATTTTTTGTTATTGCAATTTTTCTTTCCCGGTGTGTTCCAAGGCGTTCTTTTCGATTATGGCACGGTTCTTACTGGAGTAATCTTTCTTAATGCAGTTCGTTCTACTTGCCAGCATGACCTTGAGGGCCCTAGACGGTTTGTGTGTCACTTGACCTGGTGTAATTCTTTTTATTGCAGTTTTTTCTTCTCAGCGTGTCCGAAGGCGTTCTCTCCGATTTTGGCGCCGTTCTCCCTAGAGTAATCCTCTTAATGCAGTTCGTTCTCCTTGCCGGCATGACCTTGACTGTTCTAGATGGTTTGCCTGCCGCTCGTACTTGTATACCCAAGCAGCAAAAATAGTCGCTAATTGATTGGCCAAGCCTCGGATCGCTCGGCTACAGATCTTACATTTTCCACGATAGTCACTTTTGGGTCGCGGCGATATAGGACTCTGATCAAATTTTTTTCTATCTCCTCTAAATGTCGCCTTTT
>JAPMOR010064039.1:0-16937 GCA_026543865.1 Argiope aurantia
AATTGCATTATCAAAAAGAGCAGATTGCCATCTTAAAGAAATTTGTTCTGCTTCTGACTTTGATTTCTAGAGGTTCAGAAATTTAAATATTAATTTTGCAAGAAAAAGTTTCAAAATTCTGGCATCGGTCAGTGTAATACTATACATTTATGCATGTCAAGCTTTCAGAGGTCGTTATCTAAATAAATGGACCAATTTTAAAACAAGCATGATAAAAATTCCCTGCATCTATTTTTAAATGCCGTTCAAATTGACTCAAAGATTTTTCGATGATTCTGTCGGTTAAATAATAAACTTTACCCTTAAGTAGTTTCCATCACTGATTTCGCAGAAGTCAAGTTAGAAAACAAAGAATCGTGAAAATTTTTACAGATAAAACAGTTAAGTGGAAGCAAAAATATACTGAATTTTTTAATCATTGTTTGACAACAACTTATAATTTCGGATTGTTTACAGATCTTAACGGGTGGATTTCTTTCAATTTAGATTGCATAATTTCTATTTTAAACTAGCTATCAAGCAGAGGTACATTATTGCAAAATTTGGTTCGTTTGAATGTATCTGTGCAATGGTATAAATAGCAATCTAATTGTAACATATCATAGGGTAAAACCACTTTTCGTCTGCCGATTACGACATTTTATGCCAATAATATGCTGTGCTCTAACAATCCTATACCGTTTAAACTTAAATATAGCAGCAAAGCAGAAAGCATTTTTAGTCAGCTAATAATTATGCAAAAAAAGGCAGAAATAAAACTTTTGAGTTTTTATTTCGATTTATAAAGCGAGATTCACACCAGTAAGATATTTTGGCTGACAATTGTAAATTTAAAAGTACTGAAATAATTAGTTGGATTAGAATAAATTCCGATTAATATAAATAATCAATTTTTAGACATTTTAAAGCAGTATGTTAGTTTTCAATTTCTTTCTGAAATATAAATCTGAACTAAGTATCAGTTTTCAATCATTGATTAAAAATTAATGAAAGTTCACGCAATTTTAAATCATTTGCATTAACTTTCGTAATTAATATAGTTGAGTTTTCCTTTTGTTCTACTAGAAATACATATGCGTTGGATGACGAAAGACACGAGCTGGAATCTCGTAGTAATCCTAAAAGAAGCGAGCGTCATTCGTGGAAGTTAACGAATGAAAGTAGCAAGGTTTTGAATTTTAATGGCACAAACGCCAGTCTTGCATCTGAACTCAATAGAAGGTATTTATTCTGACCACGATTTAATATTATCAAAAATTACAGATAAGAAACAACAGAACCAAGAAAGGAGTTTAAAGGAATGAAGAATAAATCAAATAAGTCTGATTAAACCGATGCCAATAAGAAAATTTTTAGAGAAAAAGGAAGATTGCACAATAAATCTTTCAAGTTACCAACCGTTAAAATACTTCATTCTTAAGTTGAAATCATTCTAATCTGCTAAAATAGGTCTAACGGATAATAAATACTATCGCCTGACAAGCACACTGGTAGTAGTTTGCCTTTTAATAAAGGATTAAATGCAAAATCTGTGTGGAATGATTTCAATTTTGCAAATAAACGTCAATAAAGAAAAGCTGCAACTGCCCTTCATTCGAGATGCTCCCCCAAATGAGTTTGTCGAAAAGGGAGGGTTTGTAAGAACATTCAAACGATCTACGAGCAATAGCTATCAGCTTAATGGCGATCTATTGTATACCAATCCCTTAAGAACATGTATTGTCATTGCGGTTTTTGATTGATGGCAATTTTTTTTAATCTATGAAAAAGAAACTTGATATTCTACCTTGGGAATGAAATCGTGCATGCTTGTTGGAAGCACGTGATACAATGCTAAATGAAGTGTCATTTATCATAGATCTGATCATCTGAAATATAGTATATATTTAGTATCCAGAATGATATTAAATTGAGTAGATTTTCTATATCATGTAGAAGAACGAAACCTTTTTCAACAGCCGGTATTGATTCATTATTTCCGAAAAATGTTGTTTGCTGTTGTGTTTTGAAGAATGAAATTTGATTCAAACATTTCAGAACTTATTAATCGCCGTATCCTGATGCGCGTAAAAAGGCTGCACTACAGCGTTTCGAATTTGTTTACGAAATATTTTAATGAAAGTTAATCTACCGATTATAAAATTGAACAATAAACATATCTTCTGTGATTAAAAGTTCAGCAGAGCCAACACGATTTCATTTTTAGAGCCATCCGTAACTGAATGGAACGCAAGTACTATCCTTCCACCCATTTTTTGCGCATTATAAATTCTTGGACAGTATTCTATACTTGACATTTTTTTTATTAAAAGATTTATCTATGCTACTCTACAGTGCGCTTCGTTTTCAACATATTTTAAACATTTAAAAAACAAGAATCTATACTAAATGGCTTATTTTATATTTTCCAGTATCTTGTTAACATTTCCCCATAGTGCCTTCGATACTAGCTTATTTTGAATTGTACTGTAATATTGACAAACACTTATTTAATTTGATGTTTCATTTTACTAGTTACTGCTTGATATTGCTTTAAGGACTTTGTAATCAGTTACTGGTTAATGATAATAGTAATTCTAAGTTTTAGTTTACCATTATCCTCATATACGTACATCGCCCCATCATAGTTTCCGAAATTTAGGGGATTTACCCAACGTTTTGGGAATGGAGTTTTCAGCAGCTGTGAGAATATGACGTTACAATTTCAGTAGCTATGTCAATGCTAAAGTTATTTTCCCCAAACCATGACTAGAATCAATTCTGAATTAAACCTCTGGGCGTAAGTTGGAGATTAAGAAGTTGCCCAACCTTCCAGCACTGCTTCCTTATTTCCGAGAAAATGCACCACCTGCCAATAGAGGTTATAAAAGCGGCCTCGCCCCTACCAACGGATTTAAGGAGCAGTAGGGACAAAAGGAACAAAGTCACCGAGATCCTACTTTGCCATATTAAATAGAATTTAAACAATAAAAAAACCCGCATATTATGTATGATATGCCACCTTAATTTATAAAAACAATTAAACGTTGAAGATAAAAAGTAAAGGAGAATCGCTAGGGCAACTCGAGGACTTGCGACCAGTGCTTGTCAAAAAACAAACCACTTGGGATACAAGAAAAGTTTTCTTGAAACCATGAGTACGAGGAATCCACTCAAAAGATAAGCCTTTGAGAGAATTAGCAAAGTGTTGTATACAAGTTAAATTCCAGTATCTTTGGAAGGAAATTTCATTCCCTCCCCACCCTGTAAAGTCTTCATTTTTGTTTTTTTACTTTTAGTTTTTTTTATAGTCTAAGCCCTGTAAAGATACCATTATCAAGAGAGAAATATTATTCGCTTTAATAGCTTTATTATAAATTTATTCTGAATTTGATTGAGGTAACGTTCATAGCGAATCCGTGCGAGTTCGTATTCTCTAAAAAAGCGAAAAGGGGATTACAGAATTCTTTTAGATTTCATTAAATCTAATAGTTAAATATTGCTCTCGAGGAGAGCAAATACATAGTCGCAACTCGAAACTGAAGACTTGATTCTGAAGTAAACATGAAAAAAGCAGACAATTCACGATTTATTAGTGGAAATAGCAATACACTTGCGTTATAGAAGGGACGGAGAGTCTTTCCGTAATACCAATGGTGAAACGCTAACCTGATATCTACACTCGCATTCTCCACCGTTTAGGTTTTAAAAACTATTAATAAAATCTGGTCCTTTAAAACACTGAGCGTATGGAAGTTTTAGGATTCTTAGCGATGTCTTAACAAAGCTATACCATCTTCGATTAGTAATAACCACTATAGTCTATTCTAGATTTCCATGTTGTTTACATGAAGAATGTTAAAGTTTGATCCGATTATTCCATTTTTGATATCTGGAAAGTGAACAGGAAATTTGTACACGCTTGTGTCGAAGACGAATTTATTTTTCTTTTGGAGGTTATACGATCAACATCTGTTTAAAAGAAGATAAAATATTGGAAAAGTAAACAACCTCTTGTCTAAACGTCGGCGTAAAGAATGCGATAGACAACATTTTGAAGAATTAAGGAAATAGCCAATAAAATTATCAGTTTTGATACAATGATAATGTTAGGCCAATTAATCTTCAAATAAAAATTATTTATCCTGTAAGTTGTGATGTTGACACAACTTTTCTTCTGTCGAAGATTGAACATAAAAGCTCAGAATTTTTTTTTGTTATGTTCCGATCCAAATTTAAAGCGATTCTAAACGAATCTATTCTAAAAAATTATAGATTACTGAAACCGTAGATCTAATAAAATGAACAAAAATGATTTTCAATAGAATCTGTATTACAAGAGTTGAGATTCAGCAAGCTCTAAACATTTCAAAGGTGTTGCCAATTAATGTGAAAATATTCACAAATAACTTAAGAATACGAGGAGCGGCACTCTTTTTTTCTAGAAAAGCAGTCGGGAAATTTATATATGTTGTTAATGAGCAGATGTCAGAAAAAAGTATCCATATCCCAACGAAAAAGAAAGCTCTCACAAACGGAAGTTTAACGATTCTTAAGACTTTACCGTTCATTTATCACCCTCGGCAGTGCCTAAAATTTCTAATGCACGCATTGAATATTTTATCCAGAATGTTCCTCTTATGAAATGAATGTGTACATTATTCATAGCCGTGGATGTCAAACCATTCACTCAAAACGCAAACAATTATTGACCTAATCCATCAATTAACGTTCCTAAAAAATATCTTTTTAAAACTCGAAAAACTGCTATCTTTTATTAATGCGAGATTCCAGTTTAATGATTCAAACCATCCTCTGTATTTGTATCTCAAATAAAAGAATTGATTGATGGAGGCAACTTCTTGCTACAACAGAATTTCTAAAAGTGCTTCAATGGATAAAAATAACGTTCGAGTACGGTTCTATAAAGCTTCCCCAAATTAGAATGAAATCTTTCCGACTTTGTATTCACAAAGTTAAATTTCTGCAGTTCCTCTAGGAGTAAAAAGTTTACCGCATCTCCATAATCAATGTGAAAAGGGTGTTATAGAAGGCAAATCAAAATGCTGACCAGACTTTCAAAGATCCTCAAAGTGAAATCAAATCCCCAGCTATTGCATTCAGTAATGTAAACATTCCACCTGAAAGCAGAATGGACTGAAAAACATTTCCTCCCCCCCTTAGGCAGTATTGCTATACTTCCTTTTGTAAATATTCCTAATTCATTTAACTTAAAACCCTATTTTCATGTTTATCACCCTTCCGTTTGCTACAATTTCGCTTTTTTCAAAGGTTTTTGAATTCGATTCTTTTTATGTTTGAAGGTCGTCAATCATTTGCATGTGTTTCTCGGGAAAATTATCCGAGAAGGATAGTATTAATAGTCGGTTAAAAGGCGGTTGTTAATTGTTCACGAAAGTTGCCTACTTGAAATTCGACCTCATTATAGCTAAAATTCCTATTTTTCACAAGCTGTAGGATTTTGAAATTCATATTCAAAAGGAATTTTCTAAAATTTGGCATGCTATTTTTTAGAACAGATCTTTGTCATCGGTTGTAAAGTGGTTTACGCTTCCAATACAGATTAGATGAGACTCATTATTCCAAAAAATATGAAAAATCCATAAAAGCTTTGATTGCATGAGATTGGAAGTAAACCTTTCCACGCCAATTACTGTAACAAATCAACAATATAATGTTTAGAAATTTACCGCCTTTTTATTTCTAGGGATGGATAGAAGTTGGGAACAAAGGTAATTAGAAGATAATCGATTATTGAAACTGTCACAATGTAATTTTTTTAATCTGTTTTTGATTGAGAGTATCAGATGTGAAAGTTCCAATCTTAGTTCTTGCTTGCCTATATGAACTTACTCATTGCGATATCTTGCATAGGAGGGAATCAACATTTTCACTTCTTACCCGGTAGTGAAGTTGTATATTAATGAAATAGTTACTTTTTCAAAAAAGGGGCGCTGGATGTAAAGCACGTTAACTTCGCTTTACATTGCGAATTCCTCATTCGAAAAAGAGATCGACCCCCAAACGATCCATTAGTATAAAGCTTGCACGGTCTGTTAAGAGAGTTAATGTATTATATACGTTCTAATACTGCTAATTATATAAAATGAGCCCCCAACACCTTTATTGTCATTATATTTGTAAAGCAGTGAAAAGGGTTTGTTACTATGTCTCAAAATATCTGCATACAAAAATAATGCGTATACTAAAAAAGAATGAAGTATTCCCGCTTTTCATCAGGCATGGCTTATTTCTAGTTATAATTTTTTTAATGTAACGAATTAAAATCCGCTGGTTATATTTAAATTGCCTGTAAATAATTAAGTTACCTCACAAATGTCTTGTAATATTTCAATTGATTTTTTAATAAAAATCAATGTAAAGTAATCTAGTGGGTAAGCTTGTAAAAGTGTCAATCGTTAGAAGAGACAGTGCAACTTAAAAAGGAATTTATTCTATATAAATTCAACGCAAGTTCAAATATTCCGAAACTGTAGAAGGTTTAGTTAGTTATTTTGAAGGTTTAAAATTGCTCAGTTGAATGAATATAAGCCACTTCAATTCAAACTAAGTGAAATTCGGTCCGCCCTTTCAATGTATTGAACATATTTACAGAGGTGAAGTCCAAAAGTATTTATTAAAAGTAGACAAAATAAAGTTCAAGATTTGTTTAAATATTAAGGGATCTTTATTTCAATTTAAATTTACACAAAATTTAAAGATGTATTGCTAATTACAAAAACAAAATTTCGTATTAAATTTGTTATACAATTTATAGAAAAATTGATTTCCATTCTCAAAATCAACAAAGAGGAAACAATTACATCGAGACCATTTCTTCGTTATTGCTTTGAGATGCCTTTACAAGTGTACGTAGAAAAAATGATAACATTTATATTTCTAAAATAAAAGTTCACGAAAATTTTATGACAAATTAATTAATGACGAACAATTCACACATACCGGTCCATGTATAGACTCGTCTGCAAAGTGAATCCTCTTGCCTCCAGCACCATCTAAAAGAAAATAAAAAGGAATTTTATTGATCATCTTGTAATATTAGAATAACAATGAATGAAATAAATACAAGCATATTGTCAAGCGTATTCTAATATGAAACTGATCAAAATTGTATGTGTTGTGTATATTTGTATATACAAACCACTTATTCGCATATTACGTTTCTTATTGCGTAAGTAAAACATTGACAAACAAATTTTTTTAAATTTGAACTTCGCCAATATTATACATCGATACATGAATTTGGACCGATATTAAAACATTCGGACTTTGTTGTATTACAGAAGTGTAACAATTTTTCTATTGCTGCCTCCATTATTCGCCCACAAGTTTAATATTTTCATGGAATGAACTTTACAATCTTGCTTCAAACCTTGTTGTGTCTTCAGTGTAATGAAGTACGAGGACACATGAACTCTGTTAATAATGAACATTTTCCTTTCACACAACACGATTGATATCGCTAATGTAAAGAGCATTTGCAAATATTACCCAAATTATGTAGTTTCCATAAATTGAAGCTAAAACCAATTAAATAAGTGTTTTAAAAGCACCTCTTTGAACTAAAGGAACTGAAACTGTCCCCATAATAAAAAATTGTGAAATTCGAGTTTTCTTCGAGATTTCTTACAAGTAAAAATCTTTAAGTTATAAAATCAAGTATTAATCTACTGTTCGATGTTCAAAATTAGAACACATTAGAAAGAGTGTTTCTTCAGGTAATCATTTTTAATTTCAAACATTAAATTATTGTGCAACTGCATATCAAACACAAATCAGTGCACATATTCCTAGTTAAGAAGATGAATTCTTTTTAAGTGTTATTTTAGCAAAAAAGTGGCACGAAAAAATCTGAAGTGGCATTTTTCGAATAAAATTCTTTTGAAGCAGTTCTCTACCCCCCGAAGGAGCTGAAATTATGTTTTAGAGATGCGAAATGCTTGTAAATAGAAATTTATCAATTTCATTGTTTTAACCACTTTCGAAATAAAAATATCCGGAGGGAAAAAAATGGTACATTGTGGTTCCTTGTTTATATATTTATTTACAGCTCGTTTTTGGGCTAATATTTTGAAATCGATATGAACCGATTCTCTTGTCACGAAGGTAAAACTAAATGTAAAAGTAGAGCGCTTCAAAATACATCCAAGATAAAACCAAGATTTTAATATATATTTTAATTTAATGATCAAATGGCAAAATAGCTGTAACTTGAAGACCTAAATGCATCTTGAGGAACAAACTGGGATATATAATTGATATTCCGAGATTAATTATTTTGGATTCGAAAATATTCGTTGAAATTCATCAAAATATTTTAATTTTTTTTCATCAGTTCCAAAAAAATTCTTAAATCCCAGTTGCAAATATTAAAAAATCGCAATTTGAGTACACTTGGGTGTGCTGAGTGGTAAATAACTAGCATAATTACAGCCAACTTTGGTTAAGTCGACCCACCCACTTAATGGAATGATTTTAAGCTAGAAGTGTACAAAGAGGAGTCACTTGCTCTTTGCATCTGCGAAAGAATTGCTGAATAGTTTGATGGCCTCGAGATGACACATGAACAGAAATAGTCATGCCATTTCTGAAGAATAAAACCTAGTGGATGAGCTGTAAAATAGCCAGTCCAGTCGGAAATGAATAATGACAATTCTACACGGAAACACGAATACATGGTAGCTAATTACAGTCTTACACAAGAGCGACTCTTCCAACCAACAAGAATTCATCTGAAAATATCTATTAAACATAAAAGCGCAAAACGTTCTGGGAGCACAACTCCAAACAGACTTCACTTAACTCACTCGAGTGACTCTTTGTAAGCTTCAAATGTTTTATCTTTGTTTTTAATAAATACATCTCCAAATTTCAGCAACTTTATTTTCTGCGCCAAATGGTCACCAAGTTTGACGCCAATGTCGGAAAAAATATTGGCATATCTGAAACTATTTTCTTTACAAGGAGATTTACTTCGCATGGAAGCAGTATTACACGATGTCGTTATTTTCTTCGGTAATAAAAAATTGCTGAAATTCTAATTTTTAATGTAATAATTCGTTGTTTATTAAATATAGACCTCATTTAATCAAAATATGAAATTTGAACAATTTTCTATGAATAAGATGCAAGTGTCCAAAATTGTTATATCTCGAATATATTTTGGATTCACAGTCGCCGTTAGTATGAAATTCTGAAGTGATAGAAAATATTGCAAAACTTACCTTGAGGTTCTCCTCCAGGTCTTTTCGACATCTAAAATAAAGAAATAAAGTCAGTTTTGACAAATTGGATACGAATATAAACTGCATAAAGACATGATTTCGGCTTGAGCGAAATACAGAGGAACTGTGACGATTATAATGAGAATATTTTATAGTACAACCTACTGCTCATTGCAATACTGAAATCAAATTTATAGTAAATTAACAGTTATATACTTTATACCAGATGAGAATTAAGAACGCCAGATGCTCTAGTGAAGTAACTCCTGGTTTCCCATGGGAGTGAGTGAGGTTGGAAGATTTTTATTAATGCCAAGAACTTTTTTGGAAACTTGGTAACCGTATATAGATAGCAAATTCTGCGTTATTGAAAAAGTTCCAAATGCTTCTAAATGTCCGGATTTTGAGAGCGCTTCATTTTCTGCTTAAGTAATACGCGATATGTGAATTCTATCAGGCATATCTTGCTATTTAGTTGAATTTTGATATTTTGTTCTTGTATCATTTACAGTGATGCCATTTAATCGGACATTGAGCATTCGCAATAGTTTTTTTTTCTTCCAAGATCTTTCGACAGGAAGCGAAATATTTTAGGTATAAATAAAGCAATAGAAACACAGAAGAGGAATCGAATTCCGAGGCAAATTTTTAAAATAAGCTTAAATTTTCGCCTGTCTGAGTTGTGTGCTGATACCCCGGCAGTAAAAATGATCGATATTAACTTTTCAACTTTCCAAAACACGTTTTAATAAATTTATTGTATTAAGAATAACTGGAGCATGCTACCAGACATGCTTCTAAGGCAATGATTTAATACTTTTTACGTATTTTGTTTTTATCGAAATGCATCTTTGGAAATTTAGTAATCGAGAATTGTATTCGGCAACTTATTGGATAAGTATGGAATACCGATTATAGAGTTCTCTTTATTAAATCTGAATCTAAAGTCTTCAATTTTCAATTAAATGCTTACATTATATTTAATAAAATCTTGTTTAAAATGCCACTTTTAAACATTCATATTTCCACTGCATTTATGAATAGATCTCTTAGTCGGATATTTAAAAACCTTGTTGTCAGATGAAATATCAAGTAACCTCAAAATGATGCCTTAAGCTAAACTTGAAATTTAAAAAAGGGCTCATTTTCCCAAGAGATTTGTTTCTTCGAAAAAGAAACCAGAGCAAGTGGTCGCCCCGAAATACTCCCCATTTGAGGTTTCTCTACCAGGCCAAGGATAAAGATGGTGCAACTTGTCTTTGGCCGTATGTCTTGCATAACATTTCGTCGATATTGCATAGAAATATCCCTTAAATAGCTAAGGCATATTGATATCTATAAAATATAATTTGTATTTTGGACGATTTTTTCCAGACCGACAAAAAAAAATTGACAAGAAACATCTGTATTCATAAGATCATAAACCGAATTTTATTGATTAAAATCATTGCATTTACACATGTGAAAATACAGACCGTCAGACGGATTTCGCCCAAATTTGATGCATATCTAAAATTTAGATGCTTCACTTGCGTGCAAAATTTCGTTTACTTAATTCAATAAGTTTTATAGTTCTAGAATTCATTTGTACTCTGTCACTCTTCCAAGGAAGGAATTTCGATCAAAACTTGATAGAAATCAACAAATTTGGTCTCGTGTAAATATACCACAGTTCATTCATCTAGATCTAAACATTTGAGTGATCGTCTTCAAAGACAAAAAGATGCGCGTAATGCCGATGTGTTTTCTGAACTCGGTAATTTCTAAAGTTAGGAAAATTGTCAGTAAATCGATTTTGAATTTGACGTTCACAGTAACCGGCATCCGAATTATTGAAATAGTAAAAAATTAATATGGAATTTGTTGAAAATAATTACAGAAAGCAAAAACGCTCATCTGCTACCTGAATAAAACATTTGTCGGGGCTTTCTATTTTTTATTAATCTTAACGTGATTCAATTCAAATGCATCTATTTGTCTAAGTAAGCGATAAATTTCCCAAAGTAACGATGAAAATTTAGATATCCTTCGATTCCAGCTTTGACTTTTAATCAAATCGATATGAAAAACGCTAAAGAGTTCTCAAACATACAATAATGAGCTTTGGAATTGGAAGCGTTGAAGAAAATAACAAAGCCTGGAAGAAATTCATAATGCGAGTATCCAAAATAGCGAAGTAATTGAAAGCGATTCTATAGAAATAGAATAATTTAAGGGGCTGAACTATTCTATTTTAACAGCGTTCACAAAAATTTTATTAGAAATAAAAATTTATCAATCAGAATAATCGATAAAAGGGAAGTTGCATGTTAACATCTCGTTTTCTATGAATAGATTTTATTCTTCGATCCTGGAATTTAAAATTCTTACGTTTATGTTTTAGAATGCAATAAGGAATCGACTAGGCGTCTCCATTTGGTTGACTGAAAATTAATTCGAACACGTTTAAAAAATGTACTTTTCTTTATTTTCTATGAAGAAAAATTTGAGATCCCAGGGGCACCTCTAGACTTTAATCCACAAATAAATTAGTTATTCCATGAAATATTTTGTAAGATAATAATTTTACACGATTGGCGAAATGTCTGCACCCTAATTGAACTACGCAGCATATATATTTGAGTATTAAATAAAATATATCAACGAAGTCGCCCATTTTAGAGTTGATCAATGCCTACTATTACCAGGCAGAAATGAATAATTTGTTACTACACACTTTAGACCATTTAGTTATAGTGCATCTATTTCAAGCATTAACACAAACGGGAATTACCTTTTAACTCGCTTATTGACTTGTGAAATATCTTCAGATAAGAGACAAATCCCACTTACAAAGAGTCGGAGGTTTACGTAATAAATCTAAAATATTTTGACTTATTCGTATGACACTCATCAGTTCCAATAAGAGATTGAAATTTCAAAACAGAAAGCGATTATTTTTATAATCACAGAACAATTCTTTACCAAGCCCAAAAATACTCTGCCCCCGTTAAATTTGAAAGTAAAATAAAATTCGTCGATAAAATACTAATAAATGAGACAGGAAAGGATTTTCTACTTCAATGCATCATTTTCATAATAAACTTATGGCATAGAAGTGTTTACAGAATAATTTCGGGAAGTGCTTTACGAGGCTCTTAGATGGGAAATGTTAGCAGTCGGAATTACAATGTAACAGAAAAGCAGATAAATAAACGTAAAAAACCAGTCGATCCCTAAAATGCCATTCAGAAGCAGAATTCTATTTGTAAACACGAGGGAAGAGACGCACACTAATATTCGAAGCAACAGCATGTCATTAGAATAAATGAAGATTTGAATTAAAAATGATTGCAGATATATTAATTTCTTATAAAAATGATTCCAGATAATACATGCAATTAAAACAGAAAAACCATGAAAAAAAAATTGAAATACTAAACTAATAGCAAAGACAAAAAATTCCAAATTACTTATAGTACAATAATATGAGGAATGTGAAATGCATTATAAATTTTAAAGTTAAACTTATGAAGTCAAATTTTGATTTCATAAGATTAAGAAAATTTTAAATGTATTAGAGAATAGATTTTATTTTAAATACTTAATTAGCAATAAATTTTCAAATGATTGCAAGAAATGATCATAGACTAATCACACATTATATGGTATAACTATAATTATAAATTAATACATTTATAAATTAAATACAGCCTGTAATAAAGAATTTATAGGAAAAATTAGTAAAAAACAGATTAGAATAAATTGAGTTTTAAACGCATCGAATCGAAAGATTGGCATTTTTGAATAAGAAACCTATTAGAAAGTTTAATGAGAAAAACTTAAACTCAGCATTTGCAATTCTTATTTTTACTTCACTCATTCGATTCTCAAGCACACTCATTAATTTTAACAACGGAAATCACTTTGAAATTTCTGTTTACATATTATTACGCTATTCTATACACTAAGGAAGAAATATAGAAATCTATTTACTTACATTCAATATTTTTATTCTTATCACAAAGTTATACTGATAAATCAATTATTTCTTTTTTCAAAAATACAAACGCACGCAATATTATTATATTATTTTACTTAAGAGCAAATGTAAACATAAGGTCTTAAGTGGGAAACGAGAACCTGACGAAACTCCCTTTATATACTAGAATGTCACATGACTCAAAAAAAAAAACTGACGAAAAATCGAACAGTTAGAAACGGAAGTTACAGTTATTAGATAGTAGAGTATTAATAATTTTTCTGTAAATAAATGAGAAAATTTTTATTCCAGCTTGAGATGAATTGGAAAAATTTTCAAAAATTACTTCAAATCTTTTTTGAAATCCAGACTTATTTTCTCCTAGAGATTTTTGACCATCTTAGATTGAATGATACGGTCTATACTATGCGAGGCTGACAAATAAAGATGTTTCACCTTCCATTCCATCAAGGTTCATAATTATTGATGCTCAAAATTCTATTTTGACGAGTAAAAATTAACATTGAGAGATCTGAAAATAAAATATAAAGACAATGGAAGTTAATCTTAAAGTGTTATTATAATATTTTTAAAAGCTCTTTGTTATTCTGTACTTTTAAAATAGCCACTTTAAATCTTAATATTCGCTCGATATGCTGTAATTGAAAGCAACGGATATAGAAACAAAACTCTTACTTTCAATAGGAAATCAGAATTATATAGGAATTATGAATGTATAGTATATAACTTTTTAGGTGATAAAGCTTCATCTTCAAATTCGGAGGATCATCGGTCGGATTCACATTGCGATCATGACAAATCCTGTCCTCGAAGGTTCAGCGTCTTCAGTTTGTGCTGGATTCAGTTTCGTTTAGTAAGATGCAAGGATTCTGTTCCTGCTTGCTGAACAATGTTTATGATTAAGAGGTCCGAACAAATCGGGTTTCCTAACTGGAGCGTAAATTTATATTTATTACGTATAGTATTTAGCTAAGAGGAAATATTTTTTTTTATCTGACGAAACTTTGAAATAACTAAAATAAATGTAAAAGTATGAGAATAAGAAATTTGGGGAGATAACCATTTTAACTCGGTTTTTCCATTATAATGACCCCTGCGAATGTATGTTTCGTAGTATTCTATTAATGCACACAAATATTCATTAGTAATAATTTAGGATTCCATTATTCAAAATAATTCAATACGCCAAAGGAAATTCTGCATGTAGGCACATGAATAGCATATTATAAACGATTTTAATGATTTTAATCATCTGTATTTACACCCTTGTTCGCGATAATGAGTTAAAGTTTTACTGCATCAAAAACTAATAAAAATAATTCATAGCAAGTTTAATAGAATTTTTATCTTTGAACATATGTATTTGTTTTTTTCTCTTTTGGCCCTTCAACTCTTCTTTGTAAAGTCACAGATTTGGGCTCAAAGAATTCTAAATGCAGAATTCGATCAAACAGCAAAGAGAAGCACTCAATGCAAGACAAATGCAGCAGGTCTGGACGTCCTTTCGTTGCCGTAGAGCACAATTGTTTACAGATTGGCGTCGACCTACCAGGGCCACATCCTCATCATCTGATCAAAATTATATGCACAATCCTCAAATAACTCTGGTGTTGTATTAAAAGGGATTTAATATATTTTAACTAAGTTATAGAAAGATAAAGAGCCTTTCTGTTTCTGACATATTTTATCATTTCATTTAATTATCGATTTTGTTTTCAATGAAAATGTAGTCGCCTTTGGCGCCTTACTTGAGCATATGGTTTAAATCAAATCTCTTTCTATAATTTGATGCAAAAATAATATTTAATCGTTAGTAAACTTAAACATCAAATGGATGGAGTTTAGTTCACTCTGTCAACGAAATATTTTTAAGCCTCTCCTTGGGGTAATCAATAATTTATTGTTACTATAATAAGAAATGGATGTTTTTCAATATGCGATGCATACCTACCTGAATATTTTATTGCAAGTAAATTTTCAAAATGGAATCCGGTTCATTCCATTATAATCTCAGGAAAACTTAAATATCAGGGCCATCCATCTTCATTCTGCATTCTGCTCATGTAAATTCGCTTTCTTTCTTCTCAAGAAAATTGCATATAAATACACAAAGTCTTTGTTTCTAATCTTTTAAAAATGAAGGAAAATCTCGCACTTAAATAGATGATGAAATAACTAAAAAAGTTACGAATTTCATTTCACCGATAAAAGTTAGTATCAGTAATCAAGCAAATAAGTTTATTTCCCATTTGTCAAAATTGAAAACAACATGCACGGAAAATTGATATTGCAAAAAAGGCATTCTTTTTTAGTATCAAAAATATGTAAAATTCCATCTTATCACTTGATATTTTAGGCAGTTATAGCAACAAAAAAAAACCCCGAAATCCTGTTAGATTTTGAATCAATTAAAATGCTGATAAAATAGAAAAATTGCTGAGAGATGCATATTTTTACATTCTAAATTAAATTTCACTAAAATTTGGTAATTTCAAGTTAAATAACGTAATCTTTGTATTGCAATTCTTTATCTGCATATCGTTTCACCATATACACCCTCACATTCTCCTTAATGTCATTCGCTGCTAGAAGATTATATTTGTTACTTTCTTTGGAGTCCAAAAGAATTTCTGTATTCACCCAGTTAATTTAATTTGTAGAACAATCTGAAAACATACTCTCTTTCAGGTGAGCGATCATAGATTTCTTTGTGGATATATGAAATTTTCCTATATAATAACCTATTTTTTGCAGTCAAAAGTATAGTCAATATGACTGTGTTATCAGATATGTTTCTGATGGCAATAAAGTTCTCTGAAGATTTAATTTTTATTTATGATTGAAATTTTTTCACAATTTCTTACATGTCTACATAAACAAATTTACATTATTTGAATTTATTATTAAAAATATGATATTCAACTGTGGTTTTTCCCTCTATTTGTCAATCTTCGGCCAGAAACGGCATAAAAATTCCAAGTCACTACCCTTTGATTCTAAAGAGAAGATTGCTGTGAAGTTACCCCTAAAAATAATGTAGAATATTTGGTCAAAAAACAAAAACTGGTAAGAATAAATCAAATGAAGATCTAAACAAACAGCTGCTTTATCGGCAACCTAATAATATCAAAATCTATTTTAGCACGAATGTACTTTATTTACCATCGTATCATGAAAAAAAAGACACTTTGTTCTACACGTTATAATTAAAAATAATAATACATAAAATGAAAAAATAAAGTGAACGAAAGATGAATTAAAAGAGCTAGGATCAAAACTGCGTAAATAATCTGGGCATAATGACATAATAAGTCTGCGCATGGCCAGAGTGTCAGACAAAAGTTTTGACATTTATTTCAGTAATTTATTTATTCAAGACATTTAAATAAATGATGGAAAAATTTAAAATTCATGACAAAAATATCACATCATTAAAATGCATCATAAAATACTTTGCTCTAAACGTTCTAATTTTTGAAAAAAGTGGTATAAAATGAAAAAAGAAAGAAAGAAAAGAAAAATGCAAGAGGGAGGATCGAAATTGCATGAAAAACTGTTGATCTTGACATTAAAAAATTGTGCATGGCCAAAACGTCAAACTGGATACAGACATTTATCTCATTATTTTATTTTATTTCTTCAAGACTTTTAAATAAATGCTTGAAAAATTAAAAATTCTTTACAAAAATATCACATTATTTAAACAATAA
>JAPMOR010064044.1:0-167303 GCA_026543865.1 Argiope aurantia
AAAAAATTAATTCTTAAAATACAAAAATGGTAAACTTATAAATCAAAATCATTGAGCAAGATACATAAATCACCTTTAATGCCGGTACATCGTCAATAATCTAGAAAACTTGCTACGAAATTATTTAAATAAGTGAAAAATATTCGATTAAACGGGAGAAACGTCTTTATTAATAATTAAATTTTAATATTCTTATATATATTAAAATTTAATGAGAACATAAGATCCAGATAACTATTTACACAATTAAAAATTTAATCATTTTATAAAAATTTTAGAATGTTTAATTATTAATAAGAAAGTTTAATCTTAAGAATCTTATGTAATGACTCTTCACATTGCAATCATATTGCTATTAGTAATTCAGCAATTAAATATCCATTCGTAATTCTGCAGTTAGCTATGAAAAAGTAATTCAGCATTTAATTAATAAATTATTTAGTAATTAATTTCAAATTATTCTTACGATTTTTTAATCCAAAATTCAGGAACGAGAAAATGCACGGTTTCATCAATGTTAAAAGAGAAGAAAGTTACAGTTAAATCGGAAGTTACGTCATTGAACATATGATAAGGTGAGATAGCATCCTCTTACAGAATTAAAAATCAGATATATTTTTTTCACAAACGTGCACTTTGTTATAGAAATTTTTTGACTGATAGATAAGAATATTGATGTAAAAAAAAAATACCTGTTATATTTTATGCTAAAATTCTGTTCCAAAGTTTTTCACTTCGCTGATATGTACAAATAGAATCAAATTGTGAATCTGAGTCTTTGCAGAATTCAACCATCACAGGAAAATAATACATAAATCACTTAGTTTTCTCTAAATTATTTTGATATATTAAAAAAAATGGAAATCTGTATGATGAAAATTCCACATTTTTCGAGAAAATTCTTCGAAATATTTTTCTTATATTTAAATACTATGCTTAATAAAAGATAATCAAATGTGCATTGTATGAATATAGTTGATTTCATTCTTTATTTGCCTGGAAAAAACTTCAATTTTTTTTTAATTTTTAGTAAAGTATGATTAATTAAATAGCCCAGAATCTTCATGGAATACATTAAGACAAAAATCTATTACAGTGGACTTCAGTACATGGTTGTTGTTTCTTGCGGCATTTGTCATAGACAAGCCCGCTGACAAAGTCTTCGATTTTAAGTCGAGAGAGCATCTCTTGCTTCAGTAGCGCCATCTAGGGCCAAGAGTAGGTCTTAGCTACTCATGCGTCTCAACCATTTTTAAGGGGCGGACTTCATTCACGTATCGTAATTTAGACCTGAATCAGAAAACGATCACCTCTGAACAAGTACCCTCAGTATATTGCCTCGACATGGAAGACTTTGTGGCCACGACAGATTTATACGTGCATCAGCCCCCACATACATGGGGAGGCTTCGGCCAGCGGAGTTCAAACTCACAACCCAATTGAAGCGAATCCAATGCCCTACCAACCAGGCTATTCTGGCCTTAGGTACGTTGTGAATTCATGTTTGCTTTAGAGGAAATCATGTTATGCTTAAAAAGAATAATCGGGCGAATCGGTTCAGGTAAGTTCAACTATCCGAGTTGTAAATTCACACGTTTTTAATAATATGTGAATCAGTTTTAAATATTATTTTTAGCGAACAGGTTGTTAACATTAACTAACTAGCTTATATTAATAACTAAAAGCTGAATAAAAATGTTTTTCTCTTCTATCTTTAAACTTTCTAATGTATTATCATTTTTAATGCTTATATATGAGGAACATATATTATCTTTTATCTATACTTATAATAAAGCTCAATGTGTTGTGTGTGTTGGCGCTCTACATGCCAGACCATTCAACCTACAGCTACCAAATTTGGCACGTGTATACCTTGGGGGCCGGGAATGTGCACCTGGGGATTATTTTTTCGAATTTTTAATTAGAATTTTATTTATTTAAAAATTAAGCGAAATTTTGGCGTGTTTCTGCTATAACTTCCGAAAATATTACCATACAAAAAAGATTTCTACATCAAGTTAAATATCAAAAGTTTATCTTTTAAATGATACCAATATTTTAACCTTAAAATTAAATTTCTATTTTTAATGAATTTTTAAATAAATATTTTAACTATATTTTTCAACAATTTTTTTCGTGCAAAATAAAAACAAAATTTAAGCTGCACGAGCACGTTTCGTATTCATGGGAAAAAATTAGCTTTTTTCAAAGTGTTGCCATCACATTGATTAAAGCACTAATTAAAAATAAATTAAAGCTTTTTGGAAATGAAATCTGCAAAAATATAATTTTCGGCACGTGTCAGTAGGAAATGAAATAAATATGAAATATTATTTTTTCTAAAAAATAAATTCAAGAAAAATTATTTTATGATCTTTTACACTCTCTATATAATTAATCCAATAAATCAGTTTTATTTTAAGGCAAGTTTTGTTTAATATGAACAGGATATCTATTCAAATCAGGACCACACAGCTAATTTGAAACCTTTAGTTATACACAGATCTGCTAAAATGGTCTAAATGGAAAATGATTATATTTTATGTAACTTGATTCAATAAATGCTCTAATAAATAAAGAATTTTTGATTTTACATAACGCTTCTGCTGTGGAAATCATGATTAACAAAATGTTCTTGAAACACTAATATTTTAAATAAAAAGAATTAATTTCCAATAAACTAAATCAATCACTTAAACTGACTAGTTTATGAAAATTTGAATATCACTATTCAATAAAAAAAAGGATAATTTTAGATTTTCCATCGATCGTTTCAAAGAAAATACGCCAATCAGCGCGCAGGTTTCTCAAGATTAATTGGCCTAACATTATGAAAATATTGAGTTTTTCTAAATTTTTAACATTTAAAACTTCATAAATAAGTCTTAGTTGATCGTGGAAAATAGAAACATTCATTCCTTTATTTAAAATTTGGTGTGTCCAGAATATGATACCTTACTGCATTAAATTTAGACTTCATAATTTTTGAAATATATTTATAGGCCGGAACAAAATATTATTATTGATTTCATTTCAATCATTTTGAAAGCAAAACTAAAAACTCAATTTTATGCTGAATCTGAGAAATTTTTGTTGAATTATTCTTTGAGATATTACATAAATTATGATAAATATTTTGTAGTTCACATAAGACTTATATACCGAGCGATTCTGTTTGCAATACTCATATTCAATGATAATAATAATAAATAAATAACAATAAAGATGATAAATGAAAAAAACTTTTGGTTTTATTAAAAAAAATCTTTATATTAATTGCAATTTCATCATTTCCACTTTAAATTAAGGTTGAAGTTTTACTGGAAATGACAACAAATTAACAAAATATATATAGTAAATTGAACGAAAGGATCTAAACAACAGTATAAGTTTGGTATGAGTATCAAAATTTGAAGATTAAAAATGTTTTGTTTGAGAATCTATTAATATTTAATTGGAAATTGTAGCGAGCGGTAATACTGGCGAACCGGCTGGTCGCCAAAGGCGGCTAGTAAATAATAAAGATGAAACCACTGAATATTTTATCTTGAGCGAAATACGGAATCGTTATCATTTTGTGAGATAATTAGCTTCGATTTTTCCTTTATGTAATATTCATTTCCATAACGAATTCACATTATATGGGAGTACCTGTATTAAAAAAGGATCGGTTAAAAAATTAAACTGTATTTTTTTCTGAAGAATTGTGTTATCGATACAGACATCACCATTTTTGAAAGATGGTGGAACATAATAACTACAAAATATCGATCTATAAAAAAGTACTTGCTGCTTTTAATTAAACTAGCTATTTTATCTTTATACATTATTTAAAACGTGTTTTGTTTTTTAATATGATAATCTTAAAGGATTAATCGTTAGAAATTTTAATTTATCATGACTTTCTCATATTACAACTTTGTAAAAATGAAATTGTAGTCGATTTTTCGCTTACCTTCCTAGTGCCTCAGAACAGTATGTACATATCTATATTCTCAATCATGATATACAAAGTGATTAATTAATCAACATTACTTCGATGGTTAATTAATCAATCAAAGTAATTAAATTTTTGATCCGGTGGCAATTGCACCACTGATAATGAATTTGAGTTGAATTTGAATTTCCCAATAATTATAGTAATGAATTAAAAATTAAATAGTAGAAAATAATTAAAGCGAACGAACTTATACTTTTTAGTACACAAATAAAAAGCCCCTGTTTTTAATAAAGTTTTATTTCTCTTCTCTTTTTTTTTTGAAATACCATATATTATGAAAGATATAATTTAATTTGCATATTTTACATTTAAAATATTTTAGCATGTCTTTCCTTATCATCTAATATCAGTATTACAGGTTTATGTTGAATGACTGATAATTATTTATTTACTCTCACTTGAACCATAAATCACGAGGGGAATTTGCCTTAATGCATATAACAGAAAATTTTATTAATAAATTTAAAAAGTTTAATATTTTTTAATTATTTTCATTATTTTATGCAGTCAAGCCTTTTTTTCAGGTTATTTTGTTTTAAACGAATTGATAATACTATAGCAAATTTTAAGCTAGCAAATCAAAAAAAAAAAAAAAAAAAATCTACATTGGAAAATTAAAAATGTAGTGGAATGCAACTCTTTGTTAAACTTTTATCTAGTGTTTAAAAAAAATACGTAACCTTATTGTTAGAACATTATTGATAACCTTCAAGTTTATCACTTTTTCTTCTCTATCATTAGATCTAGAACTTCACAATCCCAATTAAAATTGACATATATATACCAGGTAAAAATGCCATTTCCTACCAACAAAGGGATTGTGATAAAAGTTAATAATTTAATGAATATTTTAGAAATAAAATAAGGACATAACTTTTCACCAAGTTTTATTCACTTACCATTTTTAGATCCCGATTCCTTCTGGATTTAGAAAAATACATTTATGGTAAACTTGCCCTCTATCCTTGAGCACAAAATCTAAATTAATTTTTTGGAATATTTCACTGAAACAAAAATTCTTTTCGACCACTCGAATTCTGAAGTATGAAATGCATAAAGCAAATCTGCATTGAAGATATTTTAATGACAAATTCTGTTGGTTACTCTTCCAAGATTTAAAAAAAAAAAGTAGCTGTATTACTTTTGTATTTCTTCATTTTGTGGAAGGACGTAATATCGCTACTCAAGTTGTACAAGATGTTTTACGATATTGTACAACGCTGTTCAATGTTATACAATATTGCACAACGACATTGTTTTAGTAGCTTAGTGCCTTGGTTGAGCAGTCCATTTAACTCGAGCATTTCGTAAATGTGCTCCAAAAATTTTTGATGGGATTTACATCTGAAAAAATACCAGGCAAATCCAACACTATTAATTAATTTTTTTTACCTTTATAATATTACAGTAGGGAGCAAGATCTTGTTAAAACTCGCCATTTCCACCAGCGAACTTTTGCATTAAAGGCAAGTTATTTTGTTCTAATATTCAAATGGATTTTTCTTCAGAGTTCATAATTTCTTCAAATTGCATTAAACTGTCATGTTCTCTAGAAATGGAATAACCCTAAAGAATTTCTTTAATAATGCTTAACTTTTAAATTAAGATCTTATTCCTGGGTGGAATATCTAGCATTTTGTCTGACAATTGTTGATAGAAATCCTTGGAAAAAATGCATATCGTCTCTAAATATAACTTTGTTAAAGTCTTGTGCAGTCCAGAATTGATATTTCTTGGCTTAATTTCAAGAATTTCCTATTCATTGCAGTTTTTAAAAACTGTTTTTGAATTAGTGTTTTTGTCCATTTTCCCCTTCAATAAACCTTCATTATATTGTTGAAGAATCAGTGCTCATCAGAAAGATGTCTTAATATTTCTTACTTACTTTATGAAGATGTCTTACTATTTCGTACAAGAAATTTGTCTTTCCAAGGTGCTGTCTTATGTTTGCGCCTTCTGTTTTGGAGAGAAAATATCCCAAATTTATTTGACTGAATAATAATCCTGAAAACACTGGGTTTCATTGTTCCAACCGTTGCAGTAATATCCTTCACAGTCATAGAGGTATATTAAATTAGGGTAACAACACTCATCTATTTTTTGGGGAGTGATGTTCATCATGCAAGTGGAAATCAGACAACTACCATAACTGATCGTTTCTAGTCTTTTTCCTGTGAATGATATTCATACTCATCATATAAGTGAGAAGCAGACAATTACCATAACTGATCATTTCTAGTCTTTTTCATGGCAATTATATTCATATTCATCTTACAAGTGAGAATCAGGCATTTGCCATGATTGATCATTTCTAGTATTTTTCCAGGGAGTGATATTCATATTCATCATACAAGTGAGAATCAGTCAATTACCATATTTCATCATTTCTAATCATTTTCATGGAAATGATATTCATGCTCATCATACAAGTGAAAAACAGACAATTACCATAATTGATCATTTCTAGTCATTTTCATGGAAATTATATTCATACTCATCTTACAAGGGAGAATCAGGCATTTGCCATGATTGATCATTTCTAGTCTTTTTCATGGAAATGATATTCATACTCATCATACAAGTGAGAATCAGGCATTTGCAATGACTGATCATTTCTAGTCATTTTCCAGGGAGTGATATTCATATTCATCATACAAGTGAGAATCAGGCAATTACCATATTTGATCATTTCTAGTCATTTTCATGGAAATGATATTTATATTCATCATACAAGTGAAAATCAGGCATTTGCCATAATTGATGATTTCCAACAGCAGCTGAAATGAAATTGAAGCGAAAATATTCTATGTGTGTTGATCACATACTCAGACCGTTTTAGGGTTAGTCCAGGTCACCCTATCTTCATAACAAAATGTAGTTTAAGTCGATCCCTGTGGAAGAATGAATTGTATGAAGAATAAAACGTGTTTCAATTAATTTACTCAGTACTTTACATATCCTGAACATATAATGGTGAGACTGGTATCAAACTTTGAAAGGTCACAGCAAGTTTGCAAGAGAGAATCCTTTCTCACTTTCTCCTTATTTTTGCGGGCAGTGACCCAATAAACAGTCTTTTGTCCCTCATAAAATAAGAAGGAAAATCAATTATAAATTTTGAATGACTTTTTAAAAAACAAATTGTTATCAAATTTTAATAAAAATCTATAGTTTTTGGAAGATTAGAAGACGAAATTTAATTTATATAAATTATAATATTTTTAATTATCATATTCACATGCGAATGCAGACGAATATAACGGATACATAAACTGCTTATGATTACCTTTTTGATGGATTAAGCTCAAAATTTAATACACATTTACAATTTTGTTAAAAGCGATTTTCCGAAATTATTTTTTTAAATTATAGTGTTCGCATTCACCCAGACAAGCAGACAGACAGGTTCATTTCAAAAGTTGATAGAGATAAAAGAAAAGTTGGTATTAAAGTCACATACCAATTTTTTTCCTTTAGTTCAAAGTATTTTCAAGTTTATATGTTTTCAGATGAACAGATAGAATTCTAAAAATTGCTTATAGAACTCAGGAAGATTAAAACGTAGAAATTTGCCAAAATCTAGCTATCATTTTTTCTTTTTTTTTACTATTACAATATTTTTTTCTTATATTTCATTTTAGAGAAAGTAAAATACGGTTATTTGGTGTTTTAAAATTATATTAAAACCGAATAAAGATAATGTAATAAAAACTTAATTGAAATCTTGATTTTTTAAATATATAATTTAACAGACGTATAATGGAACAAATCAAATAATTTGTTAATTGAATTAACACAGTCATTTTATGAAGAAATGCATTTTAAATAATTTATTCAAGTGAACATCGCATTGAAAACTGTCATTTTGTCATCACATCAAAGCTTCCAGGCATTTCTCTGGAAGTGTGGCTATGAAAATATCAATCCTTGCTTTGTAATTCTGGTCATACAATATCTAATTGAAATGTTAAAAGTCCTACATAGATTTCATTTTTACAAGGAATCTCATGAGCTTGCAAAAGATATGCAACTCGAAGATTACTAAGCATTTAAAAAAATGTGTTTAAATATGTAATTTTAAACTCTTAACTGTGTCGAATACTCCTATAATATGTTCTACTTTCAAGTAATTATTGTTGGGCATTCCGCTGAATATCAAAGAAAGTTTTGGAATTAATACAGGTTTATCAAAATCAATAGCTGGCTGTTTTGTTTTGTTCATTCATTTCTTTTCATTTAATTCGCAGATTTCAACGCAAAATAAAAACGTGACGTTTAGATCTCCATTAATCAGAGAACTCCTAATTTTTAGTAAATATAATTTAAGCCTCTAACTCTGAGAGCTTTTATTCTCTTTTTTATTAATTAAAATATTTTCTTTCTCTTCTTTTGAATTCGTTCCCTGTTAATACAATATCTTTCTAAGCAACAACAAAAATGGAGAGAGAGAGAGAAAAAAAGAGAGAGTTTCTTAAGCTTTCTAATTTGGCGATGCATTCTTGATTAGCTGTCAACTTTCATAGGAATTCTATTGGAATTGTTTTTTTATCTCTTTCATTTAAAACTAATCTCCAGAACAACGTTCAGCTTTAGAAATTGTTGAAATCCTTTAAAATTGATGCTAACTTTAATCCACAGAAAAACGCCATTTTCATTTTTTACCGCCAAACGTATGTCATTTTGATTTCAGACAAAACGACCAAACGATAATAAAAAAAAGTAAATAAAAAAATAAAGACTGCAAACGAATAACTTTGGAGAAATTAATCAAGTGTAAATAATAAAGAGCAAATTTAGCAAGAAATTCGAATAGATTAAAAAAAATAGAAATGTTCTTGGTGCTTCCAATCGATATTTTGTCTTCTTTTCATTTTACTTTAAACTGCGCACTTGAAAACAAAGGACACACACACAAAAAAGAAAAATATTTTTCAAATGTGAACAAATAGCAGACGACAAATGGGAAATAATCTCTGAACGTATAATTAACTTTGAAAAGTTTGATTCCAGATAGGGACGATGCACATATTTCAGAATGTTAACTTTATATCTTTTCGGGTGTTATAGTTTATAGTTTGATTTCTTCTCAGTTAAAAAAAAGATTGAATTTTATATGATTTTTCACCTAAATAAAGCTTTGTATAAAATTTTAACTGTAAAAAAATTGAACTACTTATAGTTTTTCTTCTAAATAAATCTTTGTATAAATATTTTAACTAACAAATTTTTTCCCTGAACATAATAAAGTGGAAGAAAAGGCTATTGAACAGAATTGGTTGTGGAATTAAGTTTTAATTTAATAAATTAAGTCCAATTCTTGTTAAAATTTCTTAAAACATGTATGAATTTTGTTGAAGAGAAAGTAGTTATAAATTAAGTGGCTGCTGCATTATTACGTTGGTGAATGATCAAATATATTTGGTTAAAAAAAAGCTTAAATTTCAACGAAATAGGGAAAAAAGATTTACACATTTACTTTAAGAAACTTTTCAGAAGCTTAAAGTATACATATTTGGAGGATTTGTTCAGCGTCTGCAAAAAAAAAAAAAAGTTTCAGAGGGTTATTATTTAATCCATTTTATGAAAGAATGACTATGCAATTTTTTTAAATGCGTAGCTAAATAATTAAAAGCAAACGTAGCTATGAATCCCATATCATTTGGAAAATTAAACAAATGCAAATGGTATGGATGATTTTAAAAGAAAAGACAAAAATCGAAGGATAAATAATTTATTTATATTTTCTTTTATTTATGCTTTAATGCTGAATGCATTTACAATACGTTTTTTGGTGAACTGCTAAAGAGGATAAAAATTCCTTCAACAACATAAAAAAATACGACAGCTATATTTGGATCAAATTAATATTCAACATACATTTCAACACTATAGCATCGATTACATTGAACGAATAAATTTTAATCTACAGCTGCTGTTTGTAGTATATAAGTTTATTTATTCATTATAAATATATTTAATCCATATATAAACTTATATACCACCCACTTATTCGACTGTTCAAATGCTTCGTGTTTTAAACTCATTTCTTCTTAATGATGCCGGTTGATTACAATTAAGAAATGGGACAATCCCATATTTATTAATCCATATTTACGAATCTCCACGTTTTAGACCTTCGCGAGTTCAAAAAACACATTTTTGGAAAATGACCTCTGTCTATCTGTCTTTGACGAATTTTGGAATAAAGGATTTGCACCAAATTTGTTTATTTCTGTCAAATGTTTAACAAAATCCGTTCAAAGGAAGTATGTCTATCCGGCTGTTCAAATGTAAGTCAACACGATAACTACAAAACAAAGAGAGCTAGATGGATAAAATTCGGTACACAGATTTAACATATATAATGTAGACAATTATCAGATTTTAAACCAAATAAATCAAGGGATTGACCATCTATCGGTCTGCATCTTCAGAAACATGTAAATGTTGTAGTTCAAAAACACAATAACTTGAATATATCAAATTCGGTAAGTGATTTTGTGACTACAAATGCAGTTTTGTGTCAAATTTATGTTTCAATCAGCTGGGAAAGCCGCTTTTAAATCAGAAATTCAATTTTCGGGTACTATTAACTGCATACAAGGATTAATCGCCAAAAACTTCACTAAGGATCACGTGATAGATTAAATAAAATTACTAAATTCGCGCCAAAGGTTAATATTCGTAACAACTGCCAATGACATGAAAGGCTTTCTCTAGAATAACACGTTTATTAGAGAGTATGGGTGAAAGTCTTGGGCAGACCATTCCCGCTGGTTTTGATATGAACTAACTGGAAAAGTAAGTTTAAGTAGGTATAAGTTTATCCAATTTCAAAAAGTGATTCAAATAGGTGCCGCAATCCTTCTTTAATCGTAATCATTGGTCATAATTAAGACTACGGTAGATCTCATCGCCAGACTCTCACTAATCGCTCGCCAAACTCGCCAAATACCCTTCATTTGGAATAATAGGAAATAACGAAATTTCAGTTGCTAAATGTTCACGTTTAGATTGGTGAGGTTGCAAATAAAATCACATTTTCACAATATTTTTTCAATAATATTCTGATCTATAAATAGTCTGGTTTCAATCACAGACGGTCCCTCGCAGATTAAAGTTCTAAGCCCTAGAGACAGACAAAAGAGCTATTTACTTTTAACTTTAATTACCTCAGATTTGGCGTCTCGGAGCAAAATGAAAACGCTGCTCTTCGAAGCCAGAACGCTTGAGGTGAGTTTTGCTTTGCATCTTTACCTCCCCCACCCCACTGTGGATCACATATTTAAAAATAATAATAAATATTTGCAAAAGATTGTGTGTATTTATAAAGAAGCAAAAATGTACATTTCTTCGTAAAATGTCTAATAAGTAGTTTTAAATTTATGTGGCAAAGCAGTTTATAGTTGCTAAGCTGGGATTGAAAACATGGATTTAATTATGGGTTCAAAATTATTGTGGAAATAAGACAGTTTGTTCTTCGTGTAATTTTATACTCTCTTTATATTAATAATTTGTATAAATGTATTAAAAGCTTTCATTTTGGAAATAAGTACAAATAGTGCAGACGATTTTGTGAAACTAATCAGAATAATAAAAAAATACATTTTATTTAAGTTTCTTGTATATTTGAGTTGATTAAATGTTTGTTATACTTTATACTAACAGACTTCAATGGAATGCTAATTGCAGTACAAAATTGATTCATTAGAATTTGTTTTATTATGCACAACTAACTGCTGTACAGAATTAATTGATTATGAGCGTTTATCTTCTGCATTCATGTCGCTATTTTAAAAGAGAAACAGCTGTTTCAGTATGAGTCATCTGTATGTTTCATAACAACCTGAAAACGACATCAAAACAAGTTTAACTACCACCATTTTATTCTTTATTCAATATTTCATATGTCACCCGTTAGTCATATGTCACCCATTAGTATATTCATAATTAAGTTATTTCTTTTGTAATATTAAGGTTTCACTTAACCTTGCTTTTTCCTCTGCTCGATGCTGAGAATTGCTGGATTCTATACTTCCAAAAGTCTTGAGAAGGAAAGGTAATTTATGATTATGAAGCACCCTAATTATGTCGCATATAATTAGGTTCATTGTTTTCTGGAACAACCAAATAAAATTGTTCAATGTGCTTTTGCTTTGTATTTATTATATTATAATTTATGGAATCAGAACAATCGGACAATTTATTGCTACTTTCCCATTTAATATTTTTTGAGCATAAAAAGATCAAATTAAAATTTTAGTACTTGCTTTTTGAAAAAACAAAAAAAACTATGCTACAGGTTTTAAAAAATTGATGTAGCAAAAACTGTTTGTTAGTGATGAACAAGACGGTTAGCTTGATTTCTTTCGTTCGTTTTGAAGACTTATAATAGTATAAAGAGTCATATACTTTATAAAATATTAGCCGCTTTTAACGATCAGCTTATTCGCCTGAAATAATAGTGGTGTGTAATTCATATTCAATTTCTTATGCATAACTTTGATTGTCATGATTCTCGCAAGAAAACATTTTTATGTTGGACATTATAGCCATGTTACTCTAATAGTCTTACATTTGTTCAATTTATTGTCTAAACGAGTCTTCCTCTTGGAATCACGTCCGATAACACCATTGTATGATTAAAATAGTAACCTTTCCGGATATATACCTTCTAATTCCAAATTGTATGTCGGAGCTCTGTAATTTCACTTTCTTGTGTGTAAATAATAATGCAGCATTTCTCTTCTTTAACTTTCAACCATGGAAGAAAATAACGCAATTGGGTGTTAAATGAAATAAGAAAAAAACTTTGCAACAACGAATTCCTTGCAGCAACGAAATATATTGTTGAAGATGATGAAAAAAGCATTTTCACACACGTTTCCTTTTATTATTTATAAAGATTAATATTATTCAAAATATGGTCTTTGACTGGATGTAGGGTGAAAATGTTTTTTTGTTGTTGTTCCTATGTTGCCTGCAAGGCTGGAATAAAAGAACAGTCCAGAACAAGAATAAAAAGTTTGTTTTATTTTAAAATTTGTTAAGCTCTTCATAGACATTTGCTAAATTCATAAAATCAAACTTGGATGTATTTAAACGGGCAGAGCAATTAAAAGTAATTCTGTAATATCTTTTTTTTAACAACAAAAGGTCCCATCCCAGTCAATTTCTATGGAAAATTCCAGCATTTTGTATATAAAATAAATGTTTTCAATAAATGCTTTTCATACTTCATTGTAAAAGAATATTTCAATCTACATAACATCTAAGCAACCCATTCAGTTCGACTAGATTTTCTTTTCAAATAAAACTGATATTTTATATTCTGTCGTTTCATCTATTGTCAGAAATATGTTTTTGAAATAATAGGTATATAACGCTCATTTTAATTCCTACCCTTTTGATGCTGTGGGCGTGTGCATTCTCTTGAAATTTCGGCATACAAAGAATTTTGTAGATGCTTGTATAGAATTATTTAGAAAAACATGTTTTGATACATTTTTTTATTTCGTTAACGATGAAAACAATAACTTAATTGCGTTGTTATACAGGTCTTTATTCAATTTAACGAATATTTGTTAAATTGACACTTTATCCCCCCCTTAAACAAATAGGCTTATATATTAAATGATAATTATTGAATAAAATTTATATGAATTTTACTTATTTATTTGAGGAATCTTAAAACTAACATTTTTTTTTCTCATTTCTCATAAGATTCGCTTGAAAGAATATTTACCCTGTTGGTATCCTTTGATGTCGGTAAAAAGCGTACATGGTAGACGGTTTCTTTGTCGCAGAGCCAAGTATTGTCAAAATACCGGAATTACAGGGCTAAAAAATTTGAAATCTGCTATCGGAAATTTCAATTTATCATAAGAGGACATTTTAATTTGTTATAAAATTTTGATTGAAGAAAATTGGATTTTAATCAGTTGTTAGATATAGGAAATGCGCTTATAAATCCAAAATATTTCGAAAAAAATAGATACATTTTGATATGACATACATTTTTTCTTTTTGCCCGAGATATTTTCAATAATATAATTAGAATTAAAAGTAGATTGTTGAAATATTCAATATCTAAATTTAAACTTTTTGAATTTGTATTTTTTTTCCTGATATGTAGCACTATAAACGGCTCCAATTCCTATTGTCATAATCTCCATTGCCCATATTTTTTATATTTATAACTGGTTATTTTTTTTATAATCTCGAACTGCATTGCCAAAACAACAACTTATTTTCAAATAATAATTGTAATGCGAGGACAAGAAATAGCCGTACAAATGAATTAATATATATTTATTTTTGGAAAAGTTAAATGGCCTCGCGCTCGATAAATCATACCATTGATGAAAAATTGAAGCATAAAATAAAACTATAGAATGGTAATATTGAAAGATAAAAATTAAAAAATCTTATTCTAAATTGCAGAAAAACTTATTTCCGTGTAAATAACGTTACATTTATCTAGACTATTTTTTTTTCTTTCTTCAGAGGCTTTTATTTAGCTTCAATTGTTCGTATTTGAAAAATTGAAATCATTCAATTCCTAATGTATTAATTTTTTTAAAATTCTACATTTGTATATTTTTAGAAAAATAAACTTTTAAAAAATGTTTCAGAGCTTAAATATTTTTAATCGTTTAACTTAACAAAATCTTTATTCACTCTCTATTGGCATCACTTATTAATCAGACTGAAATAATTTCATTCCCAGATTCCATAATATCTGTAATAATGATTTGTAAAATGAACCCTAAAAGATAGTGAAAATTTTAAAAAAATAGTGTATTGTAGCTCCCTAATGAATGCTTTCCATTTAAACAACAGTATTTATTAAAATTATTAGAATTTAGAGTTATCCTCAGACTAATCAAAAACTGAATTAAAGATAATGTTGGAGAAATGGAAGTTCATTAATGAAATATTAAGTTTGTAACAAACATTATATTTATTACAAGAAATATGCAAAATTATATCATATATATTACAAAATATAATTCTAAATTCGAGAAGCATTATATTTTACTTTAGATACTAAATGTGACTAGAACAGACACCCATTCCGGAAGTTTTGCCTCCTCAGAATCGAGGTTCCCTCCGGTGATGCGTTAACAAGAGAGATAAAATAGATCATATATTTTCTTCCAGCCTTACTTGTTAAAAAAGCATTCCAGAAAAAAGCTGCTAAAATGAATTTTCTATAATTTTATTGTGTTTCTAAAAGCATTATATTTTTTAATAATCATGTTTCATTGTCATTTTATGACTAAAGTGTTACAAGTTAGTAGAATTGTAATTCATGCAGGCGGAGAAAAGCGCATCAGCTCAGGCTTATTTTTATATCGGAGCTAATAAGTATTCATTTTCTATTAAAGATTCCGAATATTTTTAATGTATTAAAGGTTGAATAAATTAGAAAAGGAAATAGACACAGGTGTTATTTTCTGCAATTTGTGCTTCTACAAATCAAAGGAATATCTTTTATAGTAAAATAGTGAAACGAACACACAATGAATACATTTAAAAATAATAGAAACACAACAATTTGAATTCGTACATTTAACTCTTTTAATGATTAACCAAACTCTTTTTGAATGAGAACCAACCAAATTCTCAATGAACAATTTGGTAGCAATTCTTGATATTAATTAATTAACTTTATAATATCAATTTTAATATTCCGTCAGACGAGTTGTTTTTTTTTTTCAAATAAATGTGGTCACGCTGTAACTGTCAGATACACCAGTATATGTTGTTAACATTAGTAAATAATATAGTTTAGTAATAGAATAATATAGATATATAAAGTAGATACAAACAAAAACACGATAAATTTTTTCCAAAACGAACTAGAAAGATAGCAAAAGAGATATCTTTAACAGACGTAGCATAATCGAGTTATTGAAAATTGAAATGATCGTGTATCTGTCAGATAAGGCGAGACTAACGGAATGTTAATTGGTTCGTTTCAAAAGATATTTGCTGTAGCTTGTATGTTTCTTTAAATTGCTAAATCTTTGTGTCATTAAACTATAAAATCTTTTATTCAGCCATTCAGAGATTAATAGATTTTTCCTTTTATTGTATGCATTCCAGTTTGAATTTTCCACCCACATCTAAACCTAATCAACACATGATGCACTTAAGTGTTATCATTAAAGATAAGAATGCTTCGCTTTAAAGTTCAAAGTCAAGGATTCACAATGACTTGCATATTAAGGTTCTATTCCTTGACTGTAGTTATGGAATTAAGGATACAGAAGCCAAAATTTGTTTAAAGTGTGCCAAACACAGGATAAGGACTCTCTATTTGTGAATATTTAACTTTGATTTCGAAGGAGTATTGTGATTATACCTTCAGATTCATAAATTCCGAAAACCTCTGTAAGATTATTTTATTATTATTTATTTATATATATAAGCAATTGTTATTTAGATTCAAAGTTTTGTTGGATTTCTGACATTTTATTTGCTCTGATCTAACTTTTTTTTGCAACAAATATACTTGATATTCTGGAATAATTAATTTTCCAAAGTATAAAATATATAATTTTTTTATATTTAATATTTATGACGTCTTAATATGCCATATGGCTGTACGAGCACTAAAGCATGTATTGTTAACCATCATATATCTAAACTTGATTTATATCTTTTCTTAATCTGTAGGAAAACATGGAACACATAAAATTGAATGGTATTAGTATCCACTCTAATTGAGACACAACAGCGAATTTCTAAATGCTTAGAGATATGTGTATAATTCCAATTTGAAATATGCTTCGAATTTTGTGGCTAAACATAAACAAGGAAATTTAGTAGAAGTCTTTTAAAACGAACAGCCTGTAGAACGTACCAAAAATAACCTATCTAAGAGCCGGTAACGTGTTTTTATCATTTCACCTGCGTCATCGAAATCGGTTTTCTTTGTTTATTTAATATTCTTTTTTTTATCTCAGCAACGACAAACTATCTCTGAATTTCTATACAGCCAATGTTTTGGCATTATTCCAAATCAAGACCGGAAAAACGTGATAGTAGCACGTGGAATAACTGTAAAATTCTAGTTCCTTCCATGTTTTGTACTTGTGATTCGAATGTGAGCTGGAAATTTTGTCGTCTGCGATGTTTTGGTGCCTTTATTATTAATAGATTATACTAAGATGAATTCGTACGTTAAATTGCACAGTTTGTGACTTAAAGTAATAAATGAATTATTGAAAAGAAACTACAGGTAAGAATATGGACAGTAAATTTACAAAGTATTTTTTATATCATTACAGGTCTTTACTTCGATTTTCTTCGTAATATTTCTTAATACCTCTTATAAATACGAAATGTTGTTTTTAATCATTTTGATTGAGATAATTATGTCTATTTGGTTATTATATCTACTAGTTATATCTATTTGGCAGTTTTCAAACCGCTTTAATTGCGAATTTGTTTTGTTTTTTTAGTAAATTTCTATTGTCATAAAATCACAGATTAATATGCTAGCAACTGTTTCTTTCATATTTGCAGTGAAAATAATTTTGAAATAATTTATTTTTAAAATCTTATAATTTATTTTTGAAACCCCCATATGTTCAAATGCTTTGACTTTAAAAGTACATGAATATAAGAATAAATTTAAGTTGTCCTTCTAATAATAGCACATATACCTAAATATTTTTTGCATGTATATTTTTGTATTTGCTTTTAACATATATTTTGGTTTTAAGAGAATTGCGTAATTAAAAATTTATTAAATTTTTTCTTATTTATATAAACATTAAAAATATTTCCAAATTCATTTACACATTTTTTCACGTCGACTCATTTTAAATAATACTTTATATTCCATAATATATATTTCAGAATATAAAATAGTTATGCTATACAATTATCTTATTATTGTAATGATTTGAAAATTGTACTTTATCTGCGTTTTCGAAAAGTGCATTCTAAAGTAAGGCGTCCACAGAAAATAAATAAAAATATTTTGTCAAAACAGAGCACGGTAATTTTTAATTGACATTACATTTCACCGCCAAAACAAAATTTAATCATTATAGGTACAAGAAAAAGCAACGGGTTATTTTTATTGCATAAAAATAAGCGTTCTGAAAAAATTACGTAATTTTTTTGTATATATTTTGTTACAATTCCAAGAAAAAATCCTCAAATGCAAGCCATCCAAATCTATCTATCTATATAAACTAGTGTAAGTATCTTTGTGCTGTGATTGCCTTATACAAACATACATTTTTTTTTTTTTTTGCTCATGCTGTAGGAAATTTGCACTTGTGCTTTTCATGACAATAGAAAAGTCAAAATTCATAAAAACTTTGTGTAATTACGAAATAAGTAAGCTTTTCCGTTATCCCTTGATATGCTCAAAATTTCACCTCACAATAACTATTTTTAAACATTTGAATATTTTTTTGACAAATTATTTTTGTTACTAGCAACTTTATATTCATTCAGTTTTTTTCCTCTGATTTTAATTAATTTCATACACAACTTTTTAAATGTTTTTTATTATTTTTTTTATAATTTTAACAAAAAAAATCACTTTTTTTCTTAAATTGTTCAATTGCTTGTTTCTGTCAAAGTAAGCTTATTATGAAAAATTTGTTTTCTTCCGGCATAAATTTCAAAGTAGAATTTTCACTTTTGCTTTTACTTTGTAGTATACGCATTTTTAGCATACAACAACTGCAACTTACCTTTGAAACACTGTTTTTCCAATTCTTTGACTTTTTTATCGTTTGAATATAATGGCTTAATTTTACCTCATATTTTATCATTTTTCTTTATTTTTTTATGAAGCCTATTAATATAAGTTTATTTATAATTGTTTTTAGCTCTATTTAATTGAATAAAATTTTATTTCGTTTGATAATATTTTAATGCATCTTGCTGTACTTTTTTCCAATGGACTTTAAAGTTAGACTTTTTAAACGGGTATTTCTTTTTAGTTTTGAATTGTAACTACAGAATTCGGAACTCTATTATTTACGTATTATATTTTATAAGGCATTGTTTTAATCAAAGTTCCTAACAATTACAACCAAATATAAGGTGCTTGCGTGTATTTTGATCTTTTTTTTTTGCTTAAAAAGGCATTTATTGAGAAAAATTGGTACAATATATATTAATCAAAATATTTTCCATCGTTTTCTACAACTTTTTCTCATTTTAGTCGAATAAGTCTTGCAACTGATTGTCTTCGAATTTTTTTGGTCCTCCAGGCTGTTCTTTGTCATTGGCATCGAAATCACCACTCTTAAGCAGTTGAAACCAAAACCTACAAGCGGAATATGATGGATCAGCATCACCATAAGTTTCTAAAAGTGTCTGATGAGCCTCGGCAGTAGATTTCTTCAAAAAAAAAAATGAATATCGAAAATGCAATTTGGAGTGTTCCATGATTGGGATCTTCATACATTGAATAACTCAATAATACTAAATAGGAAACTTTCAAAATGATAACAATAAAATAATAGTAAATTGATAAAACCAAAAACCATTGTCGTTTCTATAGATGCGTCGCATATTTACCTATAGATGCTGCTTATTAAAATGCCTGACAGCACTTAATACTATGATATCATGTTAATTCCTTCGTTATATCTATAATTATGTGTTTCATACTGGTTTTAAGGTTATTAAAATTATGCATATTCTTTGGTAACTACGGTTAAAATTTAATTTCAGAAGTATAAATTGAAATAATCAAATTTTATAATTTTTTGCTTTGGCAATTTATATTCCATAATGTGGTGTATAACCAGCGTCACATATTATTTTTAATAATAATTTATTATTATTTTTATTGAATTTATAAAAAAAACTTTTTATGATAAATAATTAATGATAGTCGTCCAATACACACTGTTATAATGATTTAGCATAGAAGTTTCATTTTTTCGATTCCGCAATTGAATTATATATTTTTTAGGCTTTTACATTAAAGCTTAATTTATTGAAGCAATGGAAAATTGTGATGAGAAGGCACATGGATACAGGAAACTGAACAAGCCCACGAATTTTAAAATAGAACAAATGTGAATGCGGATCCAAAATCTGAAATATCAGCACCTTTCTCGAGCCATCTTTAAGAGGCATGATAAATATAGAAATATTTATTGACATAAAGCATAATCAATATTTCTAGACAGGTGTTAGAGCAAAACAAGCCAGCGAAAGGTCATTCTGATAAGAATTGAAATCACGTATTTGGTAGAATATATCCCGACCCTCACACTGCAACAATACTGGGTATATCTTATTTTGGCTTGCTATTACCTTTATAAAAGCTAAATTGAGTTCACTGAGTGAACTTATCATTTAATCTTTCATCTATGAAGCTCAGGATCTTGCAGTTGGCATGCAGTTATTTCTTGGGGGCACCAAATTGGAATGTACTTCACTACTTTTTTTTCTGTTATATTTTTCTTTGCCTGACATTTAGTACTTTTTAAATCTAAATTGAATACAATGAGTGAACTTGTAATTGAATTTTCCCATTTATGAAACCCAGGAACGTGCAATTGACATGTAGTTAGTTGTTGGGTGCACTAAATTCGAATGTATTTTGCAACTTTTTTTCTGTTATGTTTTGCTTTCCCTGACATTTAGTTTTAACTTAATACTACCTAAAGAAAGAAAATATAGAAAAAGCTAATTTATTTTCGCCTAAGTTACAATTGTTTAGTTATCATTAATTTCATATTTTTCTTTTTTATATAGAAAAAAAAGATGAAACGCAACTCATATAGATGATTTTATAGCCTGGAAAATCAGTATTACAAGCGAAAGAGCTCGTTCGATAATCCTTATCAACAAGTCTTGTGAGCATTAATGCTAACAAATAGGAGTAGCATTCACATTTAATCGTGACAACAATTAAATTCCATCTAATATAACAGAACCATTACTTTTTTGGGTCTCTAGAATCAGAATGGTCGGCTAGTTAATGAGCATCATCATTGAACAGAGTCTGTTCGTTAACAATCCATACACTTTACTTTTGCTAATACTAAGCATCCACATTTAAACTGGACAATGATTGAACTTAATTAATGTATCTATATTTTCATCTTTTTTTGTGTCTCTAGAACCGGAACAAGAGATAGCAATAATTTTCTTTAAGATCAGTGTGGTACACATTTACTCCTTGTTTTTTTCAAATTTAATTAAAACCGAGTAATTTTTCTATTTTTTTTTTTTTTTCAGATCAACAAAGCAACCACTTCTCCAGCAAATATCAACTGTCCATTTCAACAAAATAGTCAACACACATGGATGCCAACATCGAATTTGTCATTTACACAGCACTGACCGCAACGGTGTGGATGCTTTCACTTTCCTGGTTGCTACCGTTTTTGCTTCTTCTCAAATTCAGCAAATCAGTTCGAAATAAGTGGTTCTCATGGCTCTTCGTTACTATCCTCAGCCCTCTGTTGAATCCTGTAATGACTAAAATGAGAAAAAAAGCTTTCAGTCGTCTGAAAGATCATTTGGGAGACAGAAAGAGGAACACCCCTTTAGAAATTCTGGAGATTGGTATTGGAGGAGGAGCCAATTTGCAGTTCTATCCAGAAAATTCGAATCTGACCGCTGTGGACATGAATCCATCGTTCATAACATACTTTGAGGACAACCGGCAGAAGTACCCTCAAGTCAACCTCAAGAGAACTGTTATAACCATGGCCGAAGATATGCATGAGATCGATGATAATTCCTTTGATGTTGTAATCTGCACCTATACCCTCTGCTCTGTGAAAAGCGTGCGATCTGCTCTAAATGAAATCAAACGTGTGTTAAAGCCTGTAAGTATAGTTCAAAATTCATGATTTGTTTTTCTTTTCTTTTTTTACTTTCTCGTACACGTAGTTTAGAGAAAGTATAGTATAAGTCAATGAATTCGAAGTCGAGATTTTGACAAATCTCCATGTTTTAGACCTCACTGAGTTCGAAAAACACATTTTTGAAAAATGTCCATCTGTTAGTCGGCTTGTCTGTGACTAAGATAACTCAAAAATACTTTCATATCGATGCATGAAATTTGTTATAGGCCATTTACATTAAATTTATAGACTTCTATCAAATTTTCAGCAATATCTGCTCTGAAGAAGTCTGCCTGTCCGGCTATCCGTATATAAGTTAACATAATAATTACAAAACGAAGAGACCTAAATAGATAAAATTCGATACACATAATTAATATCTATAGTCTGGACACCTGTCCAATTTTTAGTCAAATTTAATAAGGAATTGATCACCTGTCGGTGAGCACTTTTAGAAACATGTAACAGCCATGAATTAAAGACGCAATAACTTAAACGTATCAAATTAGGTATGTGATTTTGTGACTGCTAGTTCTGCGTTAAATTCTTGTTTCAATCAGTTGGGGAAAAAAATGCAACTCAATTCTCGGAATACTTTAACCGAATACCGGTTATTAATCTCCAACTAACTCGGATAGGATGGCATGAAAGATTCAGTAAAAATGCTAATTTTAAGCCAAAGATTAATATTTCATAACTATTGAATACCAATGCTATGTAATGCGCTCTCTGGGATAACACCTTTATGTCAAGACCACTGCTGATTTAAACTAGGATTAAAGCAATAAGTGCTAATAGTACATCTTGTTGAATGACTTCAAATGTTTTTCAAATTAGCACTATTACACTATTTTATGCAGAAAGTAAATAATTTTGAGCGCAATATAGAAATATAGCACATTTTGCCAAATATTGAAATTAGTAAAAAAAATTACAAACTAAATCGCATTTAATATATTTTTAATTAATCTTAAGAACAAGTACAGTTAATGAACCTCTTCAGCTAGAAATTTATTTGACTCCTTTTCAATTGATATATTCTATTTGAGTCTTTTTTTTTATTTCAATTCATACGAAATCGTAAAAATCACTTTAGGTACTTAAGCGCGCTGCTATAAAGTCTATAAATTATTTACTTAAAATTACTTCAAGATTTAAAAACAAAATGTTTGCAATTTGATATTTAAGTGAAACAAATCAGGTTGTGAGAGGGGATTAACATTAGTTTCATTCTGAAATGTCTTTTTAAGTCAATTCATTTTACGTTTTTACTATAACAATAACATTTAATATGCTTGAACAAATATGGATGACACACTTATTCAGTTCACGTACTTTGGCTCCATTCGCCTTACAATTTTCAGACGAAGTTGAGGATCATATAGTAGTGGATACAACATGGAAATGTAATGAAAGCTTAAAATTTTAAGACTTTTTTTGTATCCATTTCAGTCATTTTCATGATGTTTTTAAATTAGAAAACGGTACATTGTTTTATAAATTAATTAAGTAAAATGACGAGATGAACAAAATGACGAATAAATAATGGATTGAAAAAGGAATATTAATTTTGCAGATAAGAGTTAATGTTTAGTTTAGTATATGTTCATTAATTTTAACCTTCATTTGTTGCGAAACTCCCAAATTGCCTCCTATGTATATCAAGTAGCCTGAAGTGATATATTTTTGGAAAAAAAATATTGAATAATAATAATAAGAGGTTTTTTTTTATATACAAATAAGAATTCGCTTAATTGGAAAGTTCTGGACTTATTTTTACTTATTTCTAAAAACCTTATTTTTTATTTATTTTTAAAATAACATGCCAGAAGGTTAATTATATAGTTTTGCTTAAAATGAATATTTTATTCTATTAAACAGTGTTTTCTACTCCTATAGAATCAGCATTGAAAAAAAACATTAATGAAAACATTAATTAAATTAACATTTTAATACTCTAAATGACGGAAAAACATTCTGTTTTCTGATGTCCAAATCAATAAATTTACCAATGAAAAAATTACAAAGTTTAAATTTTTTTACAATCTCTCTATCTAGTCAGTCATTTTTAGTTTAATAAATATGACTAATATAAATAACAGAAATGGACAAATTAATATTTTAGAAGAATAAAAACTCCATTCTTCTATGACCGAAACTGATCGATTCATGGTGCTTTAAATATCACTGTTTTAAACGATTTTAGACCATTTCAACGATTGCCTCAAGGACGAAAATATGTTTAATAAATACTCTTTCCACGAGTCAGGTGTTGACTAGTCTAAAATAGAGAAATTCTAGGCAACATAATCTAATCAGTTTCGATCTCATAAGAGAATGGTTTTTCTTAAGTTAGTGTTTCAAGGATGTTTTGCTAAATATGATTAATAAAAAGGGAAGAACTGCCAAAAAAATTTCAATTTTTTTCTTTATTGAATGAAAAATATAATTTTGTACATCGTTTAAAACAATTTTCCAATTGCAAGTATACGCATTTCTTTGAAATGTTTCAAAATTTGCAGCTGAGCCAAGATTAGAGGGAAAGGCATTTTTAAAATAAATAAATAAAAATTCCTCTTGACAAACTGGAATGCAAAGGTAAATTCCTTTACATCTAAGTTACAATTTGGCAACATAAATTATTGTTTTTAGAAACAGTCAAAATTTGGGCGTGGAAATCACTTTTCGGCCCTAACTTCTAAGATATTTCAGTTATCGAAAAGCTTTAAATTCAAAAGTGGTTTTTCTTAATGAACCTCTAATATGGATAATTGGAACCACGATCGATCAAAAACTGAAGAAATTTTCCGGAAGTATTATCATGAGAACTATTGCAATAGGCAGTTTTCCGATAGGAATCTACATAACAAGCTGAAATATGCTTTTAGTTTACATTATTTTCCTAATTTTGTAAGATTATAGGAATTTAAGGGTGTCGTTCTAGCACAATAAAAAAGTGTTGAATAACTTTTTTTTCTGTTTAAATTTACCTTCTTCTTCTTCTTCTTTTTTTTTTTTTTTTTTTTTTTTTTTTTTGCAGGGTGGCAAATTTCTTTGTGTGGAACACGTCCTATACTCCAAATCGAGTTGGAATTCGACGCTACAGAAGTTTGCTGCCCCCTTGTGGAAAATATATTTTAACGGCTGCACTTTAACACGAAGAAATGATGAAGAAATTAGAAAGACTGGGTTTAAAGACGTTGTAATAGAGATGCACCATCCTAAAGATATGTGGTTGGTTGCAAGGTCGCAAATTATCGGAATAGCTACGAAGTAACTCATTGACCATCATCAGATTTCAATTACGTGTAACCACATAGCTTTTTTCTTTTTGTTGTCTTTCTTGTGCATAAAAAAGAAATTTGGTCATCATTAGAAGTCTAGCTTATATTATTAACTGGAGAAGAGTTTATGGATTATGCGAAAATTTTATTTCGAATTATAGCGACTTTCAATAATTTAATTTCAGCTTATAAATTTGGAAGGCGAAAATTCAACACCAGTATAACGCATAAGTATCATGATAAAATTGTTACTGAATACACCGTTACAAATACCTTTAACCCTTAACTGGGGAGGTGAAATTTTAGAACTTAACTGGGGAGGTGCGGTCTACGAGACCGCATTTCATTTACACTCAAATTAAATTTTCTAATGAATGTATTAGTATGAAAAACTGCCAATATATTTTGTAGACATTTTTCTTGATATATAGATACGTTTTAGAAATTTTTCAAAATATATTATTATTAAAAAAAGTAAATGCATTGGAACATACATTTTCTTCTCAAATTACATGTTACAATAAATAATATTCTTGAAAAAATATATTACTTTTCACTTTTTAAATCATATTTATTTTTACAGTATATGAAGGTATATAGAAGACAATATAATTTAAAATTCAACAATTATATGAAAAATAAAAAAATTGACAATGGGTAAAATTGGCCCTTTTTTTTATCGGCTTGTGTGATTTTCATAGCACTGTTTTCTAGGGCATTTTAAACATACAGGTTAAAAACTAGTATGAAAATCAACCTATAAATTTTGCATATATATCTATTGGTATATTAATATACTTTATACATTTTTTAAAATACATTTTTACTAGAAAAATTAATTATGTTTGAACATACATATCAGATTCAGCTGATTGCGAATTTTCACCGAAAACCTCTTCTGTACAATTATCCTTATCACTAAAATCACTTTCTGCTTCATTTAAAAGTGTCTGGAACACTGCTTCATAATAGGATCAGTAAATTGGATGATATTTCGGGGCCCAAGTTTTAGTGCCATCTGCTAAGCCTTGTTTATCACTGGGACACTAACAGGGAGATGCGGTCTTAGAGACCGCGCTCAAACAAATAACTAAATTATTTTAAAAAGCATTCGCTGAAATCGGTTGAAAAAGTGCACTTGTATTGAAGGTCACAAAACAGGAAGCTACAAGACCAATCCATTCAATTGAGCGGAAAATAGAATAGGGGTGACTTAAATCTATCACCAGCGGTCTCACAGACCGCACGTCCCCAGTTAAGGGTTAAATACTTGAAACTTTATATATAAATTCATTAAGACATCAATAATAATGCAGTTAAATGCTGTTGCGAAGAATTCGTCCGGTTTATGTACGTTGAAAGCTAAAAGCTTGATAATGGATAATGTTTTACTTCACAAGGAAACACGAAATGCAAGTAACAAACTATACGAAAATACAACACTTGCAGAAATCAACAATACACACATGCAAATAGAAAATTGCTAATTAAATGGAAGCATAGCACAATAGCTTTCAGACTGTAGCCAGAGAGCTTACTTCATGATCCCAATTCAAAAATAAAATTCATTAAGCTCCTTTTATATACACTGGAGTGCAAAACTTAAGCAACAGGTAGGTTTTTTGCCATAACTTCACGAGAAATCATCTGAGAGACATGAAATTCAGAAATGAGATACAGCATTTTTTTCTGAAAGATTGACGAAAGCATTGTTGCGCAAAAATGAATACAATGCATACAGTATGGAATCAGACAAAAGAAGGCTTTATTGAACTCATAGTATCGTTACACATGATTGTCTGTCCAAGAGGAAGAACAGCAAGCAGATGTTCCTTAGTATGGGATATGCCCTCCTCTTACTGCAATGGTTGCTTCGCACCGTCTCCCCATACTCAGCACCAGATTGTCCAACAGTTCTTGAGGTAAGAGTGCCCATTCCTCAATCAGCATCAGGAGGATGTAATCGTGCCGCAAGGCGTCTCCCCAAATCATCCCACACATGTTCTATCGGATTTAAATCAGGGGAGCACGCTGGCCAATCCATTCGAGAGATATCTTCACTTTCCAGGAGCTCCTCAACAGCATGAGTCCTGTGTGGCCGTGCATTGTCATCCATAAAAAACGAAGTCTCATCCAATGGCACCTCGGAACAGACGCACATGGGGAAGGATCACCTCCTGACAATAGCGATCTCCAGTTACAGAACCTCTGTCGAAAACGTGGAGCTCAGTCCGCCCGTTCATCATAATGCCTCCCCAGACGACAACTCCAGGACCACCGAAACAGTCTCTTTCCGTGATGTTACAAGCGATTCCCAACGCCAGTTGATTTGGAGAGAGGTCGGGACACGGTCTCATCCCATCCAGCGAAGCAACCATTGCAGTAAGGGGTGGGTATATCCCATACTAAGGAACATCTGCTTGCTGTTCTTCCTCTTGGACAGACAATCATGTGTAACGATACTGTGAGTTCAATAAAGCCTTTTTTTGTTTGATTCCATACTGTATGCATTGAATTCATTTCTGCACAACAATGCTTTCGTCATTCTTTCAGAACAAAATGCTGTATCTCATTTCTGAATTTCATGTCTCTCAGATGATTTCTCGTGAAGTTATGGCAAAAAACATACCTGTTGCTTAAGTTTTGCACACCAGTTCATGTTTCTCCCATAGGTCATCGAAAAAATCTTGAAAGTTCTTACAAAGAGTATTCCTGAGATATCGCATTATTTCTGTACTTCCTAAAACCCTCATTTTTGTTGCCAAATGCAACCCTACTAGCACAAGATATCGTAAGGTATTTTCAAGATGTTGTGCAACATTCTAAATGCCGCCCAACATCATGTAGATACCGGAATAATGTTGTTGGACATTTTGTGCCAACAGGGAGGAATCTTTGACCTCCCTTATTATTATTTTCGTTAAAATATTTTTAAATATCTCTTCTTTATTATGACACAAACTGTACACCGAAGCGGTATTAGGTTTATCAGGATAAAAGAGGATAAAAACACATACCTCAAATTAAATATTTCAGAGTTCATTTTTCATTATTAAATGTCCGCACATTTCGAAATGAAGGTAAGCATCAAGGTATGGAAAGAGGGTGTAATTTGAATGGTTTAAAAATACAATTACATTTTTGGAAAATAGTTTCCATTAGTGTGCTTTCCAACTGATTTTGTTTAACGATTGAAAATTTTTACTGGACATTCATTGAATGTGTTATACATAGAAATAAACATTACAGCATGGTACTTCAAATTCAATAAATAAATAAAAGCATACCAAACTTTTCACTAATCACCCTAATTCTTAGAACTGTTGGTAACATTATCTGTTTCATTATGAGAAATATAAAATGATATATAATGAAATTTTGATTGATGAGATGATGAAATTCTCGAATAAAACCATATTATAAGCCTTTGATGACCAGCCGGTTCGCCAGTATTACCGCTCACTACAATTTTCAATTAAATATTTTAAGTAACTGGTCTCTTAATATATTGTCAAACAAAACATTTTTAATCTTCAAATTTTGATAGTCATACCAAACATATACTGTTGTTTAGGTCGTTTCGTTCAAATTACTATATATATTTTGCTAATTTGTTGTCATTTCCGGTAAAACTTCAACTTTAAATTAAAGTGGAAATGATGAAATTGCAATTAATATAAAGATATTTTATAACAAAACCAAGCGTTTTATTTTATTTATCATCTTTATTGTTATTTATTTATAATTATTATTACTGAATATTAATATTGCAAACAGAATCGCTCGGTATTTAAGTCTTATGTGAACTACAAAATATTTTTCATAATTTATGTAATATCTCGAAGAATAATTCAACAAAAACTTCTCAGATTCAGCATAAAATTCAGTTTTAGTTTTGCTTTCAAAAGGATTGAAATGAAATCAATAATATTTTGTTCTGGCATATAAATATATTTAAAAAATTATGAAGTCTAAATTTAATGCAGTAAGGTATCATATTCTGGACACACCAAATTTTAAATAAATGAATGAATGTTTCTATTTTCCACGATCAACTAAGACTTATTTATGAAGTTTTGAATGTCAAAAATTTAGAAAAACTCAATATTTTCACAATCTTAGGCCAATTAATCTTGAGAAACCGGCGCGCTTATTGGAGTATTTTCTTTGGAGCGATCGATGGAAAATCTAAAATTATCCTTTTTTTATTGAATAATGATATTCAAATTTTCATAAATCAGCCATTTTAAGTGATTCATTTAGTTGATTGGAAATTAACTCTTTTTATTTAAAATATTAGTGTTTCAAGAAAATTTTGTTAATCGTGATTTCCACAGCAGAAGCTTTATGTAAAATCAAAAATTCGTTATTTATTGAATCAAGTTACATAAAATATAATCATTTTCCATTTAGACCATTTTAGCAGATCTGTGTCTTACTAAAGGTTTACAAATTAGCTGTGTGGCCCTGATTTGAATGGATATCCTGTTCATATTAAACAAAACTTGCCTTAAACTAAAACTGATTTATTGGATGAATATTATAGAAAGTGTGAAAGATCATAAAATAATTTTTCTTGAATTTATTATTTAGAAAAAATAATATCTCATATTTGTTTCATTTCCTACAGACACGTGCTGAAAATTATATTTTTGCAGATTTCATTTCCAAAAAGATTTAATCTGTTTTTAATTGGAGCTTTAATCAATGTGATGGCAACACTTTGAGAAAAGCTAATTTTTTCCCATGAAAGCGAAACGTGCTCGTGCAGCTTAAATTTTATTTTTATTTTGTACAAAAAAATTGTTAAAAAATATAGTTAAAATATTTATTTAAAAATTCATTAAAAATAGAAATTTAAATTTAAGGTTTAAAACATTGGTATGATTTAAAAGGTAAATTTTTTATCTTTAACTTGATGTAAAAATCTTATTTGTGCGGTAATATTTTCCGAAGTTATAGCAGAAACACGCCAAAATTTCGCTTAATTTTTAAATAAATAAAATTCTAATTAAAAATTCGAAAAAATAACCCCCAGGTGCACATTTCCGGCCTCCAAGGTATACACGTGCCAAATTTGGTAGCTGTAAGTTGAATGGTCTGGCCTGTAGAGCGCTAACACACACACACACACACATATTGAGCTTTATTATAAGTAAAGATAAAGATATAGATAAGTTCAGATTATCTGCAACAGCATAAAATATTTTTCATCATGATTTACAGATTGAATTGTCTCATTCACTATATAATATTCGTAATTTAAATTTTAAAATTGATGTTATAAACTGATATATTTTTATACACATCAAACATTTTCGAGAAATATTAAAACTAACCCCAACGAATAATTTCCCCAAAACTTTCTCGCATATTCTCTAATAAAAGTTGTTAAACCTCTCTCTGCGCAAGAAATTGTGGACCTTGGGCAATTTGTGACCACCACCAATGCTCAGATTTTCCTTTTTAGAGTTCCACACAAGAAAGTTGTGTACTACACTGTACGTTAAAGAAAAGACGTATGAAGTATAGTAAAAAATAGTAAGTAAGAAATAAAGTACAGTAAGAAAAGATCCATAGTTTAGTAAAGAAAAGACATTTGCTTAATAATTGCATTTCTTTGGCGAACAATAGTTAAAGAATATAGATCTTTGGTGTGAATTTATTATGCGATCTTCGAAAGATTTTTTTATCTATAAATCGCTTGCATATGATTAATAAGCAATTATCAAAAAATCGAATATTTATTTTGATCACCATTTTTACCAAACAATTGGAACCAAAATTTTACACAGAATTTAGCAAATTCTATCATGTCATTATGTTTCCGTACCAAATTCTATCATGTCATTATGTTTTTGAACTATTGTATATATATTCATGCGAAAATTTAGAAGAACAGAGGGTCACCTTTTTGTCAGATTTGATTGATCATTTGATAAGAATCTACATTTTAGATGCTAAAACTCTGAGTCACATTTCGTATAATAAAGTTGTTAAGTTTATGAAATATCTTTTTTTCGTGGATATAAAAACACAGACAGAAAGATCACAAATCTTAATGGATTTAGTCCCACCTTTAGACTCCAAACATTGGTACGAATTTTAATCTATCTAGATCTTTATGTTTTTTAATTATTGTTCTCATATATTCTCGAACAGACAGACAGACAGAGGGACTTTCTATAAATGAATTTCGTTCAAAATTTGATCGAAATCAACACATTTGCTGTTAAGATCAAATATCAAATTTTATCCTTCAATTATAAAGTCTTTTTTTTGAGATCGTAATCATAGACAAACAAACAGAGCAACAGGTAAGGAGGCATAATCCCAAAAAAGGGGTTTTTCGAACTCAAGATGATCTGAAACATGAAGATTTGTGAAAATCTCGGGTTTCGAATTTTTTGACGATTAATTTTTTTGTATAAAAATAATTTAAAACAAATAAATAATAAAAAAAAACGTTTAATTTTGACAAACAGTTAAAGATAATTTCTGAAAATAATTTGCTTTTGCAATGAAGCTGAATTGTTTCCATCAAATATGTATAAGTATTGATTAACCAGGGTGGGCAAATTTAAATATTGGATATTCTAATTTGTCAAATTAAATCAGTAATTAATAATAATTAATTACAAAAAATGTGAAATTATAATAATAGAAATAGAGGAGCTGTTAAATATTTATATATTTATGTATATATAAAAATTTTTTTCGAAATTATTGTTTTTTAAATGCATAATATGGAAGGCAGTAAATAAATAAATGAGTGCATCCATTATATCTAAAGTTTTGTTTCAAAATCGAAACAGCTGAAGTTTATTTTATAAAATGTAAACTATAAAGACTTTTTTTCAATTTATTTATTTTTTATAACAAAGAATAGTACAAACATTATTCTAAATAAATTTTTAATTGAGGAATTGAAAATTATTTTTTAAATAACATATTTAGAACTCGTGAAAATAATTTATTGCGTTGGATATATTTTATAGTTTCATGAATAAAGAATCGGAAAAACATGACATTTTTATTTTCAAAGATATTGTTTGAAATTATTGTTACCCTCGATAGCGATATTTAAAATGCGTTTTAAGCAATTGCCTTTGTTAAATTTATTTACCTCGAAAATTAAAATAAGCACATTAATATTTTGTATTCGTTATGTCACCGTTGGTCAAACATAGGCATATATACTTCTTTTCGGCACTGTTACCAAGATACTGTCATCATAATCACACTACACTTACCGCTTTCTTAATTTTTTTCATTTGTTTTCATATAATCATAATTTAAATTCATTTTAGGCTTTTCGTTCTCTACCCCATTAGTATAAACAATTGGTACAATTGTTGAAAAGATTTTTTTTAAATATAAAAATAAACAAGTGGATCGAATTAAATTGGGTTAAGGCCTATTTTGGAATAAATGGTAACGAAAGGGCAAATCAAAGTTCAAAGCTAGCGCTACAGAAAGAGAGCGCTGATATAATTGTCCCCAAATCAACTAGTATTTTAAAATGGGAATGAAGAAATAAAGCTGCAATGTTTTGATAGATGGTATATATCCAAAAAAGGAAGAATAACTTATAATTTTATTCCAGAATTAAAATTAAGGAAATACCATCCACTAATAATCCAAATTTTATCTGGGCATGGATGATTTCCTGCATACTTCCAAAGATTTGGAACAATGAGGGAATTTAATTGCATCTGTGAAGGAAATGGAATAGTTTATCATTATTTAAATAAATGCATAAAAGTCTTGGAATTAAGAAAGTATTTAGAATTTCAAAATAATGACTTAAGCACACTTAAGCACAGCATTAATGGAGCTAGAAGGTCTTAAAATACTGTAAGATATCATGTTACCAACTATTTAAAAGTGTTTGTCTTTTTTTTTTTTTTTGTCGGTGGTGGTCTTTTAACTACTATCTCGATATTTTTCCATTATAAAGGGAAAATTTCGAGCTAGTTATTAATTAACCCGACTAATAAATTTGTCTATCGTAAAAAAAGAACTGTCATCCCGAGTTATTTCCATCGACACTAAATTTGTGAAGATGCTATAATAAATAAATAAAAAAAATTACAAAGGTGTCCCCCCCTTTTTTTTAACTACTCTACAATGACTGCCACTTATAGCGTAAAATTCCTGAAAGATCCATTATAAAAATGTGAAGTTTAAAAATATTTTGCTGTAAACCATTAAATTAAATACAATAAAGGTGAAATTTTATATAGCAATAATCTCAACAAATCAGCTGTTTATCAAAGGCGATTAGTAATAAACATAAAGAAGAATGTTGTTTGTTTTGTAATCTGTGGGACAGATTACTATTCTTATAGATGCCAAATTTGGCGGAAATATAATTTGAAGAGGGAAAATGTTTTACTCAGATTGGTATTTTTTTAATTCCTAGAATTTTAATTAACCAAAAAGTAAGGAAAATTTGGTTGTTTTTCCTTTATTACTGCCGAAAATTACAGCTCAATATTGACTTTTACGCTATCTTAATTCGTCTAATGGAAGAAAAAAACTGTTTTCTCAATAGTATCACTATAGTTGCGGAATAACTGTTTTACTTATTTCAATTAATTTTGAAACAAATAATTTTTTTCTTGTATATTTTGCAACGGTTGTGCTATGAAAATCTAATCTTTTTATTGTTAACATAAGTATTTCATTCTGTAAATTTATTCTCTTGCTGATGATGTCGATACTCTTCTGATGTTGATTACCCTTTTGTTTTTAATAAATACATTTAATTTCGATAAGAACATTTGTATTGTTTTGTTTCAAATTTTAAGTGATATGGCAGAAAATTAGGAATAAGAATAACACAATAATCAGATTAGGGTAAATCTTTTTAAACAGTTTAAGTTCATTTTCTATCAAAATTTAAAATTAAAGCATACTTTGCTTAGGAAGTTATTGAAAGTAAACTGCATAAAATATTTCACAAACAGTTACCTTGATGAACTACTTGGAAAGCCAAAGATGTAATATGGAATAAAAAGATGTTTGCAATTATTTTATTTTAATAAAAGTTATTGATATCCTATGTAAAAGAAATTGATGTTATTACATTACTTTCCTCTGAAATTCGCAGCATTATCCGCAAAAAAGCTCCAGTTGGACAATATGTGAATGCAATTATTTTTGAAGGAAAAATTTCAATAACATTTATCGAATATTGAATGGCAACAATATATATGGTAAACAAAAGTAGATTCTTAAAAAGTTATTGGATTCGTCTGTTTGTTTTGTTAAAGACAAATTTATTTTCCATTTAAAATGTGATCCATTATAAGGTAATTTTATATGTTTGTGGAATAGTTTATTTGTTTGGAAGTTGGCTTTTGCATTTTATCGGTAAATTTTCTGCGCTTAAATTGTAAGACGTTTACTTTCATACATATTCGCTTATTGTTCTTTCTCCATTTATTTTTATTTGTTTAATTATTTTTTGAAATCATTGTTCGTCATTTAACGCATCGCTAGATACGTCTCTCTAATTGCTTTTCCTGTATTTTTGTGAACTCGTTTATATTTGCCGGAGGCGTCATTTGGACCTCCCGTTGATTGAGGAAAACTTAATCCAGTTCATCGTTTTTAGTTTCTTGTAGAAGGATTGAAAGGTGTGAGGTGTCGAAGTACATGTTTTGCTCTGTATTTAAATGCGTAATAATAATCAGGTATTATTTCTTAATTATTATTATCCTTGATAATGGTCCTTAATAATTATTATTGAATTGAATCTTTACAGTAAATATTGTTGATTTGGTTGTGTTCAATTGATTTTGTCAAAATATTTTACCTCTTTTTGCTGTTATATGTTGAAACTATGAGTAAAATTTTGAGGTTAATATTGTTTTGTGAGAACAATTTTTTAAAGAATTTCTTACTCTTTCTATCTATCTTTTATTGCATGCATTGGCATGGTTCTTTGTGAACTTAGTTTTTTCTTTACACATCGGCATAAAAAAATGTGAAAATAGCAAAAATGTGAACATAAGCTATAGTATATTCTGAAGTATATCAATAAGTATTAAGAGAGCATTGACATTGATAAATTTCTTTGACATTTTTTAAAAATATATCATATGATTCATAGACAGTTGAAATTTTTTTAAACGTATGTATTATTATTATTATTTTCTTATTATTGTTGCTAGGTTATCTTTTCCTTTTGAAACCATTTAGAAAAAATTATTAAAATTTCATAATGTGACAGGACTAATTATATGCTCATGAAAAATTATTCATACATATGAATTTCAAAATAAATCAAAGAAATATAAATAATTTGTAGAATATATTGATTAATGTGTGTGTTTTGATATCTGAATAAGATTTATGATTCACTCTTCTCAATGTGAATGCTTTATTTTATATTGTATATACATTTTAGGAAGGAGAGATGCCTTTTTTGTTTATGTATATGCAATTTTCCTGCTATTAGGTGTTACGTCTTGCAAACATTTTAATCCCAAGATCTTAACAGTATCTTTCTTCATCTGTATACTAAAACTAATAAACTAATAAAAATTTAATTAAAAAAATAAATCATTTAGTAATTTTTTAATCAGTAATTTGCTTAAATAAATTCAATGAATTTAATTTTAGATATAACACATCAAAATTTGCTGGTAAAAAAGATTTTCATTAGATATTTTAAAGAAATGATTCATATAGTTAGGGATTTATTAATAATTCTGAAGGTAATGTAGATTATAGTAATAGAGATTTAAAGTTAAAATTATCTTTTTAACATTGCTTAGTTATCTAATCATTAATTTTTGTCTTATTTATTTATTTTTTAGATTTGCCAACATCTCAGTTACTTAACAAGACTTTGACTTACTAGATTCAAAATAAATCTGTAATAATGGAAGTTGTTGTGTATGGTGCATTATCAACTATATGGTGGATGTCATCACTCTCAATTTTGCTGCCATTTGTTTTGCTTTTAAAATTTAGTAAAAGATTTCGAGATAAATGGTTTTCATTCATTTTCATGAGATGCCTTGGACCTTTATTCAATCCTAAGTTGACTCCATTGAGGAAACGTGCTTTTGATATATTGAATGAGCACCTTGCTAGTCGTAAGAAAAATGTGCCTCTAGATATTTTGGAGATTGGCATTGGAGGAGGAGCTAATTTGCAGTTTTATCCTGAGAATGCAAACCTAACTGCACTTGACATGAATGCAACCTTTGAAACATATTTTAAAGAAAATCAAAAGAAGTATCCTCAAATTACTTACAAAAAAACAGTGACTGCCATGGCTGAAAATATGGAAGAGATTGCAGATGCTTCTATGGATGTTGTAGTATGCACTTTTGTTTTATGTTCTGTCCAGAATATTGAATCAGTACTGAGTGAAGTGAGACGTGTTTTAAGACCTGTAAGTGTATTTAATTTATATATTGATTTTTTTTTTTTGCTTTGAAGTTTGAAACTTATAAATATTGATAATTTTTAGTGGCATAATTATTAGTAATCAAAATGCATTTCAAATCAGCTAAATGCCGTAACTATATGGCTGCAGTACTTTGTCATTTTTGCAGCTGACCATTATTGCTTGTTGATATGCTATTGAATTAATTGATACTGAATGTTTTATCAAGAAATGGAAATATCACTTAAAAAAGGCTGAAGTGTTAAATGTTTCAAATATTTGAAGAAAAGCAAACAAAGAAAAAAGACATATTTTGGATTATAAATGTTGCAAAAATGATTAGTTCTGCTGAATTTATTTTGTTCAATGATTACAAAATTTTTATAATATTCAATAACTTTTCCAATTATAAAATGCTTTTTAAAAACTGTTGTTATATATATATAGAGAGAGAAAGAGATATATAGACAGATAGATACATGTGTAGGTTTTTATTATTTCAAATTTAAGTTATATTTTAATTAATAAGGATATTATATTTTCATTATAATTTTTTTCATTTCAGTTTAGTGTTATTATTTTTGAACTGAAACTTTTAGATATAAAGGATATAGAATTATTCTTATAGATTTTGAATGATAATTTTTATTTTTATCTCTAGTCCTATATTCAAAAATATTTTTTATTCTACTCCCAAGTTTCCTTAAGCTATGGCATTAGGTACTATAAATAAAACAATATTTTTTTGTGGAGTATTTAGATAAAAGATTAAATTAAATTAGTATGTAAATTAGTGTTCTTTTAATATATGTTTTTATTTTTGTTATGCATTTACATATTTCCACTTTCTGTTTTACACTTTCCTTTTACTCTATAATTTAGCACCTGTAGCAACAACCACACTAACTATGAGATAAAGTCCAACATATCAGATTTGATTGAAATAAAACACATGCAATTACTGTAATATATGGTTTGTTTATATTTTATTACGTTATAATTTTTTTATTTATGAATAAATTGGAATGTACATAATTAATTTTTTTCACAAATTATGAGTAATTCATTTAGAATACATTTTTAATTGGGAAATATTTTTAGAATGCTATATATTTTTTTATATCTTTTGTATGTGGTACAGAATTTAAATTGTTGACCATTCTTTTTGTAATATATAATTTTATATATTTTTTACAGGGTGGTAAATTTCTGTTTCTTGAGCATGTTGCCTTCCCGCATGATCAGTGGAGCTTTACTATCCAGAGATTTGTTGCTCCTCTGTGGCATCTGTATTTTGATGGATGCTTCCCAGATCGAGATATTGCAGAAGAAATCAGAAAAAATGGATTTTCTAGTGTTGTATGTGAAAACAAGTATCCAAATACTTTGTTATTATTTGTGAGGCCACAAATTGTTGGTATTGCCACAAAATAAACAGAGTATGGTTAAAGTGAAGATTAGTGTGCCCCCCGAGTTTGTCAACAATATAGCAACCAACGGAACGCTCTTCTAGCAACCCAAATACTGTTTTGTTTACTACTTTTTACAATGGTTGAGTTGTACATAAACTACAATTTTTTTAAGAAAAATGTTAAATTAAAAATAATAAAAAAATATCTATTAAAGATTTTAATTTTCTTTCTTTATTATAATTAAAAGTTTTTTACAACTAATAAGACACTGCAATTTTATTTTTAATGTGTATACGAACAGAAAATATTTATTCTTTTGCAATTTTTAATTGTCAGTATGCGCTTTAAAAAATTGTCTGAATTCTTACTTTACGAAATCGTGTGCATTCTTACTTTAAAGGAATTCTTCACAGTTCTTGTTATTCTTTTGGGCTTTAACGGTTGGTTCACTTCATAATTTGTTATGTTGGCAATTGTGTATGAATGGATGTTGGATAAATGGGATGGAAGAAAATATTTTGAACCTGCAGAATGGATGAAGGGCGAGTGGAATATATATTTCTTTTTACAAGTTGATGAAAGAAAAGGATGCTTGTTTGAAACTTTGTATGGAGAATGGTTTGATTGCTTCTAAGTGTGTATTAAATAAATCAAGTAAAGGGATTAATTCTTTAAAATTCCCTCTGAAATCTATTCCTATACCGTCCTTCATTCTTTCTTTTCTATGGATTATGTACTGTTCATTTTATCCACAGTCCTTATTTTCAATGTGCTAGCGAAGCTACTACGTTCCCTCTCCTGCTACTAGTGAAACTGTAGGATGTTTGTTTTAAATTCTGCCTAGTGCCTTTTACAGATGCTGAAGGCATCACATGCTCTAACTTTTGCTCCACACGCAACAGACCGGCTGCACCGGTCTGAAAAAAATGATACTTATCAGTAAAAAAATTATTATATTGTGGAAAATGGTAATTGTAACTGGTTGGAAGACTTGTTAATAACCACTGAAGTGTTTGTTTACTTTGTCTACCATCTTCATTAGCGACTTGGCATCCTTGATGCAGCAAGGGGCACACTAAACTTTACTTTTACCCAGAATATTTCAAGAGATTACAGCTACTTATATAGTGCTATTGCATTTTGTGCTGTGTTTTGCATTTTTTTTAAATGGCAACTAAAGTACAAATAATTTCCAAACATTCTAGAAAGTTTGCTTTGCAGTGTTAAAAATTAGTATCCATATATAAATTTAAAAAATAGAAAATTTATTTAATCTTACATTGTTGGATTAAAATTCTAGAAGCTTATGCAAAGATAATTATGGCTGCAAAATCATAAATAAAATCTTAAACTTGTAGTATATTCAGATTGTGCAGAAAAGCTTGTTGATTTTTTTGATCACAAAATATTTGAGTCACTCAAGACTGACTGTTGTAGAAGAAATGTGTTATGTTTTAGAAAAGTATTTTATTATAAGTTTATCTGTTGTTGGATTGCAAATTGTTGCTTGATATTTCCAATTGCTGAAATTTTTATAAAAAATACATTGTGGTGTACTGCATTTTTTATATTGCTTTATTTTCATTAGTATTTTTTTTATTTATTTACCTATGTTTTATATTGTTACATATGCTTAAATTTTTCAGTATTGTACTTTTCTAATTTTTGTAAAAATTTAATTTTAAAATTTGTAATAGTTGTAGTAGTTTTAACTTAAAGTAAAAGGAGTCTTATATTTAATTTTCTTTCTTTTTATTACTTTTTAAAATTTATTTTTGTTTGCAGTTGAAGAGTATGATCTGAATACAACAGTACACAAGTGTTTAACATTGAAATTAGTATTTAAATTATATCAGATAGTGAAAAATGAATTGTAGTGTATATTATTAACTTGCAAAAGTAATATCAGGAATTTTGCCAGTTCAAAGTTTAACCATTTAAAAGCAAATGAAATATGATATCAATTAGTACAAAGACTTGCATATCTATAATTGTATTAGAATCACCCTTTAATTTTTCTATTTTTCACCTTTATAATTTTTTTAGATGATTGATAATATGCTTTTCATGCATATAGTCATATAATTTTTTTTAAAAAATTTGCATGGACGTATTTTATATTTTTAATGCTTTTATTAAAAAATTTGAACTGTGCCATTATTGACTGAGGGCATCTACTTAATGCTTCCTTATGGTACTTAAAAAATATAATTAAAAGTTTTTTTATATTATTTATTTTACAAATGCTTATAATGTGTTTTAAACCATGTATTTTTTTCTTTTATCGAATCAAAGGTTTATTCATAAAAGTATTTCTATATGTATTATTTTAAGAAATAAAGTCTGAATTTCATTATCATTTGGAGTATAAAAATTCTTTAAGTCTAGAATACTATGCAATTTCCAAACATATATCAATATCCAAATTATCGAATATCTTATACTTCAGATGAAATATTATTTAAATTTGAAGGAAATAAATTAATGTCATTAGTATCATAAGGTTGTGGGGCTTTTTTTTCAAATTTTTATTTCAAGATTAAACATTTTTTGCTTGAGATTCAATTTTTTCAAATATTTAACATGTACATGTATTTAGTTCATATGATATTTAATGCATAGTAGAAAGTAAGTTATTGAATCAGATATCTTATCGTCTGATTATTGTTCATAATTTCAAGATTCATTCCATTTTTATTGTTTCTAGATTGAATACTAATGAACCAAATGAAATCTGAATAATCTTCTCACTAATTTATTGTAAAATCCAATCATTCATTTAATAAGTTTTGCATAAAAAATAGTAATGAATGATTTTGCAATAAATTACTTTTCTTTAAAATTTAATCTCAAATTTAAATAACATTATTCAACTAACTGAAATTTGCAAGAATTACTAAAAATAAAGCTGTGTTATTAAAAGTAATTTATTTTTGTCAAGTTGGGTTTCCAAGAATTGGTAATGACAAAGTCTGCGTTTGGGATCGGAGATTTGTGATCTGGATTAATAAAAATCATATTAGCTTGGTGCATTCCAAATCTATAAGAATAAACTTTCTCTCGTTAGTGTGATAAAAAAGTTTTAAAATTGGAGTTCAGTTAATTCTTGATATTTATTGGTGGTTCAGAATTATGAAATCAGTTGCAACATGTTCTTTATGTAGATTTAATACAGAACTTCAATATAACTAATCAAATCTATGGTCATTGTATGTTTCCAAGTTGTACTTAATAATTGTTTTATCACTTAATTGTAATTAGTCCATATTATAATTATTACTGTTGTCCGAGTGTAAAGGACTATTGTTTGTTTTGGAAGATTCCTCTTTACTTCATAAGCAAAGAACAAATAACATAGTTGATCATTCCTTTGACTCTGATCTGAGATAATGGAAGCATTGATCATTTAAGAACTCTTATTTATAATGACTTGGTAACAAAAACTATAGCATATTTGAAAAAATATACACTGATTGCGATTGAGACAAATAGAGTAATGTGGAATCAAGTTTTTCTGATTTGAGATTTTATTGATTGTGAAATATTTTTATTGAAGGGAAAAAAAAAGAATATTGGCATGTAATATTTTTTATAAGTTTTCTGGAGTAAATCGATTATTATAGCAATTTCTAAAATTTTCCTTTTTAAAAAAAATACTTCGCAAAAAAATTAGTATAAATGAAGAGCATACTGTATTTGAGCGGATATTTTTGATGAAGAAGAGCTCCGGAAGTCTATTCTGGTTGTAGTCAACCTTCAGACCATAGGAATGTGGATTCGAAACTCAATTTCACTAAAAATTCTATCGAGGTTATGTACGTTGCTGGTTGAATCGATTCTATTTCAATATCGATACCCGTGGCACAAACAATTATTTGTTGGTGCAATACCAACATTCAAGCGAAGTGATGAATAGGTCCCTAAAAAAAGGAATATTGTAATTGTACCAGTTATTCTAAATGTAACGCTTGCCTATAGTGCTGCATAGAAGCTTGGATAGTAAGTTTCCGGTTAAAACTTACTGTGTCGCTTAAGGTGTGTTTCAAATTTTTAGGAACACCATATAAAAACATAAAATCAGAATAATTTTTACCTAATATTTGTAAAAACTTCTTTGATAAACATGAAAAATTAAATATAATAAAAAAAAAATCTAAAATAATTAAATAAATATCAATGCTAATAAAAGAAGAAAATAGAAAAAAATGTCAAGTTTGTGTTTCAAATTTTTAGGGACAGCTAGATGAGATGGTATATAAATTCAAGTTAAATCTTTATTATTGTTCATTTTCATTTACTACCAGTTGTTTTAATAACTTAAAAAGCTTATATTGAAAACGTCCACGTTATTACTCAATTTTTTGCCGAAGAAATATGGCTAAAGATAAATGGTTATCAGATCTTAAAAAAGGCCAAATAAAAGCTTATTACAACGAAAAAAATCTGAGAAATAATGCAGCCCTCATAAAACGTTCAAAACGTGCTGTGGAAATTATGTGAAGCAGTTAAATGGGAAATCAACTGCCATTCAAAAGCGAGGACCTAAGCCAAAGCTCGATTCACGTACCCGCAGGAGAATTATTCAGAAATGTGTAAATGGAAAATCATCAGTACGAAAAGTAACAAAAAAATTGAAACTGGGATGTTCTTACACTACTGTTTGAAGGTCAATCCAGAGCAATAAAAACATGAAATATGCGAAAAAGGCTTGCAAACCATCACTTGCCAAACAACACAAATTACAACGTTTATCCTGGGCAAAGGAATACATGCATTTCAAAGATGAGTGGATAGAAGTCATGTTCAGCGACGAGAAGAAGTTTAATCTATATGGGCCAGACGGTTGGAGATATTACTGGCATGATCTACCAGAGATTTTCTCCAAAAGGCAAATGGGCGGTGCATCTGTTATGATTTGGGGAGCTTTTAGCTTCAATGGTACATGCGAACTGGCATTTGTGAATGAAAGAATGGATTCTGATCGATACCAAGAAATGTTACAAACACATTTACTTAATGCAGGACCTGAAATATGTGGCCCAAATTGGACTTTTCCACGGGATAATGCATCTATCCACAGCTCAAAATCAACAAAAAAGTGGTTTAGAGATAACAATGTGAAAGTTATGGATTGGCCAGCTAGAAGCCCCGATCTAAACCCCATTAAAAATCTATGGGATCTTTTGGCAAGAACAGTTTATGAAGGAGGGCGCCAATTTCATTCGAAAATGCAACTTCAACAAGCAATAATGGATGCTTGGTATTCTCTGGATCCAACACTTTTTCAGAACCTAATATATTTCATGCCAAACAGAATATATGATGTTTATCAGAAAAAATGGTCCTAATATTGAACGGTAAAAAAGTTTAGTTTGAAGTTTTGAAGCTTTTAATTCCACTGTCCCTAAAAATGTGAAACACAAAATTTGTGCTACTGTTTTGTTTAGTTATTTCAAAGTTGAAATTTATTTGTTTAATCTAAATTATCTTACAATATTTATTTTTGTTATTTATCTAACTTGTTTCAGAAATAAATGTCAAATATTTATTGTTTACACTTTTATCTTCATTTTTACTAGTGTCCCTAAAGAATTGAAACACACCTTACATTCGCATGACGGTAAAAGTTCTCAGTCAATGTAGAATTTGATACAAGCCAAGGTTTAGTTTATATCTCCTTGTTTTAATACGTTGCTCAAGAAGTGAATCGCCTGTGATTCATGCATACTATCTATTTTCTTCTCTACTACGATTGAAAGGGATCAAATAAGTAAACATCTTAATGGTGGTCCGAATCACAGGCGTTAGACATGGCAACAAACGTGTTAACATATCATTCGAAACTAAGAGATTGGGTTTCTGGTTAACATACTATATTTTGGATAGTTAAGTTAACATATCATTCGAAATTAACTTTGCCGCCAGTAGTATTCACAGAGCTCCAAGTCGGTACGATAACATAAATAATCTATAAATAAAATTCGATTAAAATATTATTAATTCCTTACTAATTCTACGAAGGTTTGCAATTTTAATCCGGGAGGTTTAATTAAATATTAATAATGCATACAAATCTTAAGATGATTAAAATACTCTTTTTCTATTCATATTAAAGATCTGCAATTTTATTATGTTAATTTCTTTTTGTTAATTCTATTATGGTGCAGTAGATGTATTTAGATTCAAAAACATGATATATTGGCAAACTCGAATTTTTCTAAAGCAGCGTTCACACGAACCCACTATTGCGCGCAATAAAAAGTCACGCCTACCTAAGAAAAATCACGTAACTCCAATGGGAGGATAGTGTCAAATAGTTCCGTTAGTACATTGCAGTCACGTGATCTTCCTGAGATTCATATTAAAGATCTGCAATTTTATTATGTTAATTTCTTTTTATTAATTCTAATATGGTGCAGTAGATGTATTTAGATTCAAAAACATGATATATTGGCAAACGAATTTTTCTAAAGCAGCGTTCACACGAACCCAACTATTGCGCGCAGTAAAAGGTCACGCCTACCTAAGGAAAATCACGTGACTCCAATGGGAGGATAGTGTCAAATAGTTCCGTTAGTACATTGCAGTCACGTGATCTTCCTGAGGTAGGCGGAACCTTTTACTGCGCGCATTAATTGCCTCGTGTGAATGCTGCTTAAAAATAATTCGCCAGAATTGGCTTCAGAATTTATGCGGTTATAAATCTGGCAGCAAGACCGTACGAATGCTTAAGTCTAATCATTTTTAGATATGTGACTTTTCTGTCTGTTCAAACCTTTTGGCTTAGAGAATATTGTTTGAAATAACCTCATGGTCCGTTTTCTATGGATACTAATCGTTAACTTAACTCATGCTAAGTTTCTACTGTAGCAACAAGATAACATTACCGAAATGTTTTGTTCCTTTTTCGTTCTGTTTTGCAATACAGCGATTTGGCGGTATGGATGCATAACATTGTAAATTCCAACGAAATGGTGTCAAGGGGTTTGCAATGATCACAACAATAATTTTCAATAGAATTCAAGAACTCGACATACATTTCTATTATCCCGAAGAGAAAAATAAAATGCATGAATTTTGCTTGGTGGATATGTTGACTTCAGATGCAACTGTGTTTTGAAAAAGTACAACCGAAACTTCTTAAATTTGGTTGTTCGTTTTCATCATTGGCTACATGCAAGTAAGTTGTATTTTTCTAGATTTGTAGTCTATAACTTTTATGAAGAAGTTTTAATTTTCGCTTTTGGAATTTATTGTGAAAAGTAGGTTAGTGTTCTCAATTACCCTTGGCACTTTTTCTGCAAGGTAATTGGGAACATATTTTTAATGTAAAAACAGTATTTTATATATATGGAATTATTTGTTTTACTATGAAAAGTATTTTTAAATGTATGCAATCGACAGTGTTCCATCCCACTAATAATGCTTATTTCATGTCAAATTTACAATTATTTAAAAAAAATTCTTTAAATATTTGTAACTTCTTTCAGTAATAATAAGGCCAATGTACTCGAAATTATTATGAGGGAAACTGATGTATACAATGATCAAAATTGAGATCACCTTATTCAAAATATTACACGAATTCAACATATTGATGGAAAATCAACCATGGATGATTCAAGAAGTTATTTACTTCGTCTCCTCAACCTGCGTTTTTTAATGAAAACGAACAAAGAATTGTACATATTCCTATACAAAAAAATAGGAGCATCTGGTTAAAGGAGCCTTGCTTCGTTTTTTGCTTAGAATTCTACACAAATTTTCCAAACTGATTTCCCTTAAGAAAACGGTATTGTCCCTTCATCAAGTTAGTGACACTTTTGTTAGCTGTTAAATTTTAGCCATATTAAATCTGATATCGATTAATAATAATTTCAGTTTATTATTTTCTTTAATTTAATGTGAACTTATCACTAGATTAGTCATAGTAACAGTGTGTGTTCACGTCGCATCACATTAAAGAAGTAACAGTGTGTTGTATAACTCTACGTTATGGTACGACAAGTTTTTGCGTTACATCATCTTTGTTTTTTCTTCTACAGGATGAGAATAGAGTTGAAAATTAATTTGTTTGTGCGCATTTAATTTGCATCATATTGAGCGTAAATTCATTCCAATGATTTTACATTCTCCGTTGCATGATTTTCCTTTTGTATTGATACGATATCGTCAAATTATATACTTCCATAAAATGAATTACCCATATTAAGTTTTTTTTTCTTCCTTTCCTGCATCCGAAATAAGAATTCGAATCAGAGATTTTGGTAGGTTTTTACATTTCAGACATTCCTAAGTCCAAAAAACACATTATTTGAATTATGTCCGTGAACACGATAACTCAGAAACGTTTTGAGCCAGATAGATAAAATTTGGTATATAATCTCGATTCCAAATTTGTAGATTTCTGTTAAATTTTGATAGAAATACATTCAGAGAATGACAGCTTGCCCGGCTGACTCGGAAGTTAACATAGCTACAAACTAAGAGAACTAGATGAACAATATTTGATGCACAAGTTTTCCAGGTAGCACAGCTGTTGCACAATATTGTACAATATTGTTCGATATTAGATGATATTAATCAATATTATACAATATTGCGAATATTGATCAATTTCACACAATATTGTACAATAACTGTGTGCTACTAGGGTTAACGTCTAAGATGTCGATATATATCAGTTTTGGAACAAAATCCATGAAAAATTTGACTGTGTTGTCGGTCTGTATTAGTACTATCATGTAAACGTCTTAAATATATGAAATATCGCATGTGATTTTATGACTATAATTTTAGTCTGTAACAAATTTTGATTTTAATCGGTTGGGGGGGGGAGGAGGCAGAAATATACATTTGGTTTTCTGGTACTTATGTATTAACTATATCCTGTTAATTAATCGACAACGATCGTTAAGAGATCCTTTTGTAAGAACTTGTTTTTTTAATGGCATAGAATTCATAAGTACTCTTATTAGAGAGTATGCGAGAAGGTTTAAGGGATACTGATTTTTTTTCTTAGTTAAAGGATTAAACATAAAAAGTTATTAACAATATGTTTTAATATCGCAGAATAATTTTTTATTAAAATCTATGGGCATGCACTCTAAGATCTGATATATAATTGTAATCACTATTTATGTTTTTACTTTCCATGTATTTTTAGAAACTTTATTTCTTTTATTTTCATTGACTTTTAATTTTCTTACCGTTTTATTTTCAATATCTCACATAAGCGATTTTTTGCTTTAACATCCAGACATCTCAACATCCAAACATTTTTCTTTTATTATAATTAATAATTCATTGCTATAATTATTTAATTTTGCAGTCAATTCTTATAAATTCATTTGCTGTAAAATCGGTGAATTTAGTAATAATTAATTTCTGAAATATGAAAATATTTTATTGCCACGAATAACAAAGAACTAGAAGGAAAAATTTCAAATATCTGGCATTATTAAGAAATGAGTAAATATCGATTATAAAATACCATCTTTATAAACCTGAAAAAAAATCAAATACGAGTAAAAACTAAAGATTTGCGCAATTCTTCATTATTTGTGACAGTTTTCTTACTATACTGTACTCATTAGAAATGCTATACTTGAAAATGGCTTAAGCAAATAAATGAGAAGCATTCCGCAGCGGAAAATGCGAATGTAATAAGGTAATCAGTCGGGATTTAGTTTCGCTTCTCTTTAGTCTAGAACGAATCGAAGAAAAATGTGAAAGACAAGATTTAACCGTTGCAAGCCTAAGCCTCTTCCTTCAGCTGCATAAGCTGTTCTGGAAATAGAACTCTTGTGAGGTTATGACTTCTCTTACATTCATCCTTTATTGGAAAACTAGCAATAACATATAATCATGTTCACGTGATGCTTTAAAGATATTTTTAGACATAGTTTGGAACTAACACATTGCTTCTTTTGGTGCTCCTTTTTTTTTTCTTAACTTTATATACACTACGTAATATAAAGTATAGTAATCGTAAAAAAAATACGAAATTGACATTTTGACGAATTTTTGTTTTAGACCACCCCGAGTTCCCCCATTTTTGGAAAATGTCCGTTTATCTCTATGTGATTCAGATAACTCAAAAAACGCTTTGATCTAGATGAATAAGATTTGCAATATGGTCTTTGCATCAAATTTGTTGACATCTATCAAATTTTGAGCAAAATCCGCTCCGAGGAAGTTTGTCTGTCCATCTGTTCGAATATAATTTAACACAACTACAAAATAAAGACAGCTAGATAAAATTCTACACTCAGAATTAACATGTATATTCTAGACATCTTTCAAATTTTGAGCCAAATCCACCAAGGCATTAATCGTTTTGTCTGTCTGTATTTTCAGAAACATGTAAACTTGATGACTCAAAGACGCAATGATTTAAATATAGTATCAAATTTTGATACGAGATTTTCGTAACTACAATTGTAGTTCTCTGAAAAATAATTATTTCAATCGGTTGGGGAAACGTATTTAAAACTCAATTTGGATTTTCGGATACTATTAATCGCCAAATAACTCGCCAAGGATTATACGATAGACTGAGTAAACATGCTAAGTTTACGCCAAAGGTATATATTTCGTAATTATTGTATGCCAATGCCATGTAAACGTTGTCTGGAATAACACCTTTATTAGAGCGCATGCGAGAAAATTTTGGGGAGACCTCTTCCATTTTTCTTTTCCTGTTGCAAAATGAAAATGGATTCTGAAAATTTGGCACAGAATGTTGAATGATTATCATATGAACATTAAATAAATTTCTACATATACTTAAAATAAAAGTGAATGAATTTGTTGATGTTCTACAGGTCAAACCGTTTTGGACCTAAAGCTGCTCAACTTGGCACAGATATACTTTGGAGAAAAGTGAGAATACGCATCTGATTAAAATGATACTTTAAAAATTTCAATTATATAAAAATTAGTAAAATTTGGCATTTTTTCGAGGGCTAGTTTATTAAAATATCGCATAATATTTTTACCATTTTGAAATGTAAACCTTTTTAGTCATATCAACTCGCTTTCGTTATAATTTAATTTTTTAGAATAATTTTTCAACAGTACTTACACTGTTGCAATGAAATTCAGTCTGTTTTCATTACTTCATCAAATATTTAATCATGTTATTACCTTTCATTTTAAATGCTAAGGAAGAAGAATCTTCTATACAATTCATATGAAGAATATTAAAGTGAAGTAGCAGTACTACGAAAGAAAGTGTGAAATTAAAAAATAAATGGACAAGATAGGAATGGACTTAAAATGACATTGTGAAGTTATGGCACTTGACTTCATTTAAAAGATTTGCGTATAAAATGACGTAATAAACAAAACAGATATCAAGTTGTTGAAATAACAGGGTTGTAATTGCCTATTTCAATTTGATGCTAAAAAGTTTCTTGATGAGGGAACTAGATGCATCAAGCTATGCCTAAAATACTTGAAAGTACTTAGGTGATGGAATTATGTGCATCATATTATGCATGAAACACTCGAATGTATTTAAACACAGCCAATATTCTCGATTAACCAACTGGTTTCCAAAAGTGATAATTTATAAAAAAGTTGAATCAGCAATTTTTTAAATTTCATTTTAATTTCTTAGGAAATTTATAGTTTTGAAGAAAGTTTAACCAAAAGATAAATTTGTATGTGAAATTATTTCTTCTTTAGTGACTTTCACCAACCAAATCTGATTTATCAATAATTTATATATATTTAAAAGAATCTAACTCACTTGTATTTCCATTTTTTTTAATGACTGTCATTAATTTATTCTTGAAAGTATATCTTGAATACTAATTTCTATTCCGTTAAATTTTAAAATTTTATTTTTATAATTTTGTAAAAATTAAATTTTATATGAAATTTGTTTCTTAACTTTATTATAAGAAATTGTTTAGTTTTGAATGCAAAATGACGTCTTCTCCATTGTGTATGAACATTTTGACATTTTTGTAAAAATCGCCAAATAGAATGATGCGTGATTGTTAGAGGCATGAATTAATCGTATAATAAATTTGAAAGTTTGATAAAAATTTTCATTAATAATAGTGAATTGATCCATCTATTTTAGAGAATGACGACTTTGATTGGATACTGGATGAATTTACAACGCTGCATATAATTTTTATTTATCCATCCCTTCCAGTTTTTACTGAATGTGTCGTTTTATGTTTAACTTCATAGAATAACGAATAAAATTGGATATGCGCTTCAATCTCTTCTCTCTGCCAGCTCGGAAATTTGATACAGGAACAAAATTATGGAGTCACGATCTCAAACCAAATTTCCTTTAGCTTATTGTGATTTGGAATTATGTTGCAGACTGACAGACAAATTTCTAATAGACAAATTTCGTTTAAAGCTTGATTTTTTTTAAAGAAATTGCTGTAATTACTCTACATTATTTGTCCAGCTTGTTACAAATTATCGTGTTGACGGTCAAATAGATAGATGCTATTTCATTTCTTTTCATATTCAGGATCGTCTAAAACATAGATATTCATCAATATTTTGACAATTATTATGCCTTTACTTTGAATAAGAGAAAATAAAAACAGTTCAACATAATTGCATACACTGTATGTTATTTCATCCAATTTTGCAATTTTTATTTTCCTTTAATGATATGTAGTCCCCTCCCAAAAAAGAAATCCTACCCCAATTGCGAATTGATTTCAATTTTTTTTAATTATTAGTTCACCAAGTATACAATGAGTTATATTTGCACTGCGCTTTATAGCAAATCAATCGTCCTGAGACCGTGAACAATGTAATCTAACGCATAGCGTAAAATTAAACGTTTGAGACGCAAAGTTCTCGACCTCATCCAGGTGGTCCCTAATCGTTCACTCCTACAAATCTACACCCACCAATTCATCATGTGAACCACTCTTCCTTTGTTCGGACTTTACCCTGGAACGCTCACGAAGGAACCAAATCATTTTTATCATGAAACGTGACAACTATTACAAAAAAAACAAACAAAAAACCCCCGTTCTTTTGGATCACGAATCATTTATTTTTATTTGGTATGGTTCCGAGGAGGCGAACAATGTGGGTGAAGTTCTTTAGGTTGAAATCGTTTGTCAGAAATATTTTCATGTGGATAAATATAATGGGGTGATCATTTCTGATATGATGGTTATAGAAATATATAATAAAACTAACTGATAATACCAATTATTGAGTATCTATTAGATGATCTATTTCAGAATATTTTGTCTAAGGATGAATGTGTGTGTGTGTGTGTGTGTGTTAGGGTTCCACAGACGAGAACGTTGTATCTAGAGTTATATTATTCATTATAATAATAAAATTTAGAGGGCAAAATGTGCAACTAGGAGTGATTTTTTAATAATGTAGAATTTTAATTTGATAGAATTTTAATTAATCGAAATTTTGGTATTTTTTTTCCATGATGCCTTCCGGAAATATTACAGCACAAAAATAATTTTTACATCATGTTAAAATTTAAAAAAAACAACTGATAAGTTTTTGGCTTTATAATTTTTCGCATTTCATCCATCCATCCATCCATCCATTTCATAAATACGAGTCATGTGGGAACAGGTTTTTTTCTGTCGGATTGATATAATTTGACTTAAAAAATATTCTCACATAATAACTTGAAATTTACGAAAGCAGATTTCAATTTTTTTTATTTTCCTCTAATGATATGTATCGAAGTCCATCAACATCAAATTCATTATTAACAACCAACTTTCACATATGAAAAGCGTTATGTCTAAAAGTACAATTCGGTTTTAACGGCGACCAAAAAGCGCCAAGAAAAAATTTCGCCAAATTATAAAAATATACTCAAGTGCATTATTTATTATGAAAAATTTTGAATGAGCGAATCATGCTATATAATTTGACGATTGGAATCGCCAAATTGACGAAATTTTTTCTTGGCGCCTTTTGGTCACCGTTACAACCGACAAGTACCGTCTATAAATCACATCGTAGATTAATTAAAAATATCATTTGTTAATATGGTATAAAATAATAAATATTATTTATGAGACTTGGCATTAGTTTTCTTGCTTTCTATTATACTTGACTTCCATCAGCATCAAATTATTAATAACAAGCTCCCATAATGAAAAGTACTGTCTGTAAATCACATTCTGAATTCTTCAAAAATATTGGTTGTTAGTTTAGTTTAAAATTAAATAAAATCAGTATTATTGGCGAACCAACTTATCATCAAAGGCAGCTAGTTTTAAATACAAATAAATTCAAAGTATCATCCAAATAACCACAAAAATATTGTTTTCACTATTTAATTGAAAAAATTTTCATCTGGTGTGATTATTTCCAAACAGTATGATTATTTGTTTACCTCTTTGGTCATCTGAATGAGAATCATTTCACCGAAATCCTAGTTTTTGCAAACATTTATTTTATAGATTCTGCTGTTAACCGATTCCAAATTTAGAGTTCGTTTAGGTAGATTCCTATAGGAAGACTACTTATTGCAATGTTTTTCATGACAAGACATCGGGAAAATTTTTCCAGCTCTTCACCGATCCTGGTCCCTAGAACCCAAAACCACCCTTCGTTTAAAATTATATAATATGATGATTGTAAGCAAAAAAACTCGAGTAATTTTGTTTTGGATTTCGACTGGCTTTAGAATATGTTGTTAGAAATGTAAAAATCTGGGAAGAACTCGTAAATGGTTCATTTTGATCATAGGGGAGTGAAAATAGTGGGGAGTTAAAATTTTCCTTTCGCTATAACTTCCTTAATATTATGGATAGAAAAATTAGCCAAATGAGCGCCTCATTAAGACGAACAACTTTAAACACATGTTTTTCGATAACTGCAATATGTTAGAAGTTAGGGGCTGAAGAGTGATTTTTAAGCCCTAGTATTGACTGTTTTTAACATCAACAATTTGTTGCTAAATAGTAGATGTAAAGTAATATATCTTTGCCTTCCAGCTTACCGAGAGAAATTTTACTTCTTCAATAGGAAATGCAGAAGATGCAATACACAGTTAAATTTCTACAACGGCATGAAAATTTTTCTGAAATTAATCAGTTCATAGATACAACGGTGTACTAAAGACGTTTCGCTTCAGTTTAATTTCACCTTCGGTTAAATTTCATTTCGATTTATTTGCACTTAATCTAATATTTGATGAAAAATCGTAATAGAATTCAATGCGATAGACATTTTTCTGACTACATTTCGATTTTCCTTTCTTTGATATCAGAAAGAATAGTAAACCGAATCACCTACTGAGTTTCATCGAAATTAAAGCTGAAATAAGACATTTAATAACACTATTTCTGCATAATTCATCCCCTCCCCACAAGTGATTAGTCCACTAATCACATGACCACATGCGCAAACGATTCTTTTTGAAACAGCTCCATTCTTTCTCTCCTGGTTTACATTCTTCAGAGAAATGCAAGAATTAAAATTAATCGACCAGTGTCTGGAATACGAATGGAATCATGGGATTTGCGATTATATTTCAACCGAATATGTGACAGCCCTAATCTACGAACCCAGGATTAAGTCCGGGGTGAGATATATTGCGGTTCATTATGAAATAGGGGAGATAAAATGAGTTCCTGCTTATTGTCCTAAGACTCTGAAAAGCCATGCTTTGTTCTTATAAGATCTTGGGTGGCCCTTATGAGAGTTATGAGATGTTAGAATAAGCCAACCGTGTCGATAGGATCCGTTGTAGCATGATGAAAATATGAAAGTATTTGTTTCGAAAAAACACTCATTTGTAATCAAAATAACTGCTTTAATAACATTTCCAAATACGCGGAAGTGAAGGAATATATATTTAACTGTAATGAATACTGTTCGTTTCAATATTCTGAGACGACCACTTTTCGACGATTCTATCTCATGAAGGGGAGAGACGCAGAAGGGTGAGAGCATTTCCAGAATTCTTCGTCATTCTTTGTCCTTAATTTTTCACCGTATTAGATACTTTTTTGTTCAATTTTTTTTCACGTGTATGCGAGTATCGTTTCGTTTCTGACAATATTATTTTAATTCAATCCGCGAATAATACGACTTTATTTTATTGTTAAATGTAAATATCTCCTCATTTCATCTTTCCTCTCACCCCTATTTTGACAAACCCATCCTAACGCATGCGAAAAAACGCGGATGGTTTTAGAGTCCGTTGTCAAACAATAATAAAGTTTACTTTTTGAATTTCTCTGTCATTTCCTTATTGTTTACACGGCGTCCATTGGTAATAGGCTATTAAAAATTATCGTTTTCTAAAAAAGTTTCTTTGCAAATATTAAATTGTTATATAATTTTTATTCGATTAGTATAAGATGTCAACAGTAAGAAAAATACACAAATAAAATAAAGTGAATAATAATCCTTTCTGATATCTATGCGTAATTCCATCATAGAAATCGTACTAAATATTTATTTCGAATGACAACAGTCAAATGGGCACTTACTTCTGTAAGTATGTGTCAGGTTGCTTCACGAGAATTGAGTGTTTTTACAGGTGCAATCAATTCACCGCTCTGCATAGCTAATGAATTGAATTACAAAAAGAAGTATAAGAAATGCTAGGAGGAGGGCTCGCTATGTTATCAAAAACATTCCTTGAATCAGAGGAAGGACTATGTCAAGATGATAGAAATAGATGTTAATCAAAAGGTTTAATCTAGCTCGAAAATTATAATAACCGTCATCAGATAGGTATAACTTGGTAATGGATATCGTTCATATTTTTTTTTAACTAATCAAACTAATCTTATCTCACAAAAATGAATTCTGCATTATCTTCAAACTCCAAAAATTGTCCTTTCAATTATATCAATTTCATTTTGTGAATTTTTTAAAATTTTTTTAAATAAACTTTTAAACTTAATTTGGTGCGTAATCTGAAACAATGTTTTTAAGGTTATGCTGAAATTCAAACTTATTAATCAAAACATTCAGCTGCGTGCTTTTACCAATGTGAAAATTAAAATATTGCTTTTCTTGGACATTAGCTTCGAAATAAGATTTTCACTTCCGTTTTTATTTCATAGGGGACAAGTTTTTTAATTTGTATGAGCTGTAATTTTTATCAGATTATTAATGATGCAATTATATTATTAATTGATAATGAGAATAATGATCTAATTTGTAGTTGATTTGATTAAACCTATGTTTTTGCAGTCTTATATAATGACAAGGTATATGTTTTAAAATCATTCTTGGTTAATATTTTAACAGCTTATAAAATCAATTTTATGGAGTAATGAACTGATCGCTGAGGGCGGTTAGTTGAAACAAAGAATGTATAGCAAAGGAAAAAATAAAAGCAATACTGTTATATTTAAAAATGCAACTTTTTAGATAATATATATATGAAAAAAAAAACCAGTGGATTCCATTACAGATAATCAAAGATTAATCTATAAAGTTAATTAAATAACAAAGAGGTCTCTTTAATTTTTAAAATATCTCCTAAAGATATCCTTGGAAATTTTAATTATTATACCAGCGTTATGAAAATCTTCAACTTTTGATATTTCTTATTACGGTAAAAGCATCGAATAACCCAGATTTTAAGTGTCATCAAGAACTTAATTACTTCGCGTACTTAAGAAGTCATTTAATCAAAAATGCCAAATTAAAGTATCTTTTACACACATGGCTGTGTAAGAGTTACTGTTATGAAAAAAGACTTCGAAAAGACTGTGGAAGCAAGCAGACGAAAAGAGAGAAAAAAAAAATCAATAACTTCACTTCAGTTCCCAAAGCTAATGGTCTCTCCAAAATATCTTTAATTAAAATTCTTCCAGAAACGAGATATTATCTTGTAAAAGTTTTCAGTTGTTTACTTTAATTCCAGGCAGCTGGTTTTCAATTTAAAGATTTTTTTAAATTCTTTTTTATTAATATCATAATAAGCTTTTTCAGTAATGATCTTGATGTCTATAATATTTCTGGTTGATTGGCTTTTTTTTTAATGCGTAGAATTTTCTTTGAAGATGGGTTTGGAAAAATCTTATTATGTTTAATATGATAACTAAAAAAAAAATCGAATCCTCTGCGATCTATTATTTCTGGCTTTTAAAGATGGTTAATAAGTTGATGGTGGAATTTTTCTTTTAATTTTCTTATGACGATGGATATTTTTACTTTTAAATTTAGAAATAGATAAACTTTCTTGGGTTCCTTTTGAAATAAGTTAATTAAAGCGAAAATTCTTTGTTATCTTCAAAAAGGATCTAAGAAGTTGCGCATTGCTTTCAAAGCTTTGTTGAAACTCTAAAGAGGAGGTCTTTTTGAAAAAAAATTAAACCTCTGCCAAAATGTTTCGTTTTAAAACAAAAGACGTTGTTTTTGAAGTTTTAAAGAACCATCAAGTTATGGTCTAGGAGTTTTAATAATGTTTATGATTTTAAACGAAATACTTTAAGCTAGGAAGCTTTTATGTTAATATTTTTTATTGGTATGCACATATAGTCTGCGTTTATTCTCTAAAAGAACTATACTTGAAAATTTCCAATGCTATTTTTAAAAACTATTTTAACAGAAAAAAAGTTATAAGTGGTACTTGTTGAAGATTTTAAAAAGGTGTTTAATATAGTCTTCCATATTTTTCTTGCCAAAGTATTCTTTAAAACTTTAAAAACATGTTATCCGAGATGTTATACCTACCCACTTTAAGTTTCTATTTTCTTAAGCTCGGATGCAAGACAATATGTTGAAAAAAGTAGTGTTAATAAGGAAAATATGATTATATCCAAAAATGAATTAGAATTCTATTTTACATAGTGAATGTCATTTAGCTTTATTGCATTGATTTACTAAAATCGTTCTTTTTCTTTCTAGAACATTTTTTTCAGCTTTAATTTTTTTATCCCAAATTCTTATCGCATATATTATTTATTTATGAATTGCAAGTTTATAAAGCTAATGCAAACGATATAATAAAAAAATTATTATGTTCAAAAATGAACGAGATCCTAAAGTGAAGGTCATTTAACTTTATATTCATTTACTAAAATTGTCCTTTTTCTTTCTCGAACATATTTTCAGCTTTAATTTTTTTTATTTTGAATTTTTATCAAATATGACATTATTTATATATTGTAAGGTTATAAAGCTAGCGCAAACAAAATTATAAAGATAAGTTATTTATAACAGCTTTATGAACTTGCAAAATATTTAAAAGCGCGTCAGTCTAAATCCAATAATAAAAATAATAAAAAATATTTTTGTAAAATACTTTTAAAAATATTGCTAAACTATTAAAATTAGAGGAAAAACAGTACAGTAAAAATGTCGCCAAAAAGATCATTTTTTAAAAAATTTAATATGAATGGTTTTTACAACAGTATGCAGCGAAGTACCTGAATTAAAATTATTTTAATTAAAAATATATTGAAAATTTTGGAAAATTCTTTATTATTGTATGTCTATTATTGAAGAACATATTACATGACAAAATTGACGACTCTAAATCCAACCGTCTGTCCAATAGTGTTTTCAACAATTTTTTTACCATGTTAAGTTGCAACACGAAACTTCTAGATAATATCCCAGCCTATAAATATCACGCTGAAAAATATTCAAATATGATATTTTCATGAAAACGGAAAGGATATATTTTATTTACGTCATAATCAAATTTACACCCAAACTTATCGTACCAAAATAGCACCCACAATCCTCTAACTGATCGAAAACCATTCCAACCACAAACACCCACCATCTATTGCAGCAGAAAAATCTACTGCAAATATCAAATCTCTGCATCCATGTAAAAAAGGCAGTGAAATTCCGGGTCGTCACATCCAATACCTCTAGAGAAATGGAAACGTATAGTTATTGCCTGAAACATCGATTTGGCGAAATATCCTAGGATAAAGACAGTGGTCCGAAATGACTAGAAAATGAGGAAATAAATGTTGGAGCAGTTGGGCACCAGGCACAGGATATAAAACTTGTTTAAGGGGAAGATTACACTTCGGATAGTGTTTCAATTTTTCTGCTAGTTTATATGTTCGCTGAGATTTGGGCCTGTAAGATTGGATAGTGAATGCATTCAAAGGGTATTATTATATTGATTTGTGAGGCTAGTAAGATTGTTAGAGACAATATGTTTATTTCGTTATTACTTTTCACATTCAGTCTTTCCGAGTCCGAGAAAATCGTTTTACTTTCTCGTTTACGAAGTTCAGAAAAAATATTGTAATCATCAAAATAATAATAATCGAACTCGAGATATTGACGAATTACATGTCCCTGAGTTCAAAAATCACATTTTTGGAAAATGTCTGTTTGCTTGAGACAAAGATAATTCAAGGCGCTCTAAGCTAGATGGATGGAATTTAATATATGGATTTTACTCCAAATTTGTAAATTTCTGTTACATTTTCTGCAAAATCTATTCAGAGGAAGTTTGTCCGTCTGGAAGTTCGAACATAAGTTAACATAACTACAAAATAAGAGTAAGATAGACAACATCCGGTACACAGATTCAACACCTGAATTGTAGACATATATCGAATTTTGAGCCGAATCCAAATAGAAGATGATTGCTGTCTGTCTGTCCTTTCAGAAACATATAAACGCGATAGCTCAAAAAGGCATTGGCTTAAATATATCAAATTTTGTATGGGATTTTGTGACTACAAGTGTAACTCTGCATCAAATTTTGTTTTCAATCGATTGGGGGAAATGTATTTAATTCATAAATTCTATTGTCCGATACTATTAACCACACGTCATGAATTAATCTCCAAAGAACTCGCCAAGCATCTTACGATAGATCCAATAAATGCTAGATTCATGCCAAAGTTTAATATGTCGTGACTATTGTATGCCAATACCATGCAAGGCGTTCAGTGGGAAACATTTTTATTAAAGAATATGCGAGGAAATCTTGGGAGAGATCATTTCTGCCGGTTACTTTCTTTTATAAAAGAGAAAGTATAGGAATCGTGAAAGAAAATTTGCCCAAGCGATTTTGATAATTTCTCATGATTCAGATCTCTAGAGCCCATGGAATTATGTCGCCCGTTTTGTCCGTGAACACGATAACGTTTTTAGCTGGAAGGATGAAATTTGGTTTGTGTACTTTATATCAGATTTATAGATTTTTAGCAATTGTGGAAATAAATCTATTCGCATAAATTTTTCTTTCTGTGTGGTCGAGTGCAAGAAAACATAACTGTAAAACTTAAGGTGCTTTATAGGTGGAATTTGGTACACAGTTTTAGAATCTAAATTCATTACTATCAGTTTTTAACCAAATCCGTGGAGACATTGAGCTGTGACTCGGTTTGTATACATTCGCATGAATGTCAAAGCGATAACTCAAACACAACTCAAAATAAATGAAATCTATTATATGAACTTATTATAAAAATTGTAATTTTTTGTCATTTTAATTCTAGTGAGTCGGAGAAAAAGATGTAGAACTAATTCTTTATTTCCTTCATTATACTACGAAATCCAAATCGCTCATGGGTGGGAAAATAAAAAATCTAAACGCTAATGGTTTTGCTCGAAGTCTACAATTTTTTTTTCGGGGAGTGAGTTCATAAAATACTTATTAAGAAATGTGAGAATGTTTCGGGGGGAGGGGAAGTTTTCTCGATCTAAGCGTGACAAAAAAGAGGAAATAATTACTGAGATTAAATATATTATATGATTTTTAAACCAAAATTATGGATTTCTGTCGAATTTTAAAGGAAATATACTTGCAAGAAGTATCTGTAATATAAATGAGCATAAGAATTGAAAAACATGACGAGTTAGATAAATAAAATTTACAATACTCTCTCATGATTAGAAATGTATGTTTACAAGAAATTGCGGATAAAAAAAACTAGATCATGGAAATTAAGAAGTCCGTTGAACGGTTGATTATCTTTTGGTCTGTTTATTTGTATATTTAAATTCTGTAGCTCTAAAACGCATCCAGCTAGGCAAATAATATTTTGTTAATCTTTATCACCAAAATTATTGATTTGTAAAAAAAAAAAATTGTATTCAGTCGGTCTAATTTAAATGGTCCAAGTTTCATATTCGACAGTTTTTAGGACAAACAAAATACAAAACGCTCAAACAGAAGAAAGAATTCTTCAGCTGCCCTGAATGAAAAATTAATCATTTGATATTATTAAATTTTCATTTACTTTTTTTACTTGTATTAACTGCCATGGCTTCCCATTCAATCAGATTACCTTGTACGAATTTATCAAATTAGGTGAGCTCACTTGTGGTTATGAAAAATGATTTCAATTACCTTCGATATAAGTAAGTACAATATATAAGTAAATATAATAAGATAGTCAACATCTAACTGTAGACAGCTTTGTTTCGGATTAAGAACAATGGCGATAGAAGTCAGCATGGACAATCCAAAGGAAAAGAATGCTACATTTTCTCAAGATTTTGAAAACAGAATAAGGCACTTAACCGTTTCTTTTTATTAAAAAATTAATTAACGAGATTTTATTTCTCTTGTTGAACTCAATTAATTCTTTTTCTAGAGACTCTATATGAAACACACATTCTGTATCAGATCTTTTAAGTTGCATCAGTGTTGATATCTATAGCTTTAAAAATATATATATAGAATGAAGTTGTTCGTTAGTTATTCCTAATAACAGGTACTCATCAAAATAATCTCATTTTTAAAAAGATTTTAGATTTTAAAAAAATTTCAAGTTGCAACACATTTTGTACTGAAAGGGTAATATTCTTCGTATAACCTATATATTTAAAATAATTCGGAAAGCCAAGGAACCAATTCTCTAGCCCAAACAGCTGTGCCAATTTCGTCAATTATAATTTTATATGAAAGCTTATGACGCAATTAAAGGTCGTCTGTCGCCTCATTCATCTGTTTTTGAGAAATATAAAATAACATAGCTCCCAACTTCAAAAAATTGGACCTATTTCGCTTATTAATTTCGGCACTTTGTAGACAGTTAACCAATTAGAATAGTCATGCGTATTACACAAGTATAATTTACAGTATTGTTTTCAGTATAATTTACTTGAACAAAGTTCATATTAAAGTTGACTGGTTGATGTTATTTAATTAATGTTATTAATATATTAGACGGAAGAGGTTAGTTTGTATTTTATTTGTTTTACGTATATGAACCCATCTTGGAATGTAACTCTAGGGTCTCTATCTGATGTCTTTGGATTATAATTTTTTTGGGGGGAGGGGAATTTAACAAAGAAAACCTTATTTAAATTCTAAGAATAAGACTTATTTCTTATACAATAAGAATTTCTATAAAAATACTATTAAAAATCTGAATATAAATGTGCATGAATTCTTCAAAATTCATTATTACTAATACTTTTAAACTTTACTTCTTGTAACAAAATTATTGTGTAAGAATTTTAAATTGCTTAGTCTTCTAATAGTTTATTTCCTAATTATCTTATTGTACATTCTATTTTATTTTTTTCTTTCAACACCATACACTATTTTTTCATTTTTTTTTCAAAAAATCTTTTAATATTTTTAAATTCAGTATAATGAAAATGTAAATGCATTCGAAATATCGCTTTTTCACAAAACTGTTGAATCATGTATCATTGATAGTTTCATTACTTTTTGAATATATTTGCTTATTTTCAACGAGTTTTGCCCTTGCTTTGAAGAAAAACCTATGCGCATATTTTTAAAAAACGATTTTCCAGTTGCTTCCTCTGACATAAAAATATTTTAGCATTTTCTTCAAATAATCTTATTTCGCAGAATATCTCTTAGGAAATCAAAGAATAATATACCGATGTCCCTTAGTCTTTTGAAAACTTTTTCTACCACCTGCCCATTTCTTTCATCTCTCAACGAACGAATGAAAAAAAATGTTTGTAAACATCATTCGAAATGTTCTTTTTAGAACAGTTCCGAACGTAGTCTTTGACAGATTACAAAACTGGGATTCTTCCGAATGTGACTTTTTTTTCTTCCGTTCTTTCAGAAGCCTTCTTGTTTCAATCCAGAAAAATGAGGTAAAAACAAACGCAACAGGTACATTGGAAAAATGATTCTAGATACGAAAAATAAATCTTTTTTCGAAGTTTTCTATTCGGCTATCTTTTGTCTTTTTGATAATTTTTTTTATTAACGTTTGCTTTGCGAAATATAAAGGGAATATTTTTTATATCTTTCTACGAAGTTTTTTCATTTCTCTATGTTCGAGATCTTTGCACTCGATTGCATTAAAATAAAACCTAATCAATTTATCTGTATAATGAGTTTAATTTTGAAAGAATATTTTCCACGATGAAAATTTCTTTTAACTTTTTTTTTTTTTTTTTTTCACATCATGATAAGCTAGATTGATTGGTAACTCGACTCTAAATAAATAGAGCGATTAAAAATGCATATAATCTTTTCTTGGATATGTGTGACAATGTGTGTTAAAAAAATTACTAATGATGTCATTATTTGGTATATTCATCGACTAATTAACAAAATTACCCCTTTCCTTTGAATTATTTCAAAATTTGATCAGAGTGGCAATTCAGTCATAAAGAAAAGATTACATACCAAGCTTTATCTATATTGATTGTAACTATTATATAATATCCCTGCTTAAGAATGTTCTTGTTATTCATTAAAAGCTAATACAAATTTTTTTCATTATTTCGAAGTCTAATTTTTCGAAGATTATCCAACTTTCTATTTGTTCATTGTATGACAGAGATCAATAAAAAGAATGGTTGAAACAAATTTATTTATAGGGCCATGTAACTTTAGTCGCCTTTTGGTCTGTTGAGCTTTTATTTATTCATTGAAAGCGTTTTTATCACGAAATATTATATACATCTTGTCATAAAATGTCCTTTTATTCACCAAGCTTTCTCACATTGGTTATCAATTTTTATCTGGAATATTTTAAATATTGATTTTTGCAATAAATCTATTGTTACAACTTACAGGAACAATTTGTGGAATTTTGCCCTCCCCCTTCTATTTTTTTTTAATCTGTGGAATCATTTCATGCCGATGATTATCGTATGAAATGCCGATGCCGTATGCCGATGATTATCGTAGCGTACGGATACGCAGTCTGCATACTGTATAATGCTTACATATCGGAGTTTAAAATTAATTGATTGAAAGGAAAAGGGGCATTTAGTGTTTTGATGCTGCTGATGAACACTATTTAGTAGTACAGTTTGAAAATATAAAGATGTTTCAATGATGCAAACTTGAAAATTTTAAGTGGTATCTTGTTGTATAAGCAAATGACAGCAATGGATTCTTTCTGTTCGTTTTGAACATACGAAACTTATCAATAAACCAAATAACAGGTCTTCAATGCATAGTTTAGGATGATTTGTAGGCTTTGTATATGATGTTAGTTGTATATGATGGAAGTTGCATCAAATACTTGCGTTAGTTTTGTGAATGGACCGAGATATAAATAACCACTAATAAACACTTGGATATTCTGGAAGAGACACACTGATGTCAGGTTTTAATTTCATTTTCAAAAATAGTTTTAAGGATAAATCCTCATAAAGTGACCGAGATTATATTACATTAATTTAGGCAAGCAGGAGTATAAATGTATTGTTAGAGCTATTTTTAAAAAAAGATACAGTAGTTCTTAAAATGATGCATTTGTGATTTCTTTATCAGTATCACGTGCGCTGAACTAAAGGAAGTAAAGCAATGCTTCATTAAGCGTTTTTTTTTCAATGTCCAATTTCTTTTCTTTTGTAAACTTTTCAGAGTATGTGAGATTCTGTTCTGTTCATTCTTTCTTATGGGAAAATGAATATTGAGGAAATAAAGAATATATGAAGCTGAATATGCATTGTTTGAATTTCTCGACTCTTCCATGTTTGACTTTTCAGCTGATCGTATTTGTAATGTTAAAAGTACGGATTTAAAGTAAGCTATTGGTGTTTTTAGTTTCCATTTTTATGGATATCATTTTAACTCGCGCTATTCAAATGATTTCCCGCACAAAATTCATGCACAAATTTCTTTCAAAAATTCATGCACATGTACACATGAGCATGAATTTATTCAGAATGAAATAGGAAGTAACTTAAAATAAACTTATGTATTCAAAGAAAAATGGAACTTTTTACTATCAATTAAGCATTTACGAGTGTAATGACAAGATATTCTTATGCATTTGTATCTTATGCTTATTTTGAATTTCGAAACATTCGATTCATTAGATTTTAGAATCATTGGTTTATAATATATGCATATAAATAAATACATTGGTTTATAATAATAGGTAATATAACCACTACTGTTTGATATTGCATATTATATTGTATGAAAATTAGATGAAATAGTCTTATTTTATTGCGGATAATTATATTGTTCCTGTGCATTTCAGAAATTATAAGTTACAGCGCATTAAATTCCTTTTCAAACCAAACAACTTATGCAGAAAAATGGAGTTCTTATTTGTAATGCATAACATGCAAAAGTAGTTATAGAATTTAAAATTTGCCGCCCTGTTTAGTGAGAAATTCGTTATCGTTTCTTTTAGAAAAAAATCATCGATTTGATTTGCACTTGCGATTAATAGCTGAGCATTAAATTTAACAACTCCCGAGGTTGCAACATCTATCATGATATCTTTTTAAAAAAGATGTGTAAATAATAATTTATAAAATGTGGTCAATATCAGGAAAAAATTTAAGGTAATTATATGCGTACTAATTTTGTGTATAGTCGTTTTGAAATTTCAAAACCCCATCAAAATTCAAAATCTTTTAGATTTAATGCTTGGTATTTTTCGAAGTGTAGATCGAATAAGCCATATTTTAATAATACATTTTAAACATGATGCCAAAAAGACCGAGTCTTAGCTCTAGGGTCGGAAGATGGCAAGTAAAAGTTTCATTTTCATGGAATATCTGCTATACTTGTAAATCACTGGGTCAAACGTTATTGTGGACAAAAGGTTAAATTGCATTCGTTTGCACGTGTAATTGTTTTTATAACAATATCTATATAAATCAAGATTGTAAAAAAAGACAAATTTCAACGCTGATATTGTCCATTCTCGGATTCGAGAACACTCAGCGCGCATGAGTCAGGAAACATTTATTTCATCAGAATGGGGGGGGGGGGGGGGACAGGAAAAACGAAGGGAAATATTTTCAATTAGCAATAGGTAAAATCGGATTATTCACGTAATTAGGAAGGTAAGCAGTTATTACATTTCCTGAGTGCCACTCTTTAGCGAAGTACAATCGTTGAAAAGTTCTAGTTTCAAGATACCGAAACGATCCCTTATCCAGAATTTTTTTTTCTGCGAATAGATGGTTGGAAAATGTGGGTGTGAGAGTAAGAGGTACCCAAAAATAAAACCACTAAGCAAGCGTTATGAGAGAAATAAAAGCTGCGAACTGCTCATCTAATAGATGAATCTATTTAAAATAAACGGGCGGGAGTGATTTTCCAAAAACTTTCTATCTACTCACTAATAAATGCACTTGCGTATCAATTGCATGCCATTGGTGACCAATAGTTACGAAAACACCTATTAGCTTGCGATTTTGGAGGATTTTTTTGGCGAATTATCAGTAGAATATGAACAGAATCGATCAAAACCAAAATTTTACAAGGAATTATAATGTAATCACAAAATCAATTACTAAATTACATATATTGAAGTCGTTTCGAGTTGTCGCGTGTTTACGTGATTGTGAAACCGGATTATGATCAGTATTATTCGACAGGATTTGGTTCTAAATTCAATAGGTGTCTACACTTTAGTTATTAAATTTGTGTACCAAATTCTATCTATCTTGCTTTCTTTGTTTTGTAGTTAGCGAATTCAGGATTCGAATAGTAACACTGACCGACTTTCTCAGAATGGATTTCGTTCTAAAAAGGATAGACATCTACAAATATATGAAATTTTATGCCTCTAAATCTAAAGCATCTGAGTTATCGTGCTCCCAGAAAGACAGACGGACATAATTCAAAAACATTGTTTTTCGAACTCGGAGATGTTTAAAAATGTAGAAATTCTTCAAAATCTCGAGTTTGAATTTTTTAATATTTTTTTGATGATTACAATATTTCCTCCTTGTATACTTAGTATACGAGGGAGTAAAAAAAGGCTTGTATTTATATTTGACTCCTTAGCATTACTTTTGATGGACGTCGGGTCGTTAAATTTGTTAACCCCATATTACTATCATAAAATACAATCATATGTGCTTGATAAAATGAGTGAAATATCAAACCGGTTGAAAATTCTTAAATCTGAGAGCACATATATCTATTATATTTTCCATATAGCCCCAAATTTCTTTTCTTGATTCTTTTTGCTGTACGAAGAAAATTTTGTTATATTGTTACAAATCTATATTGCTTCCACACATAGTAAGAAAGAGAGAATCACAGATATTTTTAATGTTTCTAAATGGACGCCAGATAAATGACAGACCTTGACAAGGAGCTTGGCGAATATTTAGTAACTTGGCGAAGAGTTTCAGAACAAAAACAAAAGTGTTAGAAAATAAGAGAATTTTATTATTCTCTATTATAAGATAAAACCCGCATCTTTCTATGATATTTTATACTTTGTCATGGTGGTTATATGAGCGTAGATGCACATAAGAGTGCGGACTCTTTTTTTTTTGTAATGTTGATTGTAAAATGAGATCTGAAATTGTTTTACACTTAGAGATATCATGCTGTGCTGCTATTTAATAAGCAATTTTATTTGTTACTAGCCGCCTTTGGTGATCAGCCGGTTCGCCAGTATTACCGCTCGCTACAATTTTCAATTAAATATTTTAAGTAACTGGTCTCTTAAAGGATTCTCAAACAAAACATTTTTAATCTTCAAATTTTGATAGTCATACCAAACCTATACTGTTTAGATCGTTTCGTTCAATTTAGTATTTATATTTTGCTAATTTGTTGCCATTTCCGGTAAAACTTCAACTTTAATTTAAAGTGTAAATGGGGAAATTGCAATTAATATGAAGATATTTTTTAATAAAACCAAGCGCTTTATTTTATTTATCATCTTTATTGTTATTTATTCATTATTATTATTATTGAATATGAGTATTGCAAACAGAATCGCTCGGTATTTAAGTCTTATGTTAACTACAAAATATTTTTCATAATTTATGTAATATCTCAAACAATAATTCAACAAAAATTTCTGAGATTCAGTATAAAATTCGGTTTTTAGTTTTGCTTTCAAAAGGATTGAAATGAAATCAATAATAGTATTTTGTTCCTGCTTTTAAATATATTTCCAAAATTATGAAGTCTAAATTTAATGCAGTAAGGTATCATATTCTGAGAAATATTCTGGACACACCAAATTTTAAATAAATGAATGAATGTTTCTATTTTCCACGATCAACTAAAACTTATTTATGAAGTTTTAAATGTTAAAAATTTAGAAAAACTCACCATTTTCATAATCTTAGGCCAATTAATCTTGAGAAACCTGCCCTGATTGGCGTATTTTTTTGAAGCGATCGATGGAGAATCTAAAATTATCCTTTTTTTATTGAATAGTGATATTCAAATCTTCATAAATCAGTCAGTTTAAGTGATTAGAAATTAACTCTTAAAAGTCAGTGATTTAGTTGATTGGAAATTAATTTTATGACCACCATAAAATCTGTGCTTTCTCTTGTGGTGTATGCATTCGCCTTAATACCCGCTCGAATAAAACACCACATACAAAAGTACTACATAGAACAAACACATCAAAAGTAAACATAACATTTCAATAGTTGTCAAAAACAAAAGAGAGAAAAATGTAATTAATAAGCAGACGATATTTAGAAAAGTACAGATATTTAGACTGGAAAATGAAATTATCTGAAATTAAAAACACGCGCAGACGATATTTACAAAAGTAAAAATATTCAAACCTGAAAAGGAAAATATATGAGTTATTCCTTTAATAAATGCCATAAGTTTGTTTACATCTTCATTATTTTATGAGTCATTAAATATGAAAATGGATCCGGGACTGAATAAACACCCTGTATAGAGAGTGTAAAAGATCATAAAATTTTTCTTGAATTTATTTTTTAGAAAAAATAAAATTTCATATTTGTTTTATTTCCTACAGACACGTGCCGAAAATTATATTTTTGCAGATTTCATTTCCAAAAAGATTTAATTTATTTTCAGTTAGAGTTTTAATCAATGTGATGGCAGCACTTTGAAAAAAGCTATTTTTTCCCCATGAATGCGAAACGTGCTTAATCTTAATTTTTATTTTTGACGAAAAAAATTATTGAAAAACATATTTAAAATATTTATTTAAAAATTCATTAAAAATAGAAATTTAATTTTAAGATTAAAACAGTAGTATCATTTAAAAGATAAATTTTTGATCTTTAACTTCATGTAAAATTCTTTTTTGTGCGGTAATATTTCCGGCAGTTATAGCAGAAACACGTCAAAATTTCGCTTAATTTTTAAATAAATAAAATTCTAGTTAAGAATTCGAAAAAATAACCCCCAGGTGCACATTCCCGGCCTCCAAGGTATACACGTGCCAAATTTGGTAGCTGTAGGTTGAATGGTCTGGCCTGTAGAGCGCCAACACACACACACACACACACACACACACACACACACACACACACACACACACACACACACACACACACACATTGAGCTTTATTATAAGTATAGATTATGTCGGTGATTTCTGAAAATACTGTGTTTGCAAAATTTGCCTATGTTTCGTGCTTCTTTGTAGAATGAAACATCTTGATCCATTACCAAGCTTGTTGAATTTATTGCACAGGATTGCATCAGACAATTTCCATCACAATATATTATTCTTTGTATTGATTTTCAATTAGTCTTTTATTTTTCAATTATTCTGTAATAATTTGGCTCATCCTAACACTTTTAAAGTTTGTTTTACTTACCAATAGAAATCACGGCTGTGTGTGTTATTTCGAAAAGTATATTGTCGATATTTGCTTAAAAGTTGAACAATCATTTAAACGTTGAGAATTTGTAAATATATTTTCAAAATTTTATGTTCACTTAGGAAATATCAGCTGAGTCTGATTATTAAAAACTGAAATGAATTCGATGTTGTTTGAACAAACCATTGCTATGTTTATTCAAAACAGCTAACTGTTATGGATGCAAATTCTGAATATAAACAATAGCGAATCCTACTTTATGCAATAAATACGAAATAAACTTTAATTGAAATACAAATTTTAATTTGGTGTAATGAATCTATGTAAATCAAACGTTAAGCACAATATAATTAATATCTCTAATTCAATTAATTATTTGAAAGATATATTTGTTATTCATTTCAGATTTCGCAAGACAATAAGGTCATTCCATTACAACAGAAACTCCATCAACAGATCTTTAAAGGAATAGCAAAACCAATATTTAGAAAGAGCATTCACTTTTGTTTAAGAAATCCTAAACTAAAAAAAGAGGTTTAGTTAATTAACAACGCACTCAGTACAATAAATTCCATGTTACACATTATTTTTCCATCATATCAACACATTATTTGATAATTTACTGATTGTTAACCTTCATAAAATATGTTCTGCATTAATTAGAAAAGATTATAAAGAATCTTCCATTTAATTACATATAAATAAAAGGAAAGCAATACCATGCTAATTATTTTTCGTCTTAGTTTATTTAAGATAAAAAAGAACCAAATTATAACAGAATGCAAACAATAACACAAAAAAGTAATTATAAAGTTGGAAAGCTTTTTTTTTTGTAGTTTGCATGTTGCTTCGTAGCAAAGAATGGTAAAGATGCGAAGAAGATGCGTCTTCGAATCTTATTCGAAGAAAACTTTTTTTTCTGTTCCATCTTTAAGAGTGTTTCTTTTCATCAAAATCAACATTTTCTCTTTCTTCTCTCGAGAGAATTCGGGAAATTAACCGGAAAAACTGTTTTTCAGTTTCGTCTTGAGCAAGGAAATATAAGCTCCCCTGTTTAGCGTGAGGAATGAAATTTATTCAATTCGAATTTTGGCGAGTCGAAAAAATTTAATTAAATGTTTCATTTTTCCTCTATATATATTTTTTTTTATTTAATATTTTTCTTCTTCCTGTAATGTATTTTGATTTCATGCTAGGAAGCAGTTACGAAAAGAAAAAAAAATTGTCTGATTAAAAAACAAAATAGAAGTAAAAAAAAAGAGAATAAAGAATGAAGTTGCATTTAGAATATTTTCTTTAAGCCTACTTTTCTTCTAAGTAAATCTCTTAGGATGTTCCAGTGAAATGAATTTTTGCTTTAATACTGAGTTAGATGGAGAGAAAAAATAAAGAGAGAAAATTTGACACGATATGATTTTAAATCATATATATTTTTTTCACTTAAGCTAAAAAATAAGCTAATTAATTAGCAAAATTTTCAAATGTTTTTTTTTTCATCATCAGGAGAGAATGTTTCTATTTTTATTTATTCAAAATCTTATTTCCAGTTATTCGATGAAAAGCACTTTCAAAGATCATTCTATTCATTGAAGGTCAGGTCAAATTTCAATAATTTTCGTAGTTTTTCACGATTGTATACCAGTTTATGAATTCTTAATTCATTACTTAGCTTATAAGCAAATGTAATTTAAGATCTTAAAAAAAATCATATAAATTAGTCATTCTTTATTTAAAAGGGTTTTTTAAAATTTTTCCTGATTTCACTTCACGAAGCTGTTAATTAAGTTCATGAGTTAATTGAGTTTAGTTAATTAGTCCTAAAATGTAAGCTTAACTCGTTGGTTAAGTTATTTTCTCTAAGCCTAATGTAAGCTTTAACCAGTTTTTTTTGCTCTTAATCTAATATGAGTTTCACTTTATCCATGATGAAAAAAAAAAAATGATCAGTAAAGTGTTGAGCAATCTAAACACGAATATTAAGCTGTATGTTAGATGTAACATTTGTGAAAATAAATGAAAACAGATAATTTTTAGAATAGTTTAAATTAACGAACAAGTTGTTTTAATACTTCAAGTGAAACCTCTCGTTTCACCTCTAACAAGTTTATACCTCTAATTGCAATTTGACAATGCCAAAGTTGACAAAGTTCCAGTAGTTTGACTATAATAATAGCATTATACGAAAAAAGATACGAGATCTCCCATAATTTTGGATCTATTTATCAGAGAAGTAGATCCGAATGCAGGTTTTAAAAAAGATTTGAAACATATTTTTAGATTTGTGGAATTAGCAATTGCATCAAATATTTTAAAGTTTAGAAGATACAATATTCTGACACCTTGAAAGATTTTTTTTTTAGTTTTAACTTTGCATCTCCTTTGAAAAGGACACGAACTAATAGATTTGTTTAATCATACATGTAATGATGCTCATTTTAGTAATGGTACAATAGGAATGAAAACATTTTAATATGGCTACTAAAGATACGTAGGAGCGTTATATGAACCGACGAGAGTGATCTCCTTAAAATTTTCTCGTGCGTTCTCTAATAAAGGTGCTATTTCAAAAAGCGTGTTACATAGCATTAGTGTGCAATAGTAATGAAATATTAACCTTTGGCGTTAATTTAGAATTTTTACTGGATGTATCCTTCATCAGTTATTCATCCACTGAAATAATTGTCACCATTGTTTAATATAAAGTTCAATGTGTGTGTTGGCTCTCTACAGGCCAGACCATTTAACCTACAGCTACCAAATTTGGCACATCCATACTTTGGAGATCGGGAGTGTGCCCCGGGTCCCTTTTTTTGAATTTTTAATTACAATTTTAATTATTAATTAAAAAGTAACTTTCCCGCCAAAAAAGCTTTTAATTTCACCACCGCCAAATGAGTAAGGTTTCAGTTCCCCCCCCCCTCGCTAAAGCGGATAGGCTTAACAAGTTTTCGGCCGCTTATTTCAAACGATTCTGTTTATTTTCTTAATGTTTGATGCATTTAAAATTGAACATTGTTAAATAATCGATCGTTCAGATTCATTCTGAAGTACTTTTGAATAAAAATGAAACAGAATAAAAACATTTAAAAATTTCTAATCTGCATAGCGTTACCCCAACTGGAGTAGAAAATTCACGTATTTGCGTTATTATTGGGGTTGAAAATTCACCCATGTGCATTGTGTTCTGATTGTTGACAACTATTTTCAACGGATACGGACTTGGTTTGGAATGCTTAATATGTTTTCGACAGATTATTTCAAACGATTCTGTTTATTTTTTTAGTGTTTTATGCATTTAAAAGTAAGCATTGTTAATTCATCGGTCTGTTCATGATGAATCTGAGAAAATTTTGCTGAAAACTTCTTGAGATATTATATAAATTAAGAAAAATATTCTTTAGTGTACATAAGGTTTAAATACTCAGTGACTCTGTTTTCAGTACTCATATTTAAAAAGAATGCTTCGTTTCAGTAAAAAAAATATTATTGTATTAATTGCAGTTTAATCATTTCCACTTTAATTTAAAGCATAAATTCAACGGGAGCTAACAGAAAATTAGAGAGATGCATATTACGTTATGGCTGAAGACCTTTATGAAATTGAATGAATTATATAACTATTATAATTTGAAGTTTTAAAATATTTTAATGAAGAAGCAATTGAAACTGGAGTTATATAAAATATTTAATTATTAAAATTTTAACGTGCATTAAGATTGGCGAACCGGCTGGTCGCCAAAGGCAGCTAGTAAAAGAATATTAAACAATGTAAGCAATAATTTTCGGTAGTTTTCTGGTATGTAAAATAATGAAATTCTTTCTTTAAAGATATAATTTTTGAGGAAAGATAAATTGCTTTTTAAACATTTCATGAGACCATCTTTTTACACACACTTGCGAATATTTCTTCCTATTATATAATTGTCCATATAATGTATGCATCCAATTATGAACAAAAGTAAGGACCATTCAAAACGCTGATTAACCCAATTAACATTAATTTAATTTGCATAATATTTGCAAATTAGAGAGCCTCAAAGGAACTCGGACTACTTCTAACTTCTTCTAGAACGCATTCTTTGGAAAATGAGGGAAAACTAAAATGTTTGTTCTGTTGCCATCCCTCTGGAACGAACTATCAGAATATATTCATCTGACGCAAATCTTGGCCTTTTTAGCAGGAAAAAATATGAATAAATCCATTTAAATTAAGAATATTTAGCCTGAGAATAAGAGACCCTACAATTATTTAGCGAGAAGACGTGTTTTAATATTCATAAAAGAACGCAGGTCGATTTTTCAGTTTGTTCTAATAAATTAAGGGATGTGTTTAAAATAATGGCGAAGAATGCTGTAAAAATGAATAATTCCGCCTAATTGATGTGATTCTGAAATTCGAGATAATTAATTCTGAAAAATTAATGCAACGGCTTCGTTAAAATGAAGGCTTTCAAAAGAATAAATAGTGACGAAGTTCATTATTTCATACGTTGTAATCTTTTTTTTTTTCTTGAAGTTTAGAATGATCAGTTAGAATTTCGTAGATAAGGAAGGCAAGAAATTAAAATACCGACATGATTGTAATGCAACATTATATATTTATTTCATATAAATTTTTGGATAAAGTATTTAATTGAATGCATCAAACGAAATGAATGTTTTATTTCTAGCAAAAATATTTCCATTACTAAGTTCAAGATAAAAATTTTAATAAATATCGTTTAGTGACAATACTTTCATGATGCTACTCTTTCAACTTTAAGTAATTGCATAAACAGCATTGTTCATAGTTAAAAAGTTATAATGTTTAATCATTTCAAAAGCAGAATATTTTTTCCCCTTTTTTCTTGTTTTAACCATCATTCTGATATTTTTAGCAAAGTTTAAACAATTATCGAATAATTAAAAGCAGATTTATATATCATGAAATATTCTGTAAAAATAAACTGTCAAATACTGATTGCTGATAAATAGGTAAATCCTTCAAATTTTCATATTAATTACTTTAAATATTCAAATTATTTATTTGTGTGTATTTCAAATATATTTAAGATATTAGCAAACCTATATGGAATCATGATGGAAACATATTAAATCTGAATGCGGTAATATTCAAGCACTAAATGAGGGAAAAAATTGCTTGTTCACAGTAAAACGCCTACTACTTATCACAAAAATTAAGCTTTATTGCATGAAATCAATTTAAATGACATAAATAAATTCAAATACCGGAATTTTATGCTTGAAGGTTAATACGGCATATTCTTTTTCAGAAATGATAAACAGTTTAAGATATGAATAAAATGGTTTGCAGTTAATCGCTAGATATTAGAATTTTAAAAAATGGCCATTAGAAATCAGAAGATATATTTGTAATATTTAACCATATTTCGTCAGTTATAATAATCGATGCCTGTAGAATTTTGCTTAGAGACATTAACAACAAAATCTTTAAAATCAGAAATTAGAGTTTTCTAAAAAGAAAATAAATGAAATTTGATCTAGGAAGTGTTGATAAATAAATCACTAATTCTATGAGTAAACTAATAACAGAAAATTTCAATTATAAGCATTTTAAGAATTGCAATTTTTATTAATATTTGTTATTTAGAGTTTGAAACTTAGTTTGTTATAAAAAAAAAATGCTGTACTGCCAAATTTAGAATTCGATTTCATTAATATTCGTATTCAAAGTTTAAAACTTAATTCCTACCGATACTTTCTAAAGTAAAATTTAGTATTTAGTACTTGTTTTTGAAATTTGGAATATATGCTAAAAAGAAGTTTGTATGATTAGAATTCTGCTAAAACAATGCCAATGTAGCACTAGAAGCAAATATTACTATTTATAATGAATTTTTCAAATCTATTTTTCACATGGCAAGATGTATAAGAATTAGCGCGCTTTTCTTTGCACTTTGCTGAGCTATGAAAAATAGAATTGGTAAATTACTTTAGAGAGCCTAGTGGCACCGATGAAATTCAGATGTATTTACAGTTAATTAATCTAGTTGGTTATCTGTCCATTTTCCTCTATATATTTTTGTCTTGAGTGGCTACGTTTAAAAATCTGTTTTGGGGGAATTTATAAAATTTATTTTATTTAACATTTTTAATATTTGAACCGACTTCTTTATAAAACCATTAGAATTATATTTCTAAGTCTATATTTTGGAAAGTTACACCGATTTTTATATTTGCATTTACATACATTTATTTCATTACTATTTTACATCCTTATCTCAAATTCTAATCTTTGCTATAATTTTTTACATAAAATCTGATAAATAAAAATTCAATGCTTATTTGTCATTCAAATTTGATGTAGTAAATTCTCAATATGATCTGCAGTTCCTAAACTACATAATAAGTAATTTTTTTTCATTTAGAAATAAATATTTTACAGTTGTTTTAGTTCTTAACAATGCAAAAAAAAAATTTAAACTTTAGTGTTATTATCAAATTGAACCCCAATATTTAACAAAGGGATAGAAATACAGCTTATTTTTAGGTTAGAAACTAGATAATATATTTCCTAAGCTATTTACAAAATTTTACACAAATCGTTTGATAAGCTTCTAAACTAGAAGATTTTTGTTTATCTTTTTAGACAAAAAAGAAAATCCCCAAATTTTTAATAACACTTATCACTTAACTAGCATACTTTGATATCATAAATATTTTATCCTTTTTCTTTTTCATGTAAATATTCAAATACGCAAGTATTTTCGAACATTTTTCAAAAAAAAAAAAAAAAAATCCTTCCGAACGTATTCACGTACTTTTATTAAATTAGAGATTTAATTTCAGTTATCTAAATGCAACATTTGTAGAATTTCTACTTGAAAGCGTACAGCTACCAATGAGCCTCGTGTGCATGAATTTTCTAAAACGCTCAAATAGTTAAACGTTTGAAATGACATTGTGACTGTTTGTTGCACCCAACCATCTGCTGGCCCTGCCCATCAGGACTAGCTAGTCCTATCTCACCTGCTTTTGTGAATCGGGAAGGGGGGCAGCTGGAATAAAAAAGTCTGGGATAGGGCCAATAGCCTATTCATATTCGCCAGAGCTTAACTAATCGGTTACGACTTTACACGGATCGGTTGAAGGAAGGGGATTGTGTGACACTCAACCTCGAAGTTAACAAAGTCATCAGAAAAAAAAGGAGGCAGATTTTTGCTCTTGTTGGATAACCAGTAGCTGGAAAGTTTTGGGGCCCTTTTACGGCAACCTCCTGAGCATTATGAGAGAATAAAATAAAACTCAGCAAACTCAGACATACCTTTCTTCAGGAAAGATCTCAAACAATGTTATTATTGTATTCATGATATAAATGGAAATATGGATTTTTATATTTTATTTTCTTATCTGGAATTTTTGGGTTTGTGACTAGTGGATTAACTTAATTTTTGTTTTATAAAAGAATGCGGAAATATAGAATTAATTTGCACTTGTGAAAGTATCTTTGCATTGCTAAGGGTTTTATGTTGAAAGTTTAAATAATATAAGATTATTTGGTTAGGGGAGGGGGTTTGAAGATTATATTTATTCGTTAGTTGGCAATACTGATGAATTAGGCTTGTTCTTTTAACTAGTATAACAGAAAATCGAAAACATTGAATTTGATTTCAATATTTACCGTTCAAAATTATAGTTGAACAAATCTGTCTTTGATGAATTAAGTGCAAGAATTATGTAAACAAATGCATTTCAGTGTGTAAGCCTATAAATCTAGCTTTCATTTTGTTGCTGTGAATGTCAATTAAGACTGCAGTTTGTTTATTTTTTTTTCTTTTTGAATGGGGAACCTTAAACTTCTTAAGGTTTTCTTTGCATAATAAATTTTTTTGTAAAATTACCCTAATTGTTTTTTAAATTTATTCTTGTAATTTTTAATAGTATCAATATTTTTTTTCCGTATGCCGTGTGTATGAAAAATGAAATTAAGGACTTTCTTTTCAAAACTGTTTTAATCGATTAAATCATTTCGCAGAATGGGCGTTCTTTTAGAAAGGCAGAAACCCCAATTTATTGCAAAAGAAGGCATACAAGGAAGTCAAGAAGATCATTGATTTTTTTTCCCCTAATGAGGAGGAAAAGACTCTAAGTAACATGTAAATGATTTTGGTTTTCTTATCGATACTTTAGATCTTAAAATAATAATAAATGTTTATCTTAATCAGAAAGGTGTGATTAAGTAGATTTATTAATAATTATGTGTAATCTGAACAGAATTTCTAAAACAGCATCCTGATTTGGCAGAATATAATGGAGGATTATTGGTTATCATAATATATCGAATTCATATTCAGGTTCAAGCTGATGAAACCATTCGAATGATACCTGTATTCCTATTTACCTTCTGGCACCCTTTTTCTACTAATAATAAAGAAGAATGTGTCTGTATATGTCGGCGCTCTACAAATCGCACCGTTTGACCAAATTTCCCACGCATATATTTCGGAGTGTAAAAAGAGTGTATGTGAGAACGAGTTTTAAAGAATTTACTTGGAATTTTAGCTAATTTTTAAAATTAAGTGAGACTTTGTAGTTTTTTGAGATAACATTAAAAATTATTGTAACACAAAAATCGCATCACAAAATAAAAAAAAATTATCTTTTTAATGATATAAACTTAATATTCGTGTCAATTTTTTTTTTGAGTTTCAGCAATTTTGAAAATGTTTTTTTCTTGATTTTCAACTATAGATCGCATTGTTGCACAGAAATTCAAACCGCTTTCAGTGTTTCATAGAAATATTTAATCTTGCAATATTCTTCCATTCTTGAAAGTTAATGAAGATATATTCTGTGCAATATCCGAACTGTTTACACGACGAAAGAGAAAATGAAGTTACAGTATGGCGAATGTTTAAAGAAAAATAAACCAAACAATTACATTTTTAAGCGCTATGATGCCATGGGACTTCTCTATTAGGATGAGTCATGTACACAAGAAAAAGAACATATGCTAGGCTTTCAAAATAACATGTCTTTAATTTCTGATACTTGGTGCTTAAAAGTGTTTCCCCGAGGGGAATTCTGGACATTAAATCTGGGTTAAGATATTTAATTGAAAGTAGACCTATTCAATAGGGCAAACCAGCTGGTCACCAAAGGCGGCTTATATTAAATATCAGTTGTAATTTTTCTTTGTTTCTCCTTTGAGACCTTCATTTGGTCTTAAGTATGCTTTTTCAATCTCTATAAAAACTATTTTTGAATTCGGGAATCGCACGTTATGATACTTCTACGATCTTCATCGCATTGGACTTCATGTGAATTCTTGCTAAATTACCAATATCTCTAGCTCAGAGTTTCCCAAGCCTTTCACTTCATCTTTGCCACATAGTTTTTCTAGAGACAAGCAGCACTCACGCTTTTGAATGAACCGCACACATAGAAACTTTATTAAAATTGTTAATTGAAATGTGTTATTAAATATTATTTTACAAAATTTGTTTCCAATATGTGGCTTGATGAAGATTTTATCCAACATAAAATTTTTACAAATCTTGTAGATGCGCACAATTTGAGAATCCCTGATCTAGCTTTTAATTTAATTAAATGATTTAATTCAAACATCATATTCAACAACACGGAGCAATAAATGCATGTCAATTTTTTCTAACTTTTTTTCATTAAATATGTTGATATCGAAATATCGTTTGCTACCGAAAACATGCACGTTTCGATATAATAGACAAGATCTGCGTATTTCAACATTTGAAAAATTGGAAATTTTCTTTTTTATTATTTGTTTAAGAAAAGAAGATTTATTTAAAACATGATTTTATAGACTTGCAATATCCTTGGATTGTTATGAGAAGTGCATTTAATAAATAAAGTCTTGATAATTAGTTTGGAAAGTGGTAAAAGGCGTGACGGAAAAATTATTTAATACATTAAGCTAGATTTATTATAAACTAGCCGTCTTTGGCGACCAGCCGGTTCGCCAGTATTACCGCTCGCTACAATTTTCAATTAAATATTTTAAGTAACTGGTCTCTTAAAGGATTCTCAAAGAAAACATTTTTAATCTTCAAATTTTGATAGCCATACCAAACTTGTATTGTTTAGATCGTTTCGTTCAATTTACTATATATATACTTTGCTAATTTGTTGTCATTTCCGGTAAAACTTCAACTTTAATTTAAAGCGGAAATGATGAAATTGCAATTAATATAAAGATATTTTTTAATAAAATCAAGCGTTTTATTTTATTTATCATCTTTATTGTTATTTATTAATTATTATTATTATTGAATGTGAGTATTGCAAACAGAATCGCTCGGCATTTAAGTCTTATGTTAACTACAAAATATTTTTCATCATTTATGTAATATCTCAAACAATAATTCAACAAAAGTTTCTGAGATTCAGCATAAAATTCAGTTTTTAGTTTTGCTTTCAAAAGGATTGAAATGAAATCAATAATAATATTTTGTTCCGGTCTAAATTTAATGCAGTAAGGTATCATATTCTGATAAATATTCTGTACACACCAAATTTTAAATAAATGAATGAATGTTTCTATTTTCCACGATCAACTAAGACTTATTTATGAAGTTTTAAATGTTAAAAATTTAGAAAAACTCAACATTTTCATAATCTTAGGCCAATTAATCTTGAGAAACCTGCGCACTGATTGGCGTATTTTCTTTGGAGCAATCGATGGAAAATCTTAAAATTATCCTTTTTTTTATTGAATAGTGATATTCAAATTTTCATAAATCAGTCAGTTTAAGTGATTAGAAATTAACTCTTAAAAGTCGGTGATTTAGTTGATTGGAAATTAACTCTATGACCATCATAAAATCTGTGCTTTCTCTTGTCGTGTATGCATTCTCCTTAATATCAGCTCGAATAAAACATCACATACAAAAGTACTACATAGAACAAACACATCAAAAGTAAACAAAACATTTCAATAGTGGCCAAAAACAAAAGAGAGAAGAATGCAATTAATAAGCAGACGATATTTAGAAAAGTACAGATATTTAGACTGGAAAATGAAATTATCTGAAATTAAAAACACGCGCAGACGATATTTACAAAAGTAAAAATATTCAAACCTGAAAAGGAAAATATGAGTTATTCCATCAATAAATGCCATAAGTTTGTTTATATCTTCATTATTTTATGAGTCATTAAACTTCAAAATATGTCCGGGACTAAATAAACACCCTGTATAGAGAGTGTAAAAGATCATAAAATAATTTTTCTTGAATTTATTTTTTAGAAAAAATATTTCATATTTTTTTCATTTCCTGCAGACACGCGCCGAAAATTATATTTTTGCAGATTTCATTTACAAAAAGATTTAATTTATTTTTAATTGGAGCTTTAATCAATGTGATGGCAACACTTTGAAAAAAGCTAATTTTTTCCCATGAATGCGAAACGTGCTTAATTTTAATTTTAATTTTTTACGAAAAAAATTATTGAAAAACATAGTTAAAATATTTATTTAAAAATTCATTAAAAATAGAAATTTAATTTTAAGATTAAAACAGTAGTATCATTTAAAAGATAAATTTTTGATCTTTAACTTCATGTAAAAATCTTTTTTGTGCGGTAATATTTTCGGCAGTTATAGCAGAACCACGCCAAAATTTCGCCTAATTTTTAAATAAATAAAATTCTAATTAAAAATTCGAAAAAATAACCCCCAGGTGCACATTTCCGGCCCCTAAGGTATACACGTGCCAAATTTGGTAGCTGTAGGTTGAATGGTCTGGCCTGTAGAGCGCCAACACACACACACACACACACACACACACACACACACACACACACACATTGAGCTTTATTATAAGTATAGATAGATAATTATAAAAGATTTAACGGATATCAGATTTTGAAAAGCTTATTAAATTGTAAAAAAGTTTCTTAAATATTACTAAGTAAACAAATGAAAGGTGAATGAAGAATTCAGCCATATTTCCCAAGAATTATTTTTCTCAAAACATTCATGAACATTAAAAAAAACTATGTAAACAATTATATTGAAACAAAATCTTTTTAAGTTTTTATTCTTTACATAATTGATTTTGTGGTTATTTATATTAAGAACAGGGATGAAAAATCTATTTTCCTGATCTCCCCCCGGAAATGTCTAATTTTTGCAACTAATATGTGTTTTAAAAATAAATGTTGATTTACCGATAAACAAATCTGCTACATTCTAAATATTAAGCTACTGAAACAATAGTAAATTATATGAAAGTTATTTGGATTGTAAGGCTTAAGAGTATGAAACTAATCTCTGAAAATCTAGAACATCTTGTTTTGCATTAGCTTAAAGAAGAAATATTTACTGTATTTTTAACTGAAACAGTATTTGTTTTAAATTAAATGTAAGGAACCTATTCAAAAAACATCTCTCTGAAATTCGTAGGAAAAAAGATGCATCCGTTCGAAAAATTGTTTACAATAAAAGGATTATTTTAACGCAAAATAAGCATGCTTTATGATAAAGTATTTTTTTCTTTTAAACGCCATTTAATTTAAAATAAGCCTTGAAATGGGAAAAATGTTTTCAATTTAAAAGGATCCATATTAGATTTATATTTTCCCCAAAGAATTTTTTTTATAATCTTTTGCAAAAATTACTGAAATGCAATTAATGTTCCGTATATTTAGGAAATATATTCTTTTGTAATGTGCTAAGTTATTTCGAAATTTTCTTCGATTCGGAGAGAAAAAAATCGATAAATATGTGAAAAAGTATAATTTTACACATTTTGATAAAAATTATTTGTTTCTTTTTTCGTGATAAATCACAATTGAACCGAAAGAAGTATTTATTTTAAGAACAATGTGATATTTAGCAGACGAAAATATTCAGTGCTCTATTCATTCTTCAAAAATTGTTTTCAGCAATTCATTCTAAACATCTTTTTTATTTCAGATAGGTATTTTTCTTCATTGTTGTATAGCTGATTTTAATCGGACTTCTTTAAAATTTTTGTGATACACTCATTAATAAAAATTCGCTTTAATAATAAAATTTATCCCACATTATTATTGGGTATGAATGGGAGAGTAATATATTATACAAAAAGCAAAATTATGTTTAAATGTTCTTTAATTTAAAAGCTACTGAAAGAATAAAATAATTAATAAAGATTCAGAATCAAAAATTTCAATCCGTAACATAAAGTTTTATTCTTGGTTCGTCGGTTATTTATATTATTTTTAAAATATTTAGTAGAAGATTATATAGTTAATTTACATTTCATAAAATATATTTAAAGATATTTTTAAAAATTATTGAAATTAGATAAAAAAACAACTTACATATAAATAAAATCAGTATCATTGATAAGTTTTTAAATGTTAAATTGATGTAAACATTGTTTATCTGAGAATACCGGATGTCCCACTAGGTATGCAGCGTCTGATTTTTACAGATTCGGATAGAATACATCAAGACGAGTATTTTGATGTATAACATGTTGGGTCCTCGAATACAGCGTCATAGTCTAATTAAAATGTGAAGATTGTGTAATGAACACTTCAAGAAATGGAACAAAACCAAGTGAAAATAAATGATTGAGAACTTTCGATACAATAGATTTGAGACATGTCGGCCGTTTGAACAAATAAAATGGCGAAGTTTGGAATCAAAATTCTCAATTTTTTTCTGCAAAGCATCTGTTCCAATTTCCTTCACCTCGGTTTCATTTGCTGCTCTCAAGTCATCCAATGTTGAGGGTTGTACACTGTATCTTTCAAACGTCCCCATAAAATAACCCGAACGGTTTAAGATCCGGGTAGGAAGGCAGCCATTCTAATAATGGAATTTAACTCGATCAGTCTATCATAAAAATGTTCAGCCGAGAGATCGAAGTGCAGTGAGATAGATCTAGCACTACCTTGCGTAAACCAATAATCGCTTATCTTGTCTATGCCATGCGAGAATCGGATGTCATCGTCATTCAAAAACTTTCAGTTTCTGAACACAAGGTTCTGTTCTTGCACGCATTTCTTCGAAAGCACATTGTGCAACACAGTGCCGGTTTCTTTAAATCTTTCGTACGTTCTTTTGATCGTCGTGTCGTTTGTGTTGCGGTGATTGCGGAATTTTTTTCACCACACTGTGATATGATTGCATTTCATGATAAGTCAACACCATGAAAACGCGTTCAACGAATATTGGCTCATTTCAGAATTGCAACGAATACGCACATTACACAGAAATTTTTTAGCGAATAACGCGCGACTCATTCTTATCAAACCTGATTTCTAGCCTTGTATGCCGCTGCAGGAATTTGCATAGTCAGTTACAGACACTCTTTTGCTCTCATTGGTTGCTACGAATCTGCATAATCACCTAGGAAAGCTTCCATGTTGGGGAATCGTATTATGCATCATAATTTGGAATACAAATTCTCGGATTCATAATTAACGTTTTTCGTGTCATTAGACTATGACGCTATATTCGTGGACCCCATATGTTGTATATCAAAATACTCGTCTTAACGTATTCTATCCGAATTGAATTTGTAAAAAATAGACGCTGTATACCTTGTGGGACACTTTGTATTTGAATGTTATTGGGGGAAAATGCTTACATTTTGATAAATTTTTAATTAAAATTCTAATTGAAATTTTGAAAAATATTTCGCCATTTAGAGATATTATTCAGGCGATGAACATCATCGTATTAATATAAATATTAATAAATACGCAATAAATGAAAGGAAAAGCAAAATGAATTTAATATCATTTTACGTCTAGCATAAGAAAAAGTTACAACTTTATGAAGCTTTCGTTTGATGAATAGACAAAATTTTTATTGAAAATATTCGACACATCGGAATTGTCTTGTTTTCTTTATTATTAGGTGCTTATTTCAAGTTCTTCTCTGAGGGATTTTGCAATTTATAGTTTAAAAAAATTTCGACGGTAGAAATTTTTGATTTCTAAGAGACAATTAGTTCAACTCAATGGCAGATTTATATAACATTTTGTCTATTCATCAAATTGCCTATTCATTGTCTATTCATTTGTAATACATTAACAATCTCATGACAAATGTTAATGCGTTCTCTGTTTGATAACAAACGGCATGTTGACTTAAGTTGTACTCTCATGTCACGCACTTTTTCTTCTTGAAATATGAGCATTTCAAATTAAATATGAATTGTGCATTTAACATGTATTTTCCGAACTTGAACTGATTCAGTTTATTTTCAGATTCAATTATTTTGTACTTCTAAAATGAAATTAATATTTTGCAGTAAAAAAATGAACAAATTAAAACAGAAGAATCAACTATTACTAGTCCCAAGAGCAAAAACTTTAAAGAATTTAAGTAATTCGAATTATTATAAAATCGTTAATTTCTTTCTCTTTGTAAACTAATAAAGAATTTTTAGTCCTAGCGGACTCCATCATATATATAAAACATTAAAACATGATTTCTTCACTCTCGCAAAATGAGGTGAGTGAATAAATATTCGAGATTTTGGAATAATCAGAAAGTGTCTTGCACTGCCTACTCTAGCGTTTAGGGTTCGCCGAATAGCGAACCATTGAAAATGGCAATGGAGCTAAAGTAATCTGCTTAAATTAGCTTTCATTATGAGCAATCCACGCATTAATCTCTTTAAGGTGGTATGTCCCGTCAGCGATGATTATCCCGTTAACCAAATTACAGCACCATTAAATACACATTTCACAGAAAAGCTAGAACTTGGCCTTCGGGAGTTAAGGGAACATGCGTGTTGAAATAACAGAAGAATGAAACGTACACTATTGTGTTTTAATTACACAGTGGTGCTTTTCCTTGGTCGCATGCGCATTTTTTATAATTACAATTTTTAAATCTTATTAATATATTAAAATAATTTAAATATTACAAGTACATAAGGATTTATATGTCAATATTTTTAAACTACATCAAGTCTCAAAATCGAATATACATATTCGTATGCCTTGATTGTTCGGAGTTACTTTTGACATATATAATATAAAATGTAATGTAATACATTTTTCTAAAGATTCTTTCTGAAACATATTACAGCAGTAGCGGATTTTAATTTTTTTTTAGTGAAGAAACTTTTAAAATGTAACATAATTAGAAACATACAGCAATCTTTCTTTATCATTTCTTACAAAAATTCAAAACAGAATTAAAACGAATATTTATTGATTCTAAAGATGATGTTTAATAGTTATCTTGCAATATTTCGAAAAGCCAGATTGAGGAAAACGAATACGAATCCGCTTATTCTGTCCTGATTTAAAATTAAGATGATCCTTCCACCACATTTCTTATATTTTATTTAAAAGATTTATTTATTCACATTTATTGTTGCATATATTAAAAAAATATTCAATTAATTGGATACCCGTAACTATTATGACTTTTCAAGCAAATATTTTCTTCCACCAATTGATTTCGTACTCACCGTGGTTTCAGTAAACTACCTTCAAATTTTCAATATGCAGCACAATGATGAATGATTACAGCAGAATTTCTACTATTGATCAAATACGAGTTATGCATGACTTAGCACTCAACATTCAGATAATTCTTTCAAGAGATTTCATCACCATTAAAAAAAATGCGATCCTAATCATATGCACCCCTCTTACAGAAAAAAATGACAGAATAATAGTGTGAAAAACGTTCTCAAAGTTTTTTACTTTAAAAAATGAGGTTTAAATTCCTTTTTTCTAGAGGTTCTTCAACCATGAATTTCCTGCGTGTTTTGCTATTGTGACTTTAATAACTTTGCATAAAGGGTATATTAATCATACACGCACCGTTACGATTTTTTAAAATTTTGTTATTTTTTCTCTGGTAAAAAGTGACGAGTGTCACATACCACAGATGTGTAAAGATTTTAAAGTGACTAATTGTTTTCTTTTCTTTTTTTTGTTTTTAATTTTAAAATTCGCAGTTAATTTTTTTGTTTCGTAATTTTCAGACATTCTGCGTCAAATTTTTGTTACGTTCTCAAATTTGAAGTATAGAATGATAAAGTATAGTAAATGTGAGAAAAAAAATTGACTTCTAGATTTAAACTTCCCTCTAAAAACAAAACAAAAAACACCATTTTCAAAATATTTGTATGCTTCTCGATTTGTCTTTGAACTCGTTCATCCAAAAATCGAATAAATAGTTGGATCAAATTTGGTCTAGAATCATTTTTACATTGCATATAAAAAATCGGTGTCAAAGAAAGGCGATATCTATTAAATATTTAATTTTTTTTTCTTTGAGGTTTTGACATTTTTTTTGCTTCTCCACAAAATTTCTGCATTCTTAGAAACCCAGAATAATCTATCCCGTCTGCTTCTCGTCTATAATCATAAATAACAATTTGAAATTTTGGGTATCTCTGGAATTTAAGTTCGCTAATAGAAAGTCATCCAAATATTTACAGACAAAATCAAATATTCTCACCATAAAAATTCTATTGTCTGTTTTAACTTTTAATAGCCCATTAGGGTTGCTGACCTGTATCATTACTTGAAGCTATTTTTTTAAGTTTCAATTTTTATTTTTAATATATAGATGCTATCCAATCTTGTTCACTTTCAATTCAGAGAGTTCCAGGATCAATGAAAAGGGAAAAGAAGAAATAAAATTGAGAGATAAAAGAAAAAATAAAAGAATCAGCAGGAAAAAAAAGCTGGTTGCTGTTGCTCTGAGAACAATCCTAGAAAGCAGCAAAAATTGTTCACTGAGCACATTTGGGTGATAATATGAAAAACAACTCTTGAACAATTCTCTGAAGATGGAAAAACAACTTTTTCTCCTTTTGAGTCAAAAGGTGACAAAGTTGCATTTCCCACATTCCTGGTTTGTTGAGCTCCAACTAAAATTCTAAGAGGGAGAAGATGAATATAAAGACAATAAACAGATCAAAAAGTTGTATAAAAAATGGAAAAAAGGATTACCGAATAACATATAATTTGCCGAACAACTTCTATTCATGCCAATACATCATGACATAAAGCTTCAATACATACATAGTGCATCTTTAAAACTCGAGGCAAATGTGTAGGCAAGTAGGCTCTCATTGCGAAGATATCTACTGTCAGTAATAAAAGCATATTTCTGTTCTTGGCACCCTCATCGTCAACTTAAAACATTGGCGCTGTTTAAATGAAAGCACATACGGGCACCGGTTATCGCCAAGTATTGATGACAATGCTGGTTAAATCAAGACAAATATTGATACCAGTTATCGCCAAGTATTGCTGATGACAATGCTAGTTAAATAAAGACAAATATTGACACCAGTTATCGCCAAGTATTGTTGACGACAATGCTGGTTAAATGAAGACAAATATTGACACCAGTTATCGCCAAGTATTGCTGACGACAATGCTGGTTAAATGAAGACAAATACTGGAGTTGATTATCACCAAGCATATGTCGACAGCATTATTTAAATGAAGATAAATTTTTCCCTGGTTATCGTTAAGCATTGTCGACGATGCTGGTTAAATGAAGATAAATATTGGTACAGACAGCACTGAATTAGCCGTCGCCAAGCTAAAATACTGATGCCAGTTCTATTCATGTATACTGAATAAAGCATTGTACCAAAAGTCAGAGGTAACCTGCAAACATAGAAACAAAATACTGGCAAATCTTTCCGTTACCTTATCACGCTAGCGCTAGCCCCGCGCTAATGGAAAAATGTTGTCATGCATTACGAGATTAAGAGCAAGCAAAGTTTTTCAAATAAACTTCTAAATGCAATTACATATTTACTAGCGCATTTATACACTAGCCTATTGCCTCTGGTGTGTCCTTTACAGTTATTAATTTAGTGGTATTTTAGACATTTCTTACTGTTTAATCACTTCCACATAAATTCAGCATGACACAATTAATCCTAAATACTTTTCTCGCGAGAGAAACGTTTATGTGAGAAACCATTTTGTCTCAAATCTCATAATCATAAAGTATCGAATATCTCAGGAAAAAACAGTTACTTTAATTGGCACAGAGTGGTATTACTGTCATCAGTGAAAAACACAAGCTGTGTGAAAAAATATACTTTATGAACTGGGTTGCATTCATAAAGAAAGCCTCGAAGTGAACAATCTTTTCTATTTATGGCCAAATGTTAATAAAAATGACTGGATGGTTGTAAAATATAATTAAGACGTGGAACAGAAAGCGCTAGAGGCTGATTTTTATATGAAATTTTTACGTTTGGACAACATAAAACATTCAACAGCGAAATTTAATTTTTGGAGGCCATATTTACAGCTTTCTTAAATGCATAAAAAATTTCATTTCTAGCAACTAAAATTTAACGGAAATTTATAAAAATATCTAGTTTATTCCAAGAATAATAATTTACTCTTCTAGAAATAAATATTATTAGTAAATGTCTTTTTATATAAGACTTAAAATTTTTTTTTTCTGTAATTAAGGGTTTTTTTTTTCTTTCTGAGTTGCATAGATTTTTTTATTATTGACACGATGTATTTGTTCCGTTTGAAATATTTCATATTTGCGTTTAAATCTAATAAAAATCAATATTTTCTTAAAATATATAAATGCTTGCACAATTCATATATAGTTGCTGACATAAAAATTTCATCGATTATAATATTTTTTATTTAACGTTCCTGTAATAATTATCATTTTGACATCAATTATTCTAACATTTTTTAATATGAGCTTTCTTGATTGAACACGATAAAATACTTATTAAATTTTCATTTTTTTAATTACAAACAGATATTTTAATAAAAATGCTATATTATTAGAATAAAAACCGGGCATGGAAAACTTCTTGAATAGAAATTTCTCCAAAATGCCGTCACCAAATGTAAAACATTTTATAATAATACTTTTTTTCATATATGATGTATTTTCATATGTATTTGCTGTTGTCTTTGAATTTCCATTTCTTAATGAAGGAAATTCGATTTGCATTAAAAATATTGAATTATTATTACTTTGAATATATAAATAAGGAGAATAATGCCTTCGATATTTTTTTCCGAAAATAATTTGAAATATACAAAACATTCAATCAAGAAATTAAGTTTAATAAAAAATTAGGATTTTAGTAAAAAAATAAGTCAACATTCAACGATCTTTTTTTTTTTTTTTTTTTTTGAAAAAGTGATGCCATTTATGTAAAATTAAATCAGGTTTACGCTTTGTCGTAAAATCGTAAAAAATCAAAGAGAAACCCATGTATGTTGTCTCCCCAAAGCTTTCTTGCATACTCTCTAATAAAGGCGTTAGTTCAGAGAACGCTTTGTATGGCATTGGCCGACAATAGTTACAAAATATTATTTGGCATAAATTTAGCATTTTTACTGAATCTGTTGTGTTATCCTTGGCGAGTTTTTTAGCCGATTAATTCCTGGCATGGTGTTAACGATCCAAAAACTGAATTTGGAATTAGGGCGCATTTTTACCAATGAATTGATACAAGAATACAACATAGAACTACAGTTGCAGTCGCATAATATAATATAAATTTTGATGTAGTTCAGTTTTTTTTTTGTTTTTGAGTTTACATGTTCCTGAAAGTGTAGATAGACACAGTAAACCCCTTGTTGAATTTGGGGGCCGCGGTGGCCTGGTGGTAAGATCTCGGCTTCTTAACCGGAGAATTTCAGGTTCGAGACCCGATTCCACCAAGAACCGTCGTGTAAGGGGGTCTGTTGCACGTTAAATCCATCCTTACCAAACGTCCTCCCGCTGGTATGGTGTGGTGGGGAGAGGGGGGGGGCAGCTCAGGTTCGTCCTCGTCATCTGACCGCGGCTCAAAATTACGAGGTCCGTCCAAAATAGCCCTAGTGTTGCTTCAAATGGGACGTTAATATAACTAAACTAAACTTGTTGAATTTGGCTCAAAATTTGATAGATGCCTACATTTTAGATGCCAAATATGTGTACTAAATTTTATCTATCTAGCTAATCATATATTTATAGTTATCGCGTTAACTTATATTCGAACAGCCGGACATACAGACTTTCACTTAATAGATTTTGTTCAAAATTTGATAGAAATCTACAAATTCAGTATAAAGACTATATACCAAATTTTATCCATGCGGTTATAGCATTTTTGAGTTATCTTTATCACAGACAGACGGTTAGTTTGACATTTTCCAAAACTGTATTTTTCGAACTCATTAAGGTCTAAAGATACGTCAAAATCAATACTTCAGTTTTTTTGAGGATTACAACACTTCCTCTATACTTCGTAAACGAGAAAGTAAAAATGACATGCTGAAATGAATGGAATATTAAAAATAAATTTCTAGCGATTTAGAATAACTAAGTTTTCGGCAACTTTACTGGCTGTACAAAAAAAAAAAAAAAAAAAAAAATTATGCTATTTTAAATACCTTTTTTTAAAAAAAAAATAAGTTTTTGGAAATTTATTCATTAAATTTATTTCAAAATCATGAGTTCTTGAAAATAGGCAGTAATAATTTGAAAATATTAGCTTTATTCTTTCCTCGCATATCTGGTATATTTACATACAAAAATGCAATATATAAAGCATTTTCAAAAATTAATTTATCATACATTTTATTTAAAATACTTATTATTTAACTTCTGAAAATTACACCACCCTTAAAACCCAGCTTTAAAAGGAATCGCTTTCTTTAAACATCGGGAACACATGGGTTAATTTGGAAGCTTTTCTATGGCCAGCTGTGAAAACAAATAAGCGCTTGCTCAGAAATTAAACAACTGTTGGGAAAAAATGTCACTCTTCATAATTAAAATTTTTTTTTAAATCTAACCCCCCCCCTTTCCGACACGGAAAGTGCAACAGCAAACCGCACATGGTGTTTCAAAAAATAATTAAACATGGCGGAGTTAGCATGATTACTCTAGAAGTAACAGCTGCTTTTCGCCCTAATCCTCTTAACCCTTTACTCTCCAAAGCATCTGCTGCCAACTTACGCATTTTAATCTACGAAAAATGGTTATTATATTTTTTTCGTGTGTTTTTGTTTTGTTTCCGTTATGGCAACTGTTGGGCTACTGTGAGTGGGTGTTTTTCATTTAAACAATTAAGTGATGAAATATTTTATATGTTGTATAGGGAATTTGTTATTTTATTTGAAAGTTATTTAATTTCTTTATGGTAAAAATTTAAATATTTTAAGACCGGAATTTTTTTTTCTTATTTACAAAATAAAATAGAGTTAAAAGGGGCTAGTTTATGTATATTTTTGGCACATATGAAGAAGGTCTTTCTAAAATTTTCTCAAAACTGCTAAGTTATTTTGAATTTGATTTAACACTGACATGTCACATGTACCTACGGATGTCATTAATTGCACATTTTGTTACGTTCAGTTCTGATATAATTCTACAAATTCTAGAATGAAATCTGTGAATTTCAAAATTAAATAGACTCATTGCAATTTATAGTGGATATATATTAATTTCATGCCTTGTAATTTATTTTTTCTACCTTGAAAAACGTTTACCTATGTTCATTCTGTTTTTTAATTAGACTTTTTGTGGGATAACTTCATTAAAAATATTCAAGAATCAGTAAAATCACTCAGGTTTAAACCTTTATAAAACGGATGTCTGCATTTGTATGTATGTACATTGCAATATATCAATACTCTCTACAAATCGATCCTTCGATTAAAGCTTCCACAGTTATAACGAAAGTTAACTGTTTTGCAAATGTTAAAAACGTTTTGCGTCAAAAAATGTGAAGTTATTTTTTTTTTCTAAAAATTCTAGAAAATGGTTCAGAACCTTTATCGAAATCAAACGAATTTATAGATGATATTTTTTTTCTGTGAACAAGATATTTCTTGTTTAAATTCGATCCTATTTTTGTTTTTCCTTTCTTTTTCTATTTCGAGGCCACGGTGGCCTGGTCGTAAGGTCTCGGCTTCGGAACCGGATGATTTCAGGTTTGGGACCCGATTACACCGAAAAACCGATGTATAAGCGGGATCCGTCAGGGCTAAACGAACTCCTGCTGCTGAGATGTAGAAGCTTGAAGAGGGGGTGCCAGCTCAGTTGTTGTCCTCAACATTTGACTGCTGTTCAAAATTACGAGGTTCATTCCAAAAAAAGCCCTAGTGTTGCTTTAAAACGGGGCTCTAATGTAACTAAACTAATTTTTTTTCTATTTTTTTCGAATTATTAAAGTTCATAATAACAAATTCTTTTGAGCTTTCTGATTGAATACTACAGCTATTCTTTACCCTTAGCTAGAAGCACCAGTTCTTACAAATGCCACCAAAAAAAAAAAAAAAAACGTTCCATCATTTAACTCCCACACTTCGAAGGCAAAAAATGGTTATGAAGTAATTTTAGAAGCAGTTTTTTGACAATCTCGTATGCAAAGAAAAAGTGATATAATAGTCAAAAAATTTGTTTTTGGTGCTTTGATGAATCTCATTGTTTCAGTTCACCTTAAAATCGAAAACACCATGTATGGGATTTGTTTACCTATCCACTGCTCGTTTCAGTGTACTCAGACGACCGCTTTTCAACGATTCTATCACTCCATGGGGTAAGACGCGGAAGAAGCGCATTTTCAATATTCTTCGTCATTTTTTGACCTTGATTCTCACCCAATTAGATACTTTTTCATTCAATGTTTTTTCATGTGTATGTGAATATCGTGTCATTTCAGATGTTATTTTATTTTAATTTCGTCTGCTAGTAATCCGAGTTTACTTTATTGATAAATGCAAACATCTCCTTTCATTTTCCCTCTCACCTCTATTTTGAAGAATTAAACCATCCTAACGCATGCATAAAAGCATGGGTTAGAGGGTTGTAGAATCCGTTGGGAAACAATGTTTGTCAAATAGCAAATGCTGTTTACATATAGAAGTAACATGGTTATATGTCCTTGATTTTTTTCCCCCTCAACTATACGGATTAAACTCATGCAATTTCCATAGTTGGTAATCACACATTAGGAGAAAAGACTAATTTTACATGGAAGCGGGAGAGTGATTAGTGGATGCATGAATATGATGATTGTAACTATGCATTTCATAAAAAGAAAAAATGTGTTTACTCGTGTATTTGAATGCGGTAACTCGAAAATACAGCAAGCTAAAAACCTTAATCGGTTACTCCGACCTGACGGAAGGCACCGGATAAACTTGAATGACCGGATTGCCACAACAGCAACGCTGGTGGTTGAGAACTAAGGGCTATCATCGGCCACGGTACAACCCTTCCCGAAGGAAGTGCGTGCCGTCAGCAATGGGGGAAGCTAGATTCCGGTCTTTTTGTGCACCCACAAGGATGGCGAGAACCAACCATCATGCCAAGAATTACGTGGTGTGTTCCCACTCCCCCGTGGGACACAGCAAGCTAGAAAAATGAAAAAATAGCCTTGGCTTCAAATTATTATATATATCAAATTTCGGACTATACATTGATGCTAAATATGAAATGCGCAATACTCAATTAATATACGAGTGAGTCGGCTGAAATTCTTGATTGAAATGGCAATTGAAATAATAGTCTGAGAAATAAAGATGAAAAATCTGAAATTTCCATGTCTAGACCGTATACGCATGTCTCTCTTGCATTTTTATACAGGATCCCTGCTTATCAATAGAATTTTTCGTCTCCCTCCATTCTTTAAAGAAAATGAAGTGAGCCCTGTCCCCCATAAATCCAAAAGCTCCATAATCGTAGGTAGGGGATTTCACCTTTATATGACCTCATTCCCAGTCCCCCAAACCCTTTTCCCTCCAACTGAATTTAGAACTCCATAAATGGCTATCCATTATTCTGAGATGAAAATTGTTTTTGGAACTCTTTTACTTTTCTTTCATTTCAAAGGCTGAAAGTGGCAATTTAATTCAGAATTTTGCTATCCTACAACTATTTTAAAATTCCCTTTTTTTTTTTCTTTTCTTCTTTCAAACTGTGACTGTGCGATTATGAGCTTCGTTTCGCTAGCACAGTTTTTCGGAGATGTCTGATAAGACTTGACTACCGATGTACTTTATTGAAGTAAAAACTTCAAAGAAAGTGATGACAAGAACAATTTTTTTGTTTATTAAGCCGAATTTCTAATTTTATGGGTGGCAATGTATTAAAAATTTGTGACAAAATGTTCTAATACAAATGAAATTTGGATTGAATAAGAAATTTCAAAACTTATTATTTATACAGATGTCAAATCTATTCTTAGTCTAATAGCTCATTTTTAAATCACTTTCGCGATCGGCATATTTTTCATTGCATAAAAGGTTCTTAATAATATTTAGAATTTTATATCGTGTTGCATGAGTTATTCTAAAAATATGCGAGTCGAATTTTCTTGCGGTTTCCCGGTATTTTCAGTAAAATATTTTTACCATACTAACACTTTAACAGGCAAAAGTTTATATTTAAAACTGACTTAGTTGTGAGGCTTGGAATATCAGTATTTTGGACAATTTTAAGCCATTTTATTGGCCTTTAAAAAAAAGGTTTGCCAACCAAAGTATGACGTTTCCTGGAAGTGCACGTTGAATAGTCCTAAAATAATAGAATTCAAAGATTCATAACTCTGCCAGTTTTAGTTGCAGATCTTTGGAATCGTTTCGTTTAGCATATTCATACATCAAGAATGTTTTACAAAATAAATCGGTGATTGCGCAAAAATGCAGACATTGCAATTTTCACAATAGTAAATGTTCAGAGAATTCTGTATCTTTTTCATATTGCTAAAAAATAACTAAAGAATGAAATTGTTTTTGCTGCTTTATTCTCATCTAATGAGCAAAATCTAATTAGAATTTGAATAATTCGCATATAGCTTTTCAAAAAGAAATTAGTATTACAAAATTTATGCAAAATAACAATGTCGACAAATATGCAATTTTTAAAATTAAAGAAAAATCTTCTGTTGACTTGGAAAATTAGAGTACTATGTTTACTTTGTGCAATAATGAGTTTGTATGGGATATTTTTTTGCCGAGTAATATCTCAACATCATTGACTAGAATCAGTAGTTGTTGAATAATTGCTGGAAAAGATTACATTGAAGAAGTGTGGAAATTTTCTGCTTATGTGTAATAAAGAGTTATTTGCTGATTTTGGAAATAATTTCGAATTATTGGAGATGCTTATAGAAAATCAGGTCATAGCCTTTTACACTTAAGTTCCAAGCGATTATCATTATTTGTTCAAAACAACAAGTTGAGACAGAAAAAGAAATGCCACTTATTTGTAAAAGATTCACTTCTATTTTACATGAATCTAAAGAGATAGAAAGTCGTAATGATTCTAGATATGAGGCATGAAATTTTTCTTGGCAACCCTAGGCAAGAACCTAGTCGGAAATCTAAGTTTAGATGGAGGCCACAACTTGATCGATTAAAAGATTTTCCTGGTGGCTACTTAAAATAAACTTGTAACAAATCCAAAATTCTATGAATTATAAATTGTCAAGATAATATGTTTATAAAATATTATTGATCAGGTTCTTATGCTTCAATTTCACATAGATACAAGAACATTTATAAATATCGAATGATTGCTTCAATAATTTTGTGTACAAACATGGATGATGGAGAGTTAGGAGTCGGAATAAATTAATAGAAACGAATGTATTTCCACAAAGTTATGAAAATAAAAAAATAAATACATACTTAACAAGTTAAAAATGTATTGAAATGTGAAGTTAAATTTACGAGTTTCTTATAAGAGGAACCAGCTAATTTTAGACTGGGAGGGTTGTATACCCAAATCCTTCACTACACGACGTAATGACGTAATATTGTATCTACAAAGATAATTTCTTGGGTACAGAACAAGATGTGTTGCGAAAAACTGCGTGAAAACGCCTTGAACAATATGATTTATATACATGTAGATCTTTTGTTAGTTATTCCCTTAACTGTAAGACATTGTGGAGTGCGGATACTGTTATTGGGTTAAAACAGAGTGCCATCATCATCGTCATCAGAGTGCCATCAAGTATTCTTAACGGGTATTTCAGGTTATTGTTAAAATGTAAAGAGTTGTATATTCCAGAAAGATAATATTATGTAGAAAAGCCATGGTTCTGAATCTATAGGTCGCAAAATGGAGACTGTAGAAAAATAGTTGGGCGGTAACAAGTGCTAGTGGACTTACAAATATGTATATTGTGCATAATTGTAATTTGATGGCAATTGCCATCCAGTTCAAGGAAGAGACCGTGGAACCTTTAGTTTTAGATTTCTTGAAATTAATGAATGCTAATTTCAATAGACCACACCGTTCGATGTCACGTAACTCGTCTTAATGGTGATTAGTTTTCTCAGCTCAGTACGGAATTTATGAAGTGATCAGCATGATCATACGATTAGAATCAATAGAGCATGTAAAAGGCTTTAAGAATAAGGATTTCTAGTCCTTCTCTGATAATCTGAGTCTAGAGAATGTTCTTCTAGAGAAACTGGGAAGAGAACGTCCGAAATTGTAATGCCACTTCATAAATTACTAGGCAAATCAATTATCAACCATTTCGGATATTCGTGAAAGTCACAGGCTCTGTTCTATCGATACTTCATGAAATTCAAAGTAAAGCGATTTTTTTTTTTAGTTTTTACTTCGAAATAAATATAAATGAGATAACCTCTTAGGTATTGAAAAGAAGAAAAAAAAATTGTAAATCAATTTTCTAACATCATAAAAACACCTATTCTAATTTTTCACTAAAAATATTCCTGGAACGTATTTATTTCTTCACAAAAATGCGCGATCTTTTAAATTTTGTGCAATATAGCATAATTCTTGTTTTTGTACCTTTCATATGTTAGTGCAATGAGCACGAGGTCACAATATCGCCAGCTGATAACAAATCAGCCATAAACTAAGAATGCCCAAGTTGTTATTAAATGCAACTCTATGTTTTAATCTCAGTTTCGTTGAAAAAAAAACCTGAACAGTGGTATATTATTTATTAATTTAACATTGTTAAAAATGTTTTAAATTTTTGTGCTTCATAAAGATTTCCATTAGAGTCGTATTAACTTCTTGATTATGGTAAAATTCTAAGTAAAATAACTAAATTTATAAAAGAACACTATATAACGTAACAGTGTGCATATATGCATTAAATGGGAATAATTTTTTAGTCCTTGCGTTATTTTTTTCTATTATTAATTCACCATATTTTCAAAGAGAAAAAAAGTATTCATTTGTCTTCTGCATAAAATAAATTCCTTTTAGAGATAATACATAAATATTGCAACATCAACGAAAATGTAGCAGACATCTCATAATGCTCCTTTTATTAGTAAATTATAAAAATTCCCTTTTCAAATATGCTTTGAAATCTAGAGAAAAATAAATACTTTATTGCAAGTTCCTTCATTTCTAAAACCTTAGAAAGATTTACTTACGAATTTGTGCTCCATAAGGCTTCAAATTTACATCCTAAAAGGTCTTTTTGCTTTCAAAGGAAGGGCATCTTATTTGGTATTTTCAGCAGACGATATTATAGAAACTCGCAGCATATTTTCGCAGTCGCCATTAGTTAAATAGATGGCCAAAAACAAGTAAGTAGCATAATAAACATATATTTGTTTTTAAACTGAAATGATGCAGTCTGAACGCAGACGATATTTGTGCATTTTTATTCTCTGGAGTTCTAGAAAATGAAGTAGACGCCATTATTGCTTCCATATTTTCCTGTCTTTTATATAAAGAAGAAATATAATTTATAAGATAGTACATATTTTTGAATGTTTTTGTAAGAAAAATTCTTTATTAATACAGAATGCGGATTTTAAAATTGAAATATTGATATAACTCAAATTTTTAGAAATTGATTTTTTTCTTGTTATCAATAAATATCGAGTTTGTTGCAGATGAAATGGCACAAATATTTTGTATGAAATAAGGAATTTGTTTTATTGAAACAGGAAACTTATAATGAAAAAGTATTCTTTATTTCCAATTTCATGCTTTACAAAACATTTAAATTTATGGAATATTAAGACTCGGATCTTTTTCAGTAAATTCAGTTTTATTATTGGTTTTTGTTGATATTAATTTTAAAACATTCACGACGGCTTTTTTATAACTTGAATTACTATATTTTAAAAAAAAAACTCTGAATAATATGCTTGCTGTTTGCTACTTTTGTATCACAATCATGAAATTTATTAAAATAAAACTTATAGTCATATGAAGTATTCTTTCAATAATAAGCTGATATACTGCTATGATAATTTTTCTATTCTGGCATATTTCTGTAAATTCATAGAACATTTCAAAAATTGCATAAAATTCTATTTGAATTTTTTTCTGATTTTGGAATAAAGAATACCAAATATAGTATGTGACCTTTCTTAAGAAGTAAATATTCATTAAGAATTTTTTTTTTCAAAATTAGAATTTTAAATAACTAGAAAAAATTAATCGAAAGTTTAACTTTTTCTCATAATAAATTCGAAGTATACTACTACACAAAAACAATCCTACATAATTTTAAAGTTCAAAATGTTAGATTTCCAGTAATACAAATTTTATAGTCATGTCCTACTTTTTTATTTAATATTTTTTCAATTAATTGTATTTTATCATTTATTCGTTATTAAAAGTTTCAATAATCTGTTTAATTGAGGAATCTAATTTCATATTACGGTTTTTAAATGAAAAGAATATTTAAATTTGTCTTTAAACAAGTAATTTTAAATTTTTAGTATTTTCTTGTATATATTCGTTTTAAGTTAAAGTACATCGCATTTTGTATTGTTTCTATAAAATTTTATGAAATTATAAATTTTATTCAGAAAGAATTTCGAAATATTATTCAAGGATAGCACAGACGATAAAATAGGATTCTTTTAACATATTAAGATATACAATTTTACAAAATTGTCAACTAGATTTTTAAAAATAGCTGTCAAATAAAAGCATAAAATTGCAGAGAATAAAAGCGAAACGCTTTAAAATAAAAAAAAAACAATCATTGTTTTTAATTTGATAATTTGATTTGCACCGAGAAGAATTTTGTAAATTGTGTTATATAAAATTTTTCATGTACGTCTAATGCAGCATAACGTCTAAAGCAACAGATTAACGCATTATCATGTTTAATGTGTTTAATTATGGAATCTAATTTTGTATTATAGCGTTTAAATTAAAAGAATATTCAAATTTACCTTTACAAAATTATTTTTTTTATTCCCTTATATATATTTAAGTTAAAGGAAAATATTTTGTATTGTTTTATAATAATTTTATGAATTTATAAACGTAATTAAGAAAGAATTAAAGATATCTTCTATATCTATACTTATAATAAAGCTCAATGTGTGTGTGTGTGTGTGTGCGCGCGCGCGTGTATTGGCCCTCTACAGGCCAGACCATTCAACATACAGCTACCAAATGTGGCACGTGTATACCTTGGAGGTCGGGAATGTGCACCTAGGGGTTATTTTTTCGAATTTTTAATTAGAATTTTATGTAAAAATTAAGCGAAATTTTGGCGTGTTTCTGCTATAACTGCCGAAAATATTACCGCACAAAAAAGGCTTTTTACATGAAGTTAAAGATCAAAAATTTATCTTTTAAATGATACCAATGTTTTAACCTTAAAATTAAATTTCTATTTTTAATGAATTTTTAAATAAATATTTTAACTATATTTTTCAACAATTTTTTTCGTACAAAATAAAAATAAAATTTTAGCTGCACGAGCATATTTCGAATTCATAGGAAAAAATTTGCTTTTTTCAAAGTTTTGCCATCACATTGATTAAAGCTCCAATTAAAAATAAATTAAATCTTTTTGAAAATGAAATCTGCAGAAATATAATTTTCGGCATGTGTCTGTAGGAAAGGAAACAAATATAAAATATTATTTTTTCTAAAAATTAAATTCAAGAAAAATTATTTTATGATCTTTTACACTGTCTATATTATTAATCTAATAAATCAGTTTTATTTTAAGGCAAGTTTTGTTTAATATGAACACGATATCTATTCAAATCAGGGCCACACAGCTAATTTGTAAACCTTTAGTAAGGCACAGATATGCTAAAATGGTCTAAATGGAAAATTATTATATTTTATGTAACTTGATTCAATAAATGCTCTAATAAATAACGAATTTTTGATTTTACATAAAGCATCTGCTGTGGAAATCACGGTTAACAAAATGTAATTGAAACACTAATATTTTAAATGAAAAGAGTTAATTTCCAATCAACTAAATCAATCACTTAAACTGACTGATAAATGAAAATTTGAATATCACTATGCAATAAGAAAAGGATAAGTTTTTAGATTTTCCATCGATCGTTTCAAAGAAAATACGCCAATCAGCGCGCAGGTTTCTCAAGATTAATTGGCCTAAGATTATGAAAATGTTGAGTTTTTCTTAATTTTTAACATTCAAAACTTTATAAATAAGTCCTAGTTGATGGCGGAAAATAGAAACATTCATTCATTTATTTAAAATTTGTGTGTCCAGAATATTTCTCAGGATATCATACCTTACTGCATTAAATTTAGACTTCATAATTTTTGAAATATATTTATAGGCCAGAACAAAATATTATTGATTTCATTTCAATCCTTTTGAAAGCAAAACTAAAAACTGAATTTTATGCTGAATCTGAGAAGTTTTTGTTGAATTATTCTTTGAGATATTACATAAATTATGAAAAATATTTTGTAGTTCACATAAGACTTAAATACCGAGCGATTCTGCTTGCAATACTCATATTCAATAATAATAATAATAATAAATAACAATAAAGATGATAAATAAAATAAAACTCTTGGTTTTATTAAAAAATATCTTTATATTAATTGCAATTTCATCATTTCCACTTTAAATTAAAGTTGAAGTTTTACCGGAAATGGCAACAAATTAGCAAAATATATATAGTAAATTGAACGAAACGATCTAAACAGTATAAACTTGGTATGACTATCAAATTTGAAGATTAAAAATGTTTTGTTTGAGAATCCTTTAAGAGACCATTTACTTAAAATACTTAATTGAAAATTGTAGCGAGCGGTAATACTGGCGAACCGGCTGGTCGCCAAAGGCGGCTAGTATTCAATATAGCACAGAAGATAAAATAAAAGTTGCTTTTAACATGAGATGATACACAAATTTTAAACTAGATTTTTTGAAACAGCGGCGAAATAAAATCATAAAAATGCAGAGTATAAAACGGAAACGCTTTAAAATAAAAATAAAACAGTCATGTTTTTTTAATTTGAACAAGCATTGTTTGTAAATTGTGTTATATAAAATTTTTCATGTGCACAATATAATAATTAATGCAATCAAGCGAGTAATACATTATTATGCTACAATGTTTTGTAACAGAAGAACGGATTTCTGTCTTTTCTAAACTTCACGTTATTTTCACTATATTGATACTATTTAAACAACTTTTTAACACATATTTAAAGTTTATACATTATTTTTTAAATGCCATTCCTTTCATTAATATTTATTGTAGCAATACAAACTTAATGAGATTTAAATTATTTAGCAATCCATCTGTTTATAATTATAAGAAATTCGAGCCGAGTTAAAAACTTTTAGTTTCTGAATTAAAATTTAAACATGCCTTTGAGTTTTAATTTCCATAAATTGATATATAATGCATAATTTATTTAGTGAACAAAATAAAAACAATTATATTTTTAAAGATAATAAATAACTTGGAACTTAATTATGTTTTAACCGCTTGAATTTTTTAAAAACGGACGCATTTCTTCTCTTCGCTTAAGCCACCAAGCAACGAAACTCAATTTCGAATTTTCCAGCATTCTAAATTTTCTTTTTTTTCTTTTATTTCGTTCCATTTTTATCGAAAAGATAAATGAAATATTTTCGTTAAATTAAGAGACATCTAACGGTGCAAAATGAAGTTCTGACGGGATAATTTTCCATGTATCTTTTAAAGATTGCGTTCCATTGCCAGGTTCCATTTTTATTTTTCCACTCTATGACTTCCCCCAAAAGGATAAAGTACGACTGGAGAACTGTTTTCCAGAATCACGGAGAAAATATCTTCTTGCGTGATTAATTCGAGAACCTACTTGAAACACTGGTTGTTAAAAGCGAAAACATTCATTACGTAGCAAAAAAAAAAAAGAAAAAAAAAAGCGAGTTTTCTAAAAGAGAGGAAATTTTGCAACACTCTGTCTTAAGTCTAGCGTAGTTTATTACATCGAGTATAAACATCATTTCTCTCGAAAATCTCCAGTCACGATAGTATTATAAGTATATTTAATGCTCCTTCTTTACAATGGAGAAGAGTCAATTTTACTCTTTATCTAATCCCCCTTCTCGCTGATTTCTAAAGTTTCTAGAAAATTGTACTTCCTTTCTTTTATTTTTCATTTTATTTGCAACTTTAAAAATATTTCCGCGATGGAAAATATTTTATAATTCTCATTTAAGATTGTTAGATTATTTGGAACACAGCTTGCTTTAATAATGCAGATGAAAGAATGAGTGGTTATTTTACTTTAATGAATAACAATGCTTGCATTTTTTTTTTTGATTCAGTAGCATTACTAGAATTTTTGTTATTTTAAAATAACAAAATTGAAGCTGTTTTAGATATTGTTATGGATCTGTGAAACATAAAATGTTCCATTTTACAAACTGTGTAGTTTCAATTTAAGAAAAATCTTGATTTGATGCTTTTAAAAAGATTTATTTACTGAATTATTTAAAGAAGAAATGAAGTAGAAAAAAATAATTTGACTAATTTAATTTTTTGAAATTACATACATTAATTATATTAACTTGGAGACTGCTTTAATTTTTTTGGAAAATTTTGTTTTATTTGGGGTTTTGCAAATCCAAATAATAAGTTTTATTATTAATTCTGATTTTCTGCGATAAAATGAATCTTTAAAAAAAACGAATTTTACTAATTTCTTTTAAAGTTATATTAAAAAGATTTTTTTAAATAGTTTATTATTGATACTTGTGCCTCTAACGATTTTATATCCATCTAACTGCCTTAAGATTTCGTTGCGATTTGCTTTTGCTGCTATATTTTTTCATTTTTTAAATAAATAAATATTTTTGAATTGAAAAACCTTATCTAGATGCAATGTTTTTATAAAACAATTTGTATTGAAGCCCCGTTCATGATTTAACTACCTTGCTAGCTTTTTATAACTTGATTATCAAATTATCTCCATAATAAAGAATTATAAAACATACCGAATTTCATTATCTCAGAGAAAATTAGAAACTAAAAATTCGAATTTCAACAATTACGTTTGTAAAATATAAGGAGAATTCAATTACAGCAGTCGTTTTCAGCATTCGTATGAATTCATTAGCTTAATTTTTCACAAAATTTCGCAAATCTTCCCTTTGCATAATCCAGAAAATTCGAATTAAAATTTATTTTTAAGCATGGATTAAATTTTCAGTAACAAAAATGAATATCTTACTTCAAACTGAATGTGAAAAGACTTCGAATAGTAATATATTTGATAATGATAAAACACTAATTTGAATTGAAAGATTTGATTTTTGTATTAGGATAAAAACTGATTATTTTTTAAGTTTTAAGATCTCAACTCTTACAATGCAAGACAGCAAATTACATTTTACGAGACTATGTCTAGACATCAATTATCTTAAATAGCAATAATCACAACAGTGTTGGGTTGTTGATGTTGTAATTGGCCTGTTAAAAATTTCCTATTCAAATTGAGTTCAATTTGAAGAGGTGATTCGAATTTTAACTCATTAGAGAATAACGTTTTGTAATTTAACTCCCCCAATTTGTCTTAAAAAGGAAAATCGATTCTTTTTGTAATGTTAGCTTATTATAAACGGAATTGTATTTTATTTTTTATTTTGGAATATATCTGAACTTTTGCTGAAAACTTTTAATTCTTTTGTTATTATTACATGATTAATGCATTCTTAAATAATAAATAATGCATTAAAATTGCAAGATCTAGTTTTTCATCAACGTAACTGAAAGAATTCACGGTGACATTGTGAACGATGGATTAGGGGACAATTTAGCGAAATTTGATGTTATTGTTTATAAAATAATCCAATGAAAAGTATAGTATAAAATTTACAAGAAGTCAGGTAATAGATATCAAGATTTTTTCTCTAAGAAAATACATGGCACATGTAGAAAAAATGCGTTTGAGAACTCTCAATGCCTGCTAACAGAATTCAACAATAACGCCCGGAGTACAGTTAGACAACTCCTTCCATGGTCGACATTAGCGGAAAGGATGTGGAGTTAAATTTTGTAATAACATTTCAATGCATTCTGGTTTTCAATTCAATTTATATTTGAAACTGAACGGAATATTTCTCCTAAATTTGCACCTATTCAAACACAAAAATAATACAGAATTGCTATCTGTTGCCAAACTGCAATTTGCAAATTTGGCAGGATATTTCTTCCACACATACGTTTTTTTTAAATAAATTTTCACGATTCTTAATTTCCTGGATTTGATTTGGTAATATGCTAAATCATTCTTGCGGTAGAAGTTTTCTTTCTTCCTTGACTGGATCAGCGGGGAAAAAAAAAACAATTCAGCTAAAAAAATTAATAAAAATCAATAAATGATATTATTTTGATCGATATTTTTTTGAATTAGAAAATATGTTGGAATAATTAATTACCTGAAGAAACTTGAAAAAAGATAATAGAAAATAACGGATACCAAAATTTTATTTTTAAATATTTCCAGAAAAGTAATTATTAATATTTTCTTAAAATTCAATAAATTATAAGTGTCCGAAATATTCTGTGTTTCAGTTGTTTTTTTTTGATGGTGTAATGATTACTTACTTGATTGTATCTCTCCTTGTGGTAAATTTTCAAATAAGTAAATTAAGCAGCTGCCTATGACCGCTAGGCAGTGAGGGGGGGGGGATCGCGAGTAAATCGATTAAAAAAATTTTTCTAGTTCAAAATAAATCTGTAAAATATACAGATTCAATTGATAAAAAATATTATATTAATATTTTTTTCAATTATAATTGGTAATATTTGTATGTTTTACATTCTTGTTATTAAAATATTTATAAATATCAAATATTTGCTTTAATAAAATTATATGCAAACGTGAATATAGGGCAATCGGGAGATCTAAATAAATAAAAAAACAAATGCATTTTTGCAAAGTTAATAAAGTAAAAAAAATTAATAAAAATAAACGATTAATAAAAATATTAATAAAGAGATTAATAAAGATTAATAAAAGACAAATATATTAAAAATGGGTTGAAATGTGAGAATGAATTATTGAAAGATGTCTCTTAAAAATGTTAAGATGTCCCTAGGGCCTCAAAATATCTAAACCCACTGATCACTTGCCGCATTTTGCTAATATATCCCAAAAGATCATATGTCCAGCTATTCCGTCGTGATGTGATTAGCTGCATAAACAGCTGCGTACAGCTGAAAACGGCTTCAGAATGTTGTCCCTTGGAATAAATATATTCAACTAAAACTACAATTATACTTCACTTTGTGCGGGCTTTATATGTGAAACTATGATAATTGCTATCAAATTAATTTCAAAACCACATGTATGCAACCTAAAACGCAACATGAAGTTGCAGTTTGCTATTCCGTTGTTTTTACAATATCAACAAATATTACTTTCCCATAAAAAAAATATCATCATTCTAATGAAACAGAAAACCTGCCAAAACATAACAACCAGCAATACAAAAATCTCCAAAAAAGAAATTTGATACTAAGTTGAAACCACTTTAATCATAAAACCGCATTAACTAGGAAGTATCTCTTATATATATAAGAAAGAAAGAAACAAGAAGGGAAAAAAAGTTATTTCTTTACGCTTCCCGAAAAATGTAGTTAGAAAAAGATAACAAATGATTTTTTAAGTGATTCTCCCTTTATTATAAATGGCATGGGAGGGTCTGGAATGAAGACCCCCCCCCCATCTTTCTAATATACTACTTTTATAAATGGATCCCGCAAAGATTATCTCTAATGAAACGTTTGCAAAACGTACACTACGGTTCTGGGGAAATTTATTATGAGGAAGAGTGATTTGCTTTTACTTCTGTTGCATATCGTTTGGCGTTTTTTAGTTGTACTGCTTCAATTTGTGATAGATATAGCGGTGAATTAAAGGTCTTTTTCGTAGAATGCTATTATTCATTTGATTCATAAATATAGGGATGCATTGTTTAATGGAATTGTTTTGATATACTGTGGGAATATGTAACGAATAATTTGAAAGCATTTATCTTGTGGTTTTATGTGGGTTTTTTTTGCTTTATAAAGTATATAAAAATTTTAGTAAATACAAAGCATTATTCAATCTTATTAATATTTTTTTTCTAAAGGGAGCCGTTTGAAATGTAATTTTTAAAAAGTTATATTTATACAAAATAGTATATTATTCTTTGAAAATTAAAATAACAAGGAAGTTTTTAATTCGTGGCACGTCTTCAGTATCATATTAGATTATCCATGTTAAAAGAAGGCTAAGTGAATGTAAAATGAAATTTTTTTAGTGTGGTGAATCCATGATTCGAATTTTTTTCTGTTCTCGAAATATCATTATATTTTGCATAATTCGAATTTATTTTGATTATTTTAAAGTCAAATCTTTATATAAAAAACTTATATATATATATAAGAAATACTGTTTGTATTTCTGAATTGTTTCTTTAGTTAAATGTTTTCGTATATATTTTTGTCGTACCTTTAGCGATCGTAAATGCATGATTTTTTAAGGTCCTTAGTTTACTCAAAAGATTTATTTCTATAGAATGTATTCTCTCAAAAATGCTAAAAAAAAATCCCTTGAATTTTTTTTGAATATGCTAGATATACATTGCATTGCTTATTTTGACGTTTCAATGTTCTGTTTATTTTAATTGCTTCTTTACATATTGATTTTTAAATAACAATAATTACATAGTTTTTAATAAAAATTACTTATTATAATAATTTAATAATGATTCCTTAATATTATTTATTAAAATCATTTAATATTAAAAATGCATTTTTGTTGCTATTTTTAATTTAGAAACTGCTGTTTTCTATTATTGAAACTGCTATATTTCTCTAACTGAAGTGTGGGATACAAAGAAATTTTAATTATTTCTTTCATAATTAAATTAGTCAAATTCTATATAGTTTAATAAGAGGATTTTAAATAAACATGAAACTTATATACCAAAGAAATAAGTGTACAGTTGACTTTCCATGAATTGTTTCAACTTCAAATACTATATCATCTTGTATTTAACAAAAATATTAAATGTGCAGAAAAGTAGCCAAGAAAATCTATTTTTAGAGTAACTAGTGCAATTAAATCTGAAAAAGCTTCGCTGGCATGAATTTGAAGCTTGTCTCATGCTTTTTTTCTTAAATTAGTTTCGCAAGAAAGAAACGAGAATCTGAGACCAAATTGATTAGATCCGCTTTCTCGTCGCATTGCATCTATTTTCTTGACACATTTGTTATGGTTGTATTGCATCATTTTACATCTGAAGTTGTCATTTTTGAACGAATGTGGAGTAATAACTCTCGAGTGTGGAATATTAGTCAAAATTGAAACATGTGTAACGAATTAGATATTTTTGTCTTTGAAAAAACAAATATATGCAAGGTTTTAAGCTTTTGAGTTTCGCTCGAAGATTAAAGACATTTAAAGAGAAATTTCAGATGGATTGTATATAGATTTAATGAAAAAATAAATGAAATTTTCAAAATAGAAAGTTATGAATGTTATAATACTGCAGTATATGTACCCGAGTTTCTCTTGTCGAAATGTTATATTCTTTGTGAGATCTACAATCGTTGAGATATTTTATTCAAATAGCATCGTATTTCAGAAAAAAATCCTCTCGGCAAGCTAGAAGGCAAAGATAAATTTCTTTTCATTTGAATTACTATATTGCAACAAAAAATATTAGAAATACAGTACACTTCTGAGTATTTGGCTTTCGAATATCCGACTTCTGTACTATCCGGCGTAAATTTCTTTCGTCTTAATTGAACGAGAAAGTCAAGACGTTATATTGGCAACATTGCCAAGGTATTGGAAGTGGGCCTCTGCTATGATCCTCCTATGTGTAATAGTGTGCAAAATACCAGTTGTGACAGGAAAAGAGCAGAATTTTGATCATTGTTCATTGTTTCGCCATTGCGTAATGGACCTCAATCATTTCCGATTTCCTGATTATATCTGCACAGTACATTAAATTGTTCTTGGGATATGTGTAATGTTTTTTAAATGTACCACAGTGAAGATTTCAAAATGTTGATAACAGAAAGAAAGTTGTAGTGACTATGGAGGAGCACCCACTATATTACGCACTTTACAGCGACTAGATTGAGGTGTAACAGCAAAAAAACTGGCAATTGCTTCTATAATTCACATTCTACTTGGCTTGAGATAAATGGAGGGTTCAGTACTCAAAAAGAATTGACGAAATATGGCAACTATAACAGTGTGTTCTGGCATAAAAATACTTTGTCTTCTGGTATTGGTGGGCAAAGAAATGAATTCATAGAAATTTGGCTTATCCGGCGTCTTTGCTATCTCCTCTGCCCTTCCGCCACAATAGGCTAGATACTCGGGAGTGTACTGTAGTCAAATGTAGGATGTGAAAATCACTTTTCAGCCCCTAAATTCTAAGATATTGCAATTATCGAAAAATTTTAAATATAAAAGTTGTCCGTCTTAATGAGGCGCTAATTAGATTTATTTTTCTATCTTCAATATTAAGAAAGTTGTAGCGAAATAAATTCCACCTCCTATGAATTAAATGAGCCATTTATGAACTCGTCCGAGATTTTTGAATTTCTGACAACATATTCCAAGCCAATTAAAATCCAAATAAATTTACTCTAGTTATCCTGTTCATAAGATAAAATGGATAAAGCGTTATTCGCATAGGGTTCTGAGGACCATGATCGGTGAAGAGCTGAAGAAATTTTCCCGAAGTCTTGTCATGAGAACTGTTGCAATAGGTAGTCTTCCTATAGGCATCTACCTAAAACTAGAGTTATCTCCAAGATTCTGTTTCAGAAACATAAGTAAAAAATAAAAAATAGAAAAATTTTAAACTGAAATTATCGAATATGAAATATATATATATATAAACAGACCTGAATTTACAACTGCACAAAATTCTAGAAAATGTCCGCATGAAATCAGATCTTATTCCTTTCGGCATCTAAATTGTCTGTAAGCACAAAACCCCGGAACCACAACTTCATTTAGACCTTTGGCAGCCCTTTTCCGTGTTTCTAACCTTTGACTCGAAGGCTGACTCATCTGACATAACCCGTGACTTCAGAGGAGTGAGCCCCAGACATTTCAAAGCACTATTCTGAGAAATCTCGAATGAGAGTTTAATTGCGAGACAAGTAAGGCACATAATTTCCTGTAACTGAGACGGGAATGTTTGCAATTGCTGCGGATTCAAGTCCTTTTAACAGAAGGAAATGATATCCCGTTGAAAGTGAAGGTTTCGGGCTTTTATTTTTCATATTTATGATCTTAATTTGGTTACCTTTTAAAGAATGTAATTTTGGGTAAATTTTTATTTTTTTAAAAAAAAAAAAAAAAAAAAAAAAAGGAAACGAATGATAATAAAAAAAAAAGACCGTAAGTAAAAGAAGAAATACAATTAAGTATATTTCTATTGGAATACAAGTATATTTCTGTTGTTTTTCATTTCTATAATTACAAATAGAATTTACTAATTTTGTTTTTATTTAATAAATATGCAAGTGAAGATGTTAAAACATTTTTTAAGCTTCAAAAGAAAAATTTTAATCGTTTGATATTTATTTTTATAACTTCACATGGGAAAAAATATTTTCTTATGATTTATTAACTTAAACTAAATATGTTACGCTTTATTTTCCTAAATTCAAATGAAAATATTAAAAACATTTGCATTACATTTATAAAGCAAGATTAAAATATTGGCCTTTCACCGTTTTTTTTACAGATACAAATATTTAATAATTAGAGCAGTTTTCATCTTGATTTATTTTGGATTTTCAAGATTTTTTTGTTTTTTTTTATCTTCATTAAGAATTTTATTATATTTAAAAAAGCGAAAGCACGTTTTATGAATTCCATAGCTTAAATTTTCATTTACACCAAAAATAATTCTTACAATTTGCCTCTGATTTTAAACTCGATTGACGCCAAATTTTCAAGTCGATGTTTTGGTTAAGGCATGGGAAGAGTCTCTTAAAAGACCATCTCTTAAAAATTGAATATACGTTATTAAGATTTATTTGTAAGAAAATTTATCGAATTGATTACAAAGAGGAATGAGCTAAGATGAATATTAAAGATTTGTGAAAATAATCTGTTACAGCCAATTGATTGGAGCAAATTTTGCTCAAAAGAAAATTGTTTAATCAGAACTGAAAAAAAATTAATGAAAATAATATTTAGAGATACTACCATATTTGGTTCGTATTTAAACAAGAGGAGCAATAAAATGGTGAATATTGCCCTATAAATATCGCAAGCCTTGGAGAACGTCATAAGGACAAAGTATTAGAATATTTGACTTGAGGTATTTATTTTGAAATGTGAAGAAAGAAAAAGAAATATAATACTGTGCACCTACAACATTTGCTTTACTACTTTTCGATATTTCATATTTCTGTTATTATTTTAATTTTTAATTATTCAGGTTTTATTTACTATTCTAATTTTCTATTGCGTTCGTTTATTAATTTGAAAATATATGAAATAATATTTCCTTTCAGCTGCTCGATGTTATAGCAAACTTATATCTGCTAGTAAAACTTTTATATTTCTGCGTGTGAGTAAACAGTTTAAAAAATTTAATTTGAAATTGAATCTCTAATTAGAAATAATAATTTTCAATATTTTCTCTTAATTATATAGTTCGCATAATCACGCCACTGTATAATTAATCGCGCACGCACACACACACGCACGCACGCACACACACGCAGTGATATTGAATGTCGCTGCAATACGCTTGAGTATGAATCTATTAACTAATACAGGGAAAAGCATTGTTGTTAAATATTTATAAATGCTGTTAAAAGTATATTAATATTAGAGATTATATTAGATTTTTATATTATATTAATATATTATTAGATTTATATTAATATTAGATTTTTTGTAATTTAATGTGATATATAAATAGTTTCTTGATCTTAAACTGAAATTATTAAGTAAAAAAACCCATAAAATTTTGATTTTAAAAATTCTATTAAAATCTTACAACTCTCATCATATTGAACATTTACTACCAAAGAAGTAACTATGTGTCAAATTTGGTAGTTCTAGGTCAAACGATCTTCCTCAGAGTTTTGAATAATATTTTTCATCACACATGCCTCCAATGGAGGATTTCCAACTGCATGTAGATTGATTTTTTTTTAAAAAAAATATTTATTTAGAAATTAGAAAATGGTTTGTAAAAAACATTTTATTAATGATAAAATATTTAAATAATATTAACTCTTTGCATACGGAAAAGTAATTCGATGCATAATTATTCATCTAATACTAGGACTTATTTACTGCTCCCAAAAATAAATATATATAATTGTTTTAATTTGAATTTCCCTGAAAAAAATGAATTTCCATTCTTTTACCATTTTGTAGATATTTTTAATCAAAATTGAAATTAAAGTAAATAAGATATCAAAATGATGCACAGTCTTGAATGGTGAGCGAGAGGTACCAACCGAGAGCAAAGGGTTAATACTTTATCAAATATATTACTTCTTATGATTTATTCCCATCCTTTATTTTCTATGTTATTTTATTTATTTCTTATCTTTATCTTTCTTTTAATCTTATCATATCTATCGTTTCTTTATATTCTTTATCACAATCACTTAATTATTAGAATATTTTGAAAAGTAATATCTGGTCCAGTAATAAAATCTGCTTCACTAATATTGTCTACAATCATGGGGTCTGAATTCATAATATATAATTGAAAAATAGTTGCATATTTATGAAGTTAATAAAACAAAATATGTTGAAAATGTGTTATAATATAAAACTAAAAAGGTGTTTAAAAGAGAAGGGTTTCATGAATGCACTGCATAGGGCAGCAAGATACTTAAATTATGTATGTTCTAATTTAGAGACAATATGCCAACCTATAAATATTGTGTTAACATGTCATTTTTTTTTTTTTTGAAAAACAACGTGAGAAAATCATCTTCTGGGAGCAATCATTACTATTGGGGATAACTAGTAAAATTTTCGTCTTCTTTCTATATTTATCTCCTTTCTGTTTGTGCTTGATAATAAATTTCTCACCCTTGGTTTTTTGCATTATACAAAGAATAAACAGCAGGTGAAACTTTTCACCAAGTTCTCTTTGATACCTAAGTTTTGAAAGCCATTATTTTCTTTTCAATTCGACGAAGTGAGTTTTATCTTTTATTTTCCTTTTAACAAGAAATGAGAAGGAACTGCATCGGTCGGGTGAAGAAAATATCGTCTGCTCAGTCGCTTGTTGCCACGTCATGTTTGCTAAAAGCCGCATCAAAAATAAGGATTTGGTGTTTGAATATTCAACCTAGCTTAGTCGTGCGATATGAAAGGAGGAGGAAAAAATGTAGAATCAATATGTTTTTGATGGGGGAAAAGAACAATTTCAAAACATCCGAACTTTCTATGCGAATTTAATAAAGTATTTCTTTGCTTTTTGAAATGTGAAGCCGTGTTTTGTGTACGACAAGAAGCACTATACGCTGTTTGTATGAAAAAAAAAGTTTTTACAAAAATGGAACATGTTAAAGAGTTTTACTGATGCAAATAGAAGGCAGATATTATGGAATGTTTGCATTTCGTGAAATTCGAAGATCTGAAAGGTGGGTTTATTTCTAAGAAAAATCATCTGTATGCTGTTTTTTCAATATTTTCCATCTTGAATAAATACTGAATCATGAAAAAAACATACACTATTTTTTTTTGGAAATTCCATGAAATGAAGAAAAAGCAAAAAAAAAAAGTGTTTGAGGTATGTATTAGAAAATTTAGAATTTTATGGATCTATATTAAAAATAAATTGGAACTAAAAAACATGCTTTTATTCGTTTACTAAAAACACAAAATCTCTTTATCAAAAATAAATCTATACTTATAATAAAGCTCAATGTGTGTGTGTGTGTGTGTGTGTGTGTGTGTGTGTGTGCGTGTGCGTGCGTGTTGGCGCTCTACAGGTCAGACCATTCAACCTACAGCTACTAAATTTGGCACGGTATACCTTGGAGGCCGGGAATATGCACCTGGGGGTTATTTTTTCGAATTTTTAACTAGAATTTTATTTATTTAAAATTTAAGCTAAATTTTGGCGTGTTTCTGCTACCGAAAATATTACCACACGAAAAAGATTTTTACATGAAGTTAGCAAAATATATATAGTAAATTGAATAAAACGATCTAAACAACAGTATAAGTTTGGTATGACTATCAAAATTTGAAGATTAAAAATGTTTTGCTTGAGAATCTATTAAGAGACCAGTTACTTAAAATATTTAATTGAAAATTGTAGCAAGCGGTAATACTGGAGAAGCGGCTGGGCGCCAAAGGCGGCTAGTATTCAATATAGCACAGAAGATAAAATAAAAGTTGCTTTTAACATGAGATGATACACAAATTTTAAACTAGATTTTTAGAAACAGCGGCGAAATAAAATCATAAAAATGCAGAGTATAAAACGGAAACTCTTTAAAATAAAAATAAAACAGTCATGTTTTTTTAATTTGAACAAGCATTGTTTGTAAATTGTGTTATATAAAATTTTTCATGTGCACAATATAATAATTAATGCAATCAAGCGAGTAATACATTATTATGCTACAATGTTTTGTAACAGAAGAACGAATTTCTGTCTTTTCTAAACTTCACGTTATTTTCACTATATTGATACTATTTAAACAACTTTTTAACATATATTTAAAGTTTATACATTATGTTTTAAATGCCATTCCTTTCATTAATATTTATTGTAGCAATACAAACTTAATGAGATTTAAATTATTTAGCAATCCATCTGTTTATAATTATAAGAAATTCGAGCCGAGTTAAAAACTTTTAGTTTCTGAATTAAAATTTAAACATGCCTTTGAGTTTTAATTTCCATAAATTGATATATAATGCATAATTTATTTAGTGAACAAAATAAAAACAATTATATTTTTAAAGATAATAAATAACTTGGAACTTAATTATGTTAGTAAATAAATAAATAAAAGTAAAATAAATTGCTCGTTGAAATACTCTAGGGTAATTCGAAATGTAATCAACAATTCAAGATCTTGATATTACAGCCTAATCTTTTCTATTTCAATATATCCTCTCAAGATACTCTTATTGATGGTATATTATTTTGATATCTCATGATTTGATAGTTGAAAAGAAATGTATACTCTCAAAAAATATTTCCTGTTAATAAAATGCCGTTGATTAATTTTCCAGAAAAAAAATCAACTTGCACAGATATTACATCTCAAAGAATCAAGTGAATCTTTGTTTAGAAATACTAGTTATGTATTTAATTACTTTTCTAAGTGCTAAGACCTTAGTGTACGTTTAGGAATTTTCATATATTTTGTGGCTTAATTCTTTTATGGGATTAATATTAGTATCTAGAATTTTTAAAATTTCGCTTTGACATTACAGTTTCAATAAAATATGTTCTTTCTTTTTGGCATTCTTTAGTAAAGACCTGTTGTGATTATTTTTTTACGATTTAATCTTTAATGTATTTTATAATTCACTACCAGACGGTGCTATTTGTATATGGAATAAAATTTTATTGAATTAATTGATTAACTAGTAATTAAGTTCTGACAATTTTGAAATAATGTATTGACTTTTCAAATGCATGTATTCTAGAATAATCTAGATTTGAGAATAAAAACTTGACAGAAATTTCAGCAACTCGAGTACATTAAAACTGAGTGGCAAACTGATTATGAAAATTCCATTTTTAAGAACATAAAACAAATAAAAATACATTTAGTTAAAAGTTTAGAACACATTTTCAGTAATAAATTAAAATGCAGAAATGATTAATTTTAATTACTTGTTTAATTCTTCTTTAATTACTTACCTCTAGTTCTTTAATTAATTTATATAATAAGGAATCTTGAGATTTTTTTTTCTCAATTTCATAATCAGATGGAATTATTTGCATGGAATCGAAATTTAACTAAACTAACAGATTTATAATTATATACAGCACATAACTCCGAAGAATTTTTCGAATTCTATATTTTTACCCACAACATATAACTTCGAAGAATTTTCTGAATTCTATTTCATCAGAAAGTGATTGATAATTCAGTTATAAATTTTCATCTCTATAAAGAAGTCGACAAATCAGAATTAAAAGCATTTTCAAGTGTGCTGCCCCTGAAAGAATAGTTTCAGCATAAGAAAAATGCCTCTAAGGGACTACTAACTAGGTATTTTAAAATCTCTCTTCTGCCAGTGCGAAACACGTTAATTCTCCACAATTCTCCATCACTTCAAAGTGATTAAGTCCTTCGTGTTAAATGGAAGCATCTGTTCAAAACAAAGTCACGAAAGACGGATCAGCGTAAAAATCACACCTAAAATTATCCTCTTGAAGTGATAAGTATCTGAGTGCAAGTCTGATTTATTTCTTGGTTTAATGATAATCTTTGCAGATTAACTGGAACCGTTTTTCGCACCTCAGCCAATCGGAACCGGGAAGTAACGGTGCCACAAATAACAGGATTTGAACACCTCAATAATAACAGTTCCAGAAGTCGAGGACCGTTTAAGCCTGCAGGCTGAGTGGAAATAGTTCAGGAAACTAAATTCAGCTCTGTTATTTTTAGGACTATAAAAGAATGTGAGAGATTCTCTGTAGGATTTCTAATACACCTCTACATCTAGGATTAGTTCAGTAACAATCTATAGTATAATCAGCTTGGCTCAATAAAAGTAGACTTTATTTTAAAAAAAAAATATGCTGCCTGATGTATTAAAATAACCTGCACTCTGTAATAAATTTGTAATGCCAGAAAACCCTTGAATTGCATTGGCGTACAATAGTTACGAAATATTAACTTTCGGCCTGAATAAAGCATTTTACTGAATCTATCGTGTTATCCTTGGCATGCGGTAAACAGTATCCGAAAATCGAACTTGTGCTTTATTTGTATTTTCACCCAACCGATTGAAATAAAAATTTGTCAAAAATATTGCACTTGCAGTCACAAAATCACATCAGATTTTGTATATTTAAGTCATTGCGATTTTGAAATATAGGTTGACAGACAATCAACCCATACTTGGATCTTCCTCAACATTTTTGACAGGTCTCTACACTAAAGTTGTTAAATCTGTGCACCGAATTTTATCTAGCTAACTGTCTTCGTTTTGTAATTTATACATGTTTACATACATACTTCATTTACACATGTTTTCACTACATTTCTTATTTATACGCAAACATTGTAAGAACAAAGTATTTCATATTCAAAGTTTGAGTTATACTAAACTCAAGAAATTCTAGACGTTTTATCTGTAGAAAACAACAACAATCTCTTGAAAACACCATTATTTTCGAAGTGTATGCGTAGTTTAGTACTGATATAAACCGGCGTCCTGGCATATGGGCAGCGCGTCTTCCCTGTGATCTGGGCATTCCGGGTTCGAGTCCCGATTCGGGTATGGTTGTTCTTCTGTGTTCTATCTGTGAAGTGTGTGAATGTATCCCCCCCCCGTTTCTAGAAAAGGGTTGTGCAAGCGAATGTGACCTAGTTGGTGTTACTGAAAAAACAGTAACAAAGACTTAAATCGCTGACAGATCGGTCAGCGGGCTTGTTGTTACCTATGCCACTTCACAATATTGATATGACTTCGGAATTATTCATAAAAGAAGAATTAAGGGAAAACAAATGTTTAATGAATTTAATGGAATGATAATAAAGAAGAGTATGATAAAGTTATAACATCGCTCTTTAGAGATGCATTGGTTTCCATTAAAAGAATTTCGAAAGTTTTTAGTGAAAATACTGGTGACAAAATATATTATTCGATTTGCAATGATGTGTTTAATATTCTCATTCAATAAGTACGATAGACGAGAATTATTTTTTATTTAGCGAGTCTTGAACGAATGTACATAGCAGAAAACAAGATATATATAATTTGCATTCTAGGGTATGCTATAAAGGTTTAATTTTTATCACTTTCACGATAATTGTTTTAAATATTAAAACTATTGTTTTCAATACTTACTGGTTCTATCTTTAAAACTTTTCCTCTTTTAAAGGAATTTTCTTAAGTAAATTCATTTAAAAGAATGAATTCACTTTAAGGAACTTACTTTGTATTTGACTTTTAATAATTGAAGTTGATTATCAAACTTTTGATTGTAAGTAGTATCAATTATACTTCAATCTCTTGAAAGACATACAAACGATGCTTTACTATGTACATTGGACGAAAACAGCAGCATAGATTGAATGTAAAAGAGATATAAAGCACAATAACGGAAAATTAACGTCAAAATAAATACTGATGAAATATGCTCTAGATATTTTTTAAAAAAATACAAAAGTGAGTTAAATATGTTCACTATAAAATGGAGATTTTTTATTTAATATTAAAAACATTTAATATTAAAATTCTGATATAAAACAACGATTTTTCATCGAATTTTTTTAGTAGGGGGAGGTGCTATGAAAAATAATGAATGCACAAAATTGAAAAGAGTGAATAAAAAAACGAATTAAATTTAAAATCAACAAACAAAAATGACATTTAAAAGGTGATTGGTCATTGAAATAAGCAAAAATCGACAGAAACATGAAATTTTATTTTTATCGTTTCCTCACAAAAATATGTTTATATTCAACTAAAATAGTGTTACAAGATATAGTGTTCTATAAAGTAAAAATTTCAACGGTCAAAATTTTAAAAAAAAACACATTTTAATTACTTTTCTTAAGACGATATTGTAATTAGATATAAATATCTTCGAATCTCTCCAGGTACCTTAATTTTTGAAGAACTTAAATAGGCTTGATAATAAAGATTATTATCAAACATTAAAATAAAATAAGATATGCATTTTATATTTCGAGGTTTTTCAGATGGTTCAAAGCTAATTTTAATTCCGAAAAACATGAAATTCTTATGAGAATTCAGTGTCAGGATAAAAATATTTCAAAATATTAGCATTTAATTTGAATTACAAAATTATGAACAATTTTATTTTAAATAAATTTATATTGGGTAATACGGAAAAAATAATTGAAAAAATTAAAAATTGAGTCTATTGAAATATTTAGAAATTTAAAAAAAAATTATACTTTTTTTTTTTTAAAAATATTTTGTTTTAAATTTAAAAAAAATTATTTATATATTAATACATATACCAAAAGAATTTCATAACTCTAAGTGAAAAATTTGTAAAAATGCCTAATAGAGTCCACTGTCCCCTTAAGCACGCAATCTTTAACAAGTCCCCTAAAAATTAGAAATTATCGCAAATAAATAAAAAAGAAAGGGACAAAAAAAAGAAAAGAAAAAAGCAGTGAAACAAGATGTAAGTTCAAAGCAAGGCGAACGGCATGAAGAATTCACAGAAATGCAACGATTACGTTTCGGAAAAGATTCCGATTGACACTAATCATGACAAACGTTTCCAGAACCGCAACGGAACGTCGGATAAGAGGCGGCCGGACTAGCCAGACCCTGGAACCCCTCACGTTCTTCCCATCTTTCAATCGGAAAAGCAGCCTCTAAATAAAGCGTGAAAATTGGAGCCTGTTTTTATTTGGCCACACCCGCTACTTAAGGTTGTCACGCTTTGGAGGGCGAAAGGTTTTATTTTATTTATATATTTTTTGTTTTCAATGTTACGTGAGAAATGGTTTGTAAGTGATAGCACACAATAAGGCCTCGGGTGGTTTGTTTCCGTTTATAAATGTATTGGAGAAGCTGGATGCTATTTGGGAAAATAGAAATAAGGCTTATTAAAGTTTGATTCTCCCGCCATTTTTCAAATAAATATTCATCATGCAAAGAAATATAGTCTAAATTTGGCATGATTATCTTCTTAACCAGTTAACTCTTTTTTTTTTTGACGAGTATACTCGTCATGGAAGAAGTACAACGTTTTGCTTTATGATGAGTTTATTCGTCAGGAATAAGTAGTGACAATTTGTAGTTTGAATTACAATTTTAGTAAAAAACTCAAACATATTCGTAATTTTCAAAGTATTTAGAATATTTTGAGGCCAAGTCGAAACCAAAGGAACAAATAAAAGAATATTATGCGTTGTACCATGCTTTACTCAAAACCTTTCTCTAACATCAAATTAAAATAATAATTTTTTTTGTTTCTTTCCGTTAATATGCAAAAAAATTGTATGTTAGTTTAAGTAAATAAATAAATGTGATTATTGAAACAAAAAAATAAGTCATTTCATTATAATTTCATATTACACATAGCTTGTGTTTGACTCGTCATCGCCAAATTTTTGCGACACAATTTAGATACGAATTTTCTGAAGAGGTCAAAACAGTTAACTGGTTAAACTCATCATCTTATTTTATTTACTACCTTATTAAAATTAAATAGAAATAATTGTATTCTATTTCAATCATTAGATTTTTGCTAAGAATTTTCAATTTGTGTAAAGAATTAAAAAAAAAAAAAGAATTGTTCGCAAAGAAGATGAAAAATTGTTAAAAATAAATTGCACATTATTATTTGCATGTTTATAAATTTTGATGCCTACATTACTTTTAAAAGTATTTATTTTATACGTACGGAAATTAAGTCGCATATAAAGATTAAAGCACTCTCGTTAAGAAAAATGCATTTTTTTTTTCTTTCTACAGCCTGCCATTTTAATTACGAATGCAAAGCTCTCAAAAATCTTTTTTCCCTAAACTCATCATCGATTTGGTATGATTATATCCGTGAAAGAATAAAAAAAAAAAAAAAAAAAAAAAAGCATCCACAAAAAAAAAAAAAACTCCTATAAAAAAAAAAAAAGAAACCAAGGGGGAAAATGGTCTTTTCAAAAACTCGTACCAGAAACGTCATTCTATAAGAACGCTTGTCGTAAACGCGTAGTGCATACTTTTAGTTCAAAAAAGTGCCCAAACGATTTTTCCGACCAATGAACGAATCGCATTTTTTTATACTTTTTTTTTCCTTTTACATCTCAACTCATCTCTTCATTCTTCTCGCTTCGTGTTGCCACGCGACGTGCGATAATGGGGAAAAGGTTGGGGAGAAAAGAATATTGGACCAAAAAACGCTCGAAATAAAAGTGTAAGGGCGAAAATTTGTGTTTGCTTTAGACATTCGATTTCGGCGATTATGAATAGAAATGCGAATATTGTCAGCAGTTTTTGAGCAGTCCGGGAAAAAGATGGAGAGGAAAAAAAAAAAAAAAAAAAAAAACGTTACTTCGCCTTTCGGAATGTTCCGATAATCTCTGAAGTCTGGAGATTTTCTGTAAGATGATCTTCCGCATATTAAACCTTTTTTTGAGTGACTCAAGTCTTATATTACGATGCAATTCGAATTTTTAGAGCGTAATTCCGTTTCTGAAATTACCGTAGAGGATTAAAGAGTTTCGAACGTCGCTGGGCTTAAAAATTCTTAAATTACAAGACGCAGGGAAAATTGCATATAAAATTCAGGATTAAAAATATTCAATACTGGATCTAATCGGGTTTCGAATTTCTTTTTTAACAGTTTCTGTTGATCTATGGGAAATAAAGGTTTACTGTTTCAATTTAAAAATCGTCTGAGATGGCAATTGTGAATAACAATTTTTTTTTTTTTTTTTATCAGTAATACTATCTCGAAGGCATAAGCTCGATGGTTTTGAATTTTTGGATTATTTAAGAAATAATATAATTTTCTTACATTGTATGGAAAGAAATAAGTCTTATGTATTTTTTATAAAGTCCTGATGTATTTATTCATTGGCTATACAATATTTTTTTTCATTCCAAAAAATTTCTATGAAGTAATAATCTTATATAAAGAATAATGAAATTTTTCCCATAAAGAGTTGTTAAGTTTTTCATTAAAATAAGGGTGTCGTAATATCGAATAAATTAACATTTAAAAAATTTAATTTTATCTTTTGAAACAGTATAGAAATTCGTAAGAAAATTTGAAGTTACTTTTTAAATGACATTCACAATAGCAAGACATGAACTAAATCCGTCATCATTTTTGCTGTTTAATGTTGTCACCTGATATTTTCCAAAAAAAAAATAGTTTAAAAATTCTGTAGATGGTAGAGTAAAATCGTGATTTTAAACAACATATGTGAACATAAATTTTTAAAATTACTTCAGGTATTTATTTTTGGTACTGTTAAAAAATCAAATTCAAAATAATGAGTTTGATTCCTGTTTTGTTTGCGTAAGTTTTCCAAAAAATTCTTGGATTTGTAGCAAACCAGGGTAGTGGTCTCACCAAAACTTTCTTGCATACTCTGTAATAAATTTATCACGCCTGAGAATTCCTTACATAGCATAGGCGTACAGTAGTTACGAAACTTTTACTTTTGGCGTGAATTTAGCACTTTTGCTGAATCTATCGTATATTTGGCGATTAATTTCTGGCATGTTTAATAACATTCAAAAATCTAATTTGTGTTTTAGACACGTTTTTCGCAACCGATTGAAACAAAAATTTGACACAAACCAGAACTTGTAGTCACAATTTCTCATACCGAATTTCATACATTTAAGTTGCTGCGTTTTTGATGATCGCTTTCAGTTATTTTTTAGTTATTTGAGGAAACCACTCCTTCTAGTTTAAATTAGTATTGAATCAAAATTTTAATTTATTTTTAAAAATGAAGTAATTACTATACATAGATTTGCAGATTTCTATGGAAACACTTCTAAATGTAAGTTGATATGATTTTTAGCAGTTAACAGTACAAAAATATTAAATGTGAATCGAATTGCTTTTGATGTGATTTTCAGCAGTTAACAGTACAAAAATATTAAATGCAAATCACATTGCTTTCAGACAGGGAAATTAATCATATTCAAACTGATGTTTCATCTTTTCAAGAGATGTTCGCTATTTCTTTGCCATTATACCGTTGAAGAAAGGGAAGAAATTAAAGAAACAATGCTCCTGTATTAAACAGTTATTTCTTAAAAATACAGCTTTGCCTTCTGCAAGCTTAATTTATCATTGAGATGTCAAGAACATAATTCCTTCACTGCAACCGTCTTGTTTGAAATACTTTTTCTCTAATGACCCATATGATTTCTCTATTTTGCATTTGTTTCTAGAACATTAACAGCAGGTGGCGTTGATTTCGGATCTGCTTCTTCAGTTATCTCCTTGATGATTTTATGATTATAATGCCTCTGTGTTACTAAGAACTGTCCTGGCATTTGGAAATATTTTTCTGAATTCCCCCTCCTACCAAGAAAAAGCAAATATGTCCGGTATGATGTAGATCTTGATACTTGATTGATAAATCAGGAAATATTTCATAACTCCTTATTTTTTTGCGAATGTGGAATTTTTAATTTAATGTCTTAATGTTTCCTTCTAATTAGATGGCAGATTATTCGTATTATTTGGAACATGATTGCTTATTTCATTCCAATAAGAAGGCAAAAGACAGTCGAGATATTCAAGTATTTCCAAGTTTTTTTTTTTTTTTTTTTGTCTTTTAAATTATTTTTAGATAGACCATTATTGATTTAAACGTCACACTTTCTGTAAATTATTGCACAAAATCAAATGAATTTAAGGCTCTAATGAAGGCGCTATATATATATATAATTTTCTCGATTTCCCCAAAGTATAGTTCTGCGGATTGTAATTTTATCATACTTTGACTGTTTCAGGCTTTTAAGCATTTATATAACATTGGATTATTCATCTTCTGTTTTGTTCTGTACACTTGCACATCTTTGATGAAAATGAATTATTTTATCATTTTCAGAATTTTATTGTTGGCCACTTGATTGATTGATTTAAATCTTTTGGTTCAGCACATATAGCTCCACCTATACTGATTTTCAGAAAAATTGATTTAAGAAGTCTTAAGATATTTATTTGAAAGATTATAAACTGAAAGATAAAAAGGTGGAAATAATTAAAACAGGAAATATATTGTTCAGCTTTTTAGTTCCGTAATAAAAAACGTATTTTTAAAATCTGTTTAAATACTTTTTTATTTAATCTTATAAGTTTTTTTTTTATTTAGTGAGTTTGTTGACTTGAATTACAAGATGTATAATACTATTCAAGTGTTTCATGTAGGTGTTCATTCATGGGTTCAAATTTTAAATAAGTAATGAAAAGGTAATTTATCTCATTTCAAGTTTTGTTGGCCTTAATTTTCTCATTGTTCATTTACTCGATAAAAGGGAAATGAATGGTATTTAAAAGAGAGACGAATGGTTATTACATTAATTCATTTTGTATCTTTTTCTTTTCAGTAGATCGATTTCGTAATTTATCTTGCCTGCTTTTTATATAAGTATGAAATTTGTATAATGGTTATTCTGGCTCCTTAAAAGTGAGAGAAAAATACAGACAAAAGATGGTCTTATTTCAGAAATTTGATAGAGAGCAGCAAAGAATTATTTCGGGTGCCTGCTACTGTTCATCTAATCAACAACCAAAACTGAATTTCCCTGCTAAAATAGTATTCGCGTACCTTTAAAAAGAGAAGATTAATCTAACTGAATGAAAGTGAGAATTATCTCAAGACTGTTCTTAAAATTTCAGGAATGCTGTTTATTTGCATCATAAATATCCAATGCAGATTGTGTGATGATGCTTCAGTTGGTCACATAATCTAAATCAAGTAGATAAACTTTTAATGACAATTTGTTGTGATGGCAACTCATCACGCGTTAAATTAATCATATCAGAATAACAAAAGCAATGCTGTTTCCAGAAAAAAAAGATAGAATGCCTTTGTTGAGTCAACGACTATCTATAATTTAAAAAAAAACAACATTTTTTATTATTATTATGCTTATTTAACAACAATTCAATTACCACCTTATGACAGCACACTTTAAATATAACACCATTAGGATGGGTGTTTATTAGATTGTTTAGGAAGAGGATGACTGATTGGGCTGATTGTTATTTTTATAAAAGATAATTAGTAGGATGAGTGGTCGAGGAAAAAAATTTAGTTCAAATCCTTAGTTGAATGTGAGAGACGCCAGCTCGGTTTTAATTCTATATCGTAATGAGTAGTTGTTTTTGTTGTTTAAAGTGGTAAGTTACTTATGTGTTATCAAACAACTTTCGTGATATTTGTATGCAAGACTGGTGATCTTTTAATTATAGACCTTTATTATTTATTCAGATAATACATCTGAAGATGGTAGGATTAGACATAAAAATCATGTGAACGTTATAAGGAAAATTTATCGAATATATTGAAGGAAAATTTATCGAATATATTGAAGGAAAATTTATCGAATATATCATATTTGTTTTATTTAGTGAAGAAACACAAGGGCTATCTTAGTGATAACCTAGAATCAGAATTATTGTCAAATGGCTAGTTAGCTACTTACGTAAACCACCCACCCCTTCCTCCAATCTGCAGAGAGATGTTTGATGATAAATGTAACGTATTTCAGGGTCACATACATAATGAATATTGAATGGAATAGGGCATCGAACCTGGCTCACTTTGTTTGCCTATTGCATCTCCAGTCACAATAAGAAAATAAACGGATAACAAATTATATAGTATTGCGTAAAACAAATCTGCTTTCTTTAGGTCCTGCAGTTAGTAAAAGGGAAAAAATAATTATGCAGAAACATTTTTATTACAGACACATTTTTAATCTGTATGAAGATATAAAAAACACAAGTTATATAGTTAAAATTTTGTTTTACCCAAACATAATATCTACTATGTACTTCCTCTAACTAGTTTTTGAAATATAAAGAGTTAGCTTATCCATATGCTTTAGAATTTTATATTATTTAATTTGCATTTATTATATAATATTTTTTATATATATTTGATCTCCTTACACATTTTGAAAAAGTATATGGTATCTAGAGGATTCAAATCAATTCCTGGCCAGTAAACTTCCTGAAACCTTTAACTATTTAGTCGTTTTTCTCTGTCTGATGTAAATATTCATTTGTTAATTATAAACATATGTTCATGTGCGCCTTTATCATCATCAGCAGCATATATAGATATCTTTTATTATAATTCTTCAGTGTCTGTCTTATGACAAAATATACTGTATATGACTTAGGAAATACTATATATGACTTAGTATATGTCTGCCATACTCACAAAAACTCTTATAAAATAGTCAGAGCTTAGTAACTAAACATGAGTTCTTGTAGGCGAATATTTATCTACAAGTAAACTAAGGCTTTAAAATTAAGTATTTCCAAAGGAATTTTGAATTTATTTTTTTGTAAAGATATTTTTTGCCCATTTTCTTAATTTTTATTGTCTTGTATCTTTAAATTTTATCAGAATTCTTGCTATTAATCATTAAAAAAAGTTGTTCGTTAATCAGAAATTGATTATGACTTCAAACTCAAAAATGTTTATTGAAGATTTAAAAAAAAAAAAAAAAAACATTAAGTGTATGCGATTTTTGCTATACAAAGTTATCTTCATATTTTAATACGCATGGTATCTTTCTCAAGAGGTTTTAATTAAATTCTATTCTAATTAAAATACAAATTCAGACTTTCCAGAACTAATTAGCTGAAATAGGTAGAGGCAATTTAAACGTATCGGATCTAAACTTCATTGAGCTTTTTTGGAAGAAATAACTTAAAAAATGGATTGATCATTCTATAATGTAAACAGAACTGATCAGAACTTTGCTTCTGGTAATATCTTTCCATCCTTTAAGGTATCTGCATATACTTGGAATTTTCTGAATAGACCGAATGAATGATGTTCCTATATTACCGAGTGCTATAAGGGGGACAAGTTGATCGTTTTGGTGGGACATCCATCTATCAAGCTACCTCCTCTGAGGGCCGGCATCAGGTCTCCAACGCTTCTGTTTCAGAGTCGACAACAAAGCGTTTCTGCGTAGATGAGCAAGCATACAAGATGGCCCTGCAACTATGAGAGTTTAATTCCTGCCTCCGGGGAATGCTGGCCAGGTTGTAAATCTTCCATGCCACGCCCCTCTCATGCAACAGGGATTACCTTTCTCGTCAAATTTTAGCACGCCAATCAGGACCTCCAATAGTCGCCAGTGTTCTCGCCAAGATGACCAGTGGACAGACCTAAAATTTGGAGAATTGATGCCTTCGTTTACGTAAAATGGAAATGATGCACAGCTTGTCTTTAGGGATGGGTAATTTGTATTGTGTTTTGCCATTTTAATTAAATAGTGATTAGTTGGTTTGGCATTTAAGACATGGTCAAATATGTGTTCATCGTATATATGTTATATAAAACATTAAATAAAAATTATATATACGAGGAAATGAAATTCTGTTAAAGTTCTAATGGCTATGTAATGATGAGATGTTAAGGGTAAGATGTTTATATCTCTTAATATAATTTAAATCCATCTTAACTAATTTCCTAATTTTTATTTTAATTTAGCTCATATTAACTTTATTCTAAAATGGTTTTTCCTGATTCAATTCCACTTTTTATTTGATTACTTTTAACACGCGCTCTATGAACTGCGCTCCGAATGAAGAGATAAAAATTCTTAATGCTATGCACATTCTGTTAAAGATACCTAAATTTCCCTTTCCTAATACTATGTGTGTAAAAGAAAACCCTATGAAAATCTTATTGTAAAACGAATGAAGCGAATAATGTTGACCGCTTTTAAAAATTCCCTTTTCCAAGACTACATGTGTAAAAGAAATCTCTATCAAAAATCTCGTTTTAAAACCAATGAAAGGAAAAAAATTTGGTCTCTTTTACTTTTCTGCTCTTGTATCACAATGTAAACGGACGTCAGCTTTATCATAGCTTCTTTGTTCATAGCATGCCTCCTGTAATGGAAAAAATCAGTTTGAAAATTTAAAAAGTCTCTTCTATTCGGTCACGGAACTGTTCAAATATGTTTACATGTATGCTTCCAAGATAGCTGTCATAGGTAGAGTGCTATAGAAACAAAGTTCTAGAGTAAATTTGTTACTTTTTAAAGTTAAAACATGTAGATGCGGATAGGGAGTGACGGTTATAATACAATATTCTACTCGCATTTTCTTTTGATATATTTCATACATGTAAAAAAAAAAGGAAAAAATTGCTTTTCAAATCTGTATGAACAGTTTAACTACATTAAAAACGTATATCAATTGTTTTGCTTTACAACAATGATAAGCTCTAACACTTTAACTTTAACGCATGTTTACAATCTAACTTTAAAAGTAATTTCAAATTGTATGTAATGTTATTATCTTCAATAAATTAAATATTTGCGAAAATTCGTAATACACGGTTAAAAAAAACTGCCAACTTTCCAATTGTTAATCAATCTGGAAGCTTTATAATCACCCATTTATCTCTAAATGCCGTCAGCTAGTAAATATCATAAAAAGCGTTTAAGAAAGGTAATTTTTATCGCATTAATTTGCAGATTATTCAGATTTTTTAAATGAAATTTTAAAATTCCGTGGCTGATATAAAATTTAACTTATTATTTTATAACTGACGATGCATGTTATCCCTACAAAAATAAAAGGGAATGTATGTATGTATGTTTGAGTGTGTTATCGCTTATTTATAAGGAATTCCATTACTTACTCTATTGTATAACGGCTTTCAACCAACAAGAGAGGTTTTGCACTCTTCAGTTCTTAAAATGGCAAGCTTTATGGCTGCATTTTTACCATTTACATGATGGAAATTGATTATGGACTGAAATTTGTACCGATTAAAACGTGGATAAAGAACATCGTAATCATCCCTCCCTAACCCCTCCCCCCACTGCAATCCCTGATCCTTTGTTCTTTAGTTACTGCGTCTTTGTGGTAAGGCTCAAAATTTGATAAAGATTTAATAACTATATCAAGTTCTCTGTTCTATGTTTGATGACTTAAGTACACGTATAAACATACTTACAGTGAGTCAACCAGAAAAAAATTGTGGTGCATGTGACAGTTGGAATTTTTTCAAATTTTTATTACCCTAGGGTCATAAAATTTTGCTCATATATATTGCATGTATATTAAAACAGATATATATGCAGAAATATTAGAATAAATTACATATATATTAGAATATGCTAAATACGTTAAACATCTTTTTAGAAAAATTCTTTTAAAATCTAAATCCATTACTTAAAAGTTACTTTGGAAATCTATTTTTTTTTTTTTTAGTATTTAAAAATTCTCCAGGCTTTTTGATTTTTAATTTTTTTTCTTTGTTATCAAATAAAAATATGTTTGAAGTTAATCTGGAGATTATATTTAAAAGTTCATTTGTTTGACTTTTTAAAATTAATTTAGAGAATTTGTTTTTATGCATACGCAGTGAGCTAAAAAGAATTTTCAGCTTTTCTGAAGGGATTTTTCATCTATTTAACCCTTACTAAGGCCGTGGGAAGTATGCTTCCAACCAAATTTATCAATCTTTGTATGAAATTATGTAGGTTGTCATAAGTTCTGACAATTTTTGTTTGTAAGTCAGAAACTTAGATGCTTCAGTTCTTTATCTCAGACAATATGATGTGTCTTGATTTGTTACTGAATTATTAATTAACCAAATTAATTAATTAATCAAATTAAATTTATCTAATAAGCTAAATGAATCCCTTTTCTTATTCTAATTTCAAGCCTAAAAATATTTTAACATAATATGACTAGAAAAAATGGCCCTTTAAAGGGTAAAACATAAATACAGTAACGATATATCTAGATTTATTTTAATGTGTAGCAGATGTGAATATTTTCAATTTTATGAATTCCTCGAAACTTAAGAAGCATTAAGTATGATTAAAAGCATTAAATTCTGAAATGTTGTGGTAGAAAACACCATTAAAATATGCTTGCGGTTCATTCATTTTGTATAGCGATACATGTTTAATGCTGTTTTATTCGTATATGAGCAAATATTTTGAAGATAAAATTTTTTCAAAATATTATTTCTTGTTCTGGTTATTTTTTATTAAAGTTCATCAGGACATTAAAATTTGATACATATGTTGAATAACAAAATATATGCTGATAATAAAATCTGTTGTCTAGTTCCGTTTCAATTTAGCTTTCGAATTTTTATGAAGACAGTTGGACCGACAAAAAGATTTCGCGCTGACGAGTTTCCTCAAAAATTTTATGGGAATTTCTCATTTTATATTAAAACAAACTGAGTACAAATTTCATCTTTCTTAATTATGACATCCTTTTTGATGCCCAAATAATTAAGTTCCTAAACAAATATATCAGTAACCAGAAAAAATTCTAAATATAACATCTAATTCGATGAACCCTGTAAACCAAGTTCATTGAAATTCGAAATAGAATTCTTTCTAGTTGAATACAATAGTTTTTCTTTGTTTTCTTAACATTCTAGAAAATAATTAACACTATGGCAAATGCAATCAATTTCCAGGAAATGTGACACAATATTTTTTTATGTTTATTAAGATTTACTCTGCTAATTCAAGTTTCTTCTTTATAAATTTTATGAGCTAGGTAACTTGTTGTGTCAAGGATCGTCCAATTATTTAAAATGAATTACATGTCTGAATACTGAGCTTATTTACCTTAAAACATAGATAAAACGCCAAAATGGGGAAACCTGACAGATTGCAACCTCACCTGATTAAAGCCGAAGTTAGGATAATTGCAGTGTTCATCGGGCCATCGATACTAATCAAATTAACGCCAAAATCTCTCTCGGATACTCATGGAAGAAGTTGCGCCAAAAGCAGCGATTTCTCTTTATTTTTTGTGCCATCATTATTCTTTTAATATCAGGTAGGATTAAGAGTCCATGCCACCAACACTTAACGATGGAAACAAGTGATAAAAGATTGGCGCTTGTAATTACCGTAATTGTAGATCTTTCTTTCTCACAACTGTTTTATTTACTTATTTTTGTGAGCAATTTCGCCAAATGATTGCTGGAAGATTCTTGTTTAAAGTAATATTGGGTGATTTTGGGTGTGTTTTAATAACATTAAATTGGAGGGAATTGATGACATAAATAGTATAGTTTTTCGAGGAAATCATTATAAATTGTGGTACAGTTTGGCTTTAGATTGATTTAAAAAAAAAACCCTACCTTCATCTTAAAAGAGCAATTGTAACCTTAACGAGTGGACTTAGCAAAGCATGAATTAAAGTAATTGTCCAGGAATTTTATGCAGGATGTGGTTGACAATGGCACCAAATAAGTATGGCAATAAAGAAATAGTATTAAATTTTCTTGCAAAACTAGTTATACAAACAGAAAGTACTGTAAGCATTGCAAAATATGAACTCGAGATTTTCTTGACATTTCAAGTTTTAAAATTATCTTTTTTAATTTCCCCTCTTGAATTACATTTTTATTATTGATTCGTTTCAAGTAAAAAAGTGTTTCTGCGATTCTCTTTTAAAGTGAATCAAATCTACGACTAAACCAAATTCATGCCATGCTTAACGCATAAATTATAAAGGTCAATTTCGAAACACTTCTGTCTATCTTACCGCATTATGAAATCATGTCAATCATATATATTTTTTACTCAAATATATAATTTTCAAATTCCTCAAATTTTCTCTTTAAATGAAAAAGCAGTAGACAGTTACAATCAAACAAAAAGAAAATGGAAGTGAAATTTATCAACATTACAGATTTAATGATTCAAATTTGCTAAAAAAATTATCCAATCAGCCATTTCAAATAAAAGAAGGTACATTTCGAATACTTACTAAAATTCGAACAATTTTACGGTTAGGTAGAATACAGTTTAATACTGATGTTGAAGATATTTTGAATAAGACAAGAATCTCCACTGCCTTCATAATAATTTGACTTCATTGTCAAGGTTCACCTATAAAAGTCAATGAGTTAAATTTTTCTATATGAAATCAGATGATTCTTCCATGACTTTAATACACAATCAAATCGTCAAAATAAAGGAAAAATGTAATAAAATAATATTTTATTACATTTGTGTACTGAATGTAATAAAACATTTAATTTTTTTAACTTTAGAACAGGAATTCTCCTATTTACTTTTGCTATAGGTTACAAATTACTGGCTCAATATTTGTAAAGAAGTCACAAAATTAACTAAATTGAATCGTGACTACCGGCAATTGAAAGCCAGTAGTCACAGTGAGGAGAAAAGATCTTGAAGACAGTTTATTTTGCATCGAAATAGTACAACAGGAAAAATGTGCATCTTACTATGTTTATATGCCTTTGCTACAAAGCTTCCCTCACTTTCTGCGAATTTCCATTATTATTTTTGTACACACATTAAATCTTAGGCAGGGCGAATGACCAATTGCATTGTATAATATGCTCTTTTAATATGAAAATCAGATTCTAAAGTCTTTGAAATTTTAAATGCTTTCAATTTGTCTGTCGATTTTTGATTATCTTCTTATATTTAAATTCTGAATCTGACAGACAGTCGAGGACTACAGTCTTGTAGGTAAATCCCTGAACAGGCATGCTGTTTTAGACTACATCAACTCTTGAAGGCTGCCACTGATTGAATTGTCATGTTTCGACTTGGCTGGCGTACCGTCACGACCAATACTGCAGAACCCGGGGCCCTTAACACTTTTGTCGACCGAAATCCCCGTGGCACCCAATCACTGTTTGCGGTGGAGGCAATATCCATGATGAATTAAGCTCAATATTTGCACGAGGAATTCCAGCTTTCTAAGAGGTATGAGTCAGTGGTAAAGCAGCACGTGCCATTGGCTAACCCCTTTTGCGCTTCAAAGAGAAACATATGCAAAGTGTTTCGAGATGCAAGGGGGGGTTGGAAAGTGAGGCCGTCGACTTGTACAGTCCCCACCTCCATGATGCCATCCCCTTCCTCCCTCGCGGGATGCTTCAACCCTTTCGGTTTGGAGAAAAGGGTTAAAAGGTCGAGAGGGGTGGAGGGAATGTGCAGCGCGTTTTAAGAACTTCTAGCTTAATGAATGAAGCATTTGTAATACCTCTTCTGTTTAATATAACGCAGGAATATTAATTTCGAATGTTTCGGTTGGGGTTCCAGATGAAAAATATCAATAATCATTCTGCAATTATTAAATTATGTTTTGGAGTTTTTGATATTCGTCTACATTTCTGGAACAACTGTCGGTAATTATGTTATGATGATGCAAATATTTTAAATAAATTTTTGGGTGCAGTGTTTTTTAAATTTGTTCCAGAGATCCAGAATAAAGAAATGAGGACTCCTTTATTTTCAAGCAATTTTTTGCCTATTCCAGGTAGAAATAAAATAAGCAATTTAATATAAATTAATAATTAAAAATATTTGAATGCACTATTTTGCATATTTAAGACAAATTCTGATAATTATTTTACATAAGTAATTTAAACAATTAAAACTGCTATATGGACTTTTTTTAATCGTGTAACAGCGACGAGACATTGTCTGCAAATAATTTGTTGACACCCACTTTAACGACTCAACTTTCCACACAAATATATTAGATATGCATCTAAATAGGGGAGATGGGAAATTGAGGTATATTTAAGCGATAAAAACTTTAATTGCATGCATTTTGTGCAATTTCAAAAGAGTTTTTAAAACCTAGAGTATTTTTTAAACATTCTACATTGTAAATAAACAACAAATGCTAACTTGCAGTTTTATTAATCCTTAAATTTATGCAAACTATACCATTTAGGTTCGGCATTCATAGTTTAAAAATTAAGAATTATTAATTTCTATTATGAATTTACAAAACTTTGTTTCAATATATAAAAAAAAGATTTCTTTGAATTCTTATTCAAAAAGTTAACTATTTTTGAATATAAGTAATTAAAAATGAAATTTGGTTGTTCTGATACTGTTTCTATGTACCTTTTAACATTATGCATATACATTAAATAAAATATTTTAACATTGTTTCAATTTAAATCAAAACTATAAATAATAGCAACATTGGTTTTCAGAGAAAAATTAACAACTCAGAAATTTTCTCACGTAGTTATGCCAATTTCAGCACTGCCAAAGTTAATAATGTTTAATGTTGTTGGAGGATATTACTTGCCTTAAAATTAAATTTAGAGATCTCCACCCTTCTGAAACTTCAAGCAATCCCTTCTCTCGAGTTATATAAGCACGCAAATTTATCATTACACAATTTTTGCTTTTTCGTATATGAAATACATAATGAGAAAACATTGTAAACGGTAAAATTGGAATGTCTGTCTGGAAATGAGTTCTTCAAAATCAGAAAAATATAAGCTTATCAAATATGTATTTCTTTTTCTTCTCTTATTCTTAAATATCTTTCAGATTTTGAACGAATTTTTTATTAGAAGTCAATTTAAAAGTCATTCTACATAGGAATAAGATATTTCAAATACAGAATGAAATCTGTAGATGAAATGATTTTATTGCCTGAATATTCAGATCTATCTAATATATTGGACCACATTATCTATTATTGATACAACGATAAAGGAAGAATGTGACAAGCTAGAGATTCAATTTTAATATTCGATATTTGCAACAAAATAATGATCTATATTCAATTTAAAACTCAATTATTGAGCAAAATATGTTTAGTTTTTTTTATTTTCATTCATTTTGGTAGACTTTGAAATAGAACATGAATCTACATTAGAAAATATAGAATATATATCAATAATATATATTTTAATAATATATCAATAATATATATTTTATATAATATAGAATATATATCACGAAGTATAGTTATTATATATTACGAAGCTAATATACTTACAGTAGCTTACGATTCTGTTATCTATAATTTAAATGCTGCCCAATTTAAAGTATATACATTCTATATGCAAAGTTCAACGGAAATATATTGTCTATCATTTGAAGTATAATTATTCTATACTGCTAATCTCACTACTTTGTAGCATAGAATAGCTAAAATTTTTAAAGACAATTCCATGCAATTAACGATAATCTATAATGTAAAATTATGTTATAATGCAGAACATAGATTTTTATTTATTTCAAAAATAATTCTATATTCTTTACTACGAAGCTAAGCAGTAATTACACTCCATATTGTGTGAACGAGAAATGATAGAAATGATAGTGTTTATTACAACTTTCTATTTAATAGCAGAAAAAAAAATCCCTATTAAAATAATAATTTCTTTAAAAAAAAGTTTTAAAAAACCTGATCGTTTTGTTGTTGTATATTTATCACTACTATTTATTGAATAATTAAAGTTACAAATTTAAAATATAGGTAATTTTGCAGGTAAATTTGAATATATATTTTTAAAAAAATCTAAATGTTTTTTCAGTAATTTCTTTCATTTAAAATGTTGAAGAATCTCAAAAATTGGAAACTTGTGAAAATTTTCTTAACATCAAAATATCATTCTGTAAGAAACTTCTTAGGACCATAACCATAATTTAACACGAGCGGTTTGAAACACTACTTTTCGAGAAATGTTTTTGGCAGTATTCATATTAATAAAAGTCACTGCTCATATGAAATTAGATATAATGTAAATAAATTGTGCATTTTTTTTCTCTTTCAAGAAATAGTGAAAACATTATAGACGTCCGAATTAAGAGCCTCCATGAGTTCGAATTAATTATTTTTTTGAATTGCATTTGTCTCTACGCAATGAGATTGGTCTACTATTATATCATCAGAATTCTAGATTTGTAGTCTAATTTTGAACTAGTTGGATAGTTAATTGGTAGTCTTTGTATATGTGCATATGTCTATTTGTGTATATGCAAAATATGTGTATATTCAAATATGTTACAAAATAAAAAATAAAAATTGTTTCAGAATATAATGTTTTCACAGAATATGTAATTTTTAAATTCATTAGTTCAGCAAGAATAAACTAAAATGCATATTCATCTGTCTACATATTATGAAAAAATTAAATGCCATATTATTTATTACGGTTAGAACTACGAAAGTATGTCTTATATCCAACAGTATTAATTACTTAACATATCAAATTTAGAAATCTCTTTGTGTGCAGGTAAAATACATTTATCTTAATAATGTAGCGAAATCAAATGATATAATAAATAAGTAAAAATATTTTGTATCCTGTAACATCAATTATTTTCAATTTCTAAGGCAAATAAGATTGAAATTTAGTCGTATTTTAAATGGCAACTCTGTAACATTGAAAAATCACTTCTCACTAATAACCTCTTTTAACCTAATTCCTGTATTAACCCTTAACTGGGGACGTGCGGTCTGTGAGACCGCTAGTGATGGATTTTAAGTCACCCCTATTCTATTTTCCGCTCAATTGAATGGATTGGTCCTGTAGCTTCCTGTTTTGTGACCTTCAATACAAGTGCACTTTTTCAACCGATTTCAGCGAATGCTTTTTAAAATAATTTAGTTATTTGTTTGAGCGCGGTCTCTAATACCGCCTCTCCTTGTTAGTGTCCCAGTGATAAAACAAGGCTTAGCAGATGGCACTAAAACTTGGGCCCCGAAATATCCTCCAATTTACTGATCCTATTATGAAGCAGTGTTTCAGACACTTTTAAATGAAGCAGAAAGTGATTTTAGTGATAAGGATAATTGTACAGAAGAGTTTTTCGGTGAAAGTTCGCATTCAGCTGAATCTGATATGTATGTTCAAACATAATTAATTTTTCTAGTGATAATGTAATTTAAAAAATGTATAAAGTATATTAATATACCAATAGATATATATACAAAATTTATAGGTTGATTTTTATACTAGTCTTTAACCTGTATGTTTAAAATGCCCTAGAAAACAGCGCTATGAAAATCACGCAAGCCGATAAAAAAAGGGCCAATTTTACCCATTTTCAATTTTTTTATTTTTCATACAATTGTTGAATTTTAAATTATATTGTCTTCTATATACCTTCATATACTATAAAAAATAAATATGATTTAAAAAGTGAAAAGTAATATATTTTTTCAAGAATATTGTTTATTGTAACATGTAATTTGAGAAGAAAATGTATGTTCCAACGCATTTACTTTTTTCAATGATAATATATTTTGAAAAATTTCTAAAACATATCTATATATCAGAAAAATGTCTGCAAAATATATTGGCAGTTTTTCATACTAATACATTCATTAGAAAATTTAATTTGAGTGTAAATGAAATGCGGCCTCGTAGACCGCACCTCCCCAGTTAAGTCCTAAAATTTCACCTCCCCAGTTAAGGGTAATATCATTCTATAATGTCATTATTTTCTTTACTGCAATTATGCCTCAATTCAGTTCCGAGCAAACGATTTTTAGAATTAGTTGCCAGCTGTCATTAAAGCTTCCTGAAAATCCTCGCACAAAAGAGAACTAACGCCTCTCATGCAAGGCGGGCAGGGACACAGGAATGGCAAGCAGACGATCTCTCTCAAATCCCTACTAAGTTCTCTTTCCGACTCTTGCAAATGAAGGAGGATTACGAATTTCAAAAAGAAAACTCTCAACCCTTTTACACCCCGCGTTTAGAACAGGGACTAAAGGGGTGGCTGAAGGATTATTTAGAGTTGTTTGACGTCTGCCGCTACGTTATTAAAATCTCTGCGACGTTCGACATGCGAAAATTCTCGAAAGGAATTAAAAAAAAGATTGCATTGTGAATTAAAGCCGAATAATTAGTCAATTCCAATTTCTTTCACTTTTTTATCAAAAGGGGAGAGACGTTGTGACACTCGGGTCTTGGAGGTTACGATTCTAAAAGCTGAGTGAGCTTAATTTATTTAATTTATATTTAAAAATCTGGATAAAGTTTCAATGCAGTTGTAAAAGATCCCCCCCCCCCCGAGTTAAAACTGAAACGTAGAAACATCGTATTCTTTTTTTAAAAAATTAATTCTTTTATTGCCTAATAAAATAACCTTAGTTATTTGAGATTCGTTCAAGACATTTTTATTGTGCTTACCACTTGAAAAATAAAACATGTATTCAGAGATAAAAAAAATATCAATTTATAGAATCTAATATCTTAAGAAACAAATGAAAATCAGATATTCTTTTCCATTCTTTTTTGGGATCTTTAATTCTCCTCCAAATATCTATCGCGAAGACGCTGGAGATAGAGTCAACTATCGAGTCAACTGATGCAAATTTGCTATAAAATGATGCGTATGCTTTCATTCGTTAAAGGACCTTAGTATCGAGTCAACTGATGCAAATTTTCTATAAATTAATGTATATGGATTCATTCGTTAGATTAAAAACCTTATTTCTAAACTTCGTAAGATTTATGGAGTTTAAACCAAGAACACTGTTTTTTCATGATATGAAATAGCAATTCCCTATTTTATTTTAATTAGAAATTAAAATATATTTTTCTTTTGAAGTGGACAATGAAATCTTAATATGGCTTGCTGAAGTTACTTAGAATTTAGTTATTATGCTGGAAAAAGGAAACAACAGTCTGTAAACCCCTGCATTTCTTGTGTTAAGATAGAATTTGGAACAAGAATTTGGAGATCAACGATTAAACGACAACAAAACTGAATTGATTTTTACATTCTTCAAATCTCCGACTTACTCCAATGATTTTGCTTAAAATTAAACTTTAAGTGTATCAAGTCAAATCTTGAATAGAATAGAAATTGGAAATAAACTGTCTACAGTAATTATAGTTTTATTGAATCCTATAACATAAAAATCATATCCTAACAATTCGAACAGCTAGTGAATTATATTATTATAGAGTTTCATATAAAGGCCGAATGAAAATATTCTACGATTTTTATAAAAAAAGTATAAAATATGAATTAAAATATGAAATATTGGACTGGGTTTCTTATATTCTTTTAAATTTGAAGGTATGTTTCTTTTATTTTATTATTATTAAAATAAGAATACATGCCTGATTTTTACCTTATAATATATCCGAAACATTTTCAAAAATGTATATATTTTTTTCAATTTATTTTCATTCAAAACAGTAAAAGTTGCGATGCAGGATCCGTTCAATGAAAACGGTTTGAATTTCAATGTAACAAAAGCAAAATTTTTGTAAATAATTTAATTACTGTAAATTATGTAAAAAATATTTGTTTGAAGAAAACCTGGAAATTTTTGCAGATTTGTTAAAATGGCATAATTAGAAAGAAATTTTAAAATGGCATGAAATTATTTTTTTGTGCAGTCATATTTTTGGAATTTATATATAATATATAAAATTCTCGGAACTTCATTTTATTTTAATTATACTATATATAATAATAGTATAATTAAAATAATATATTATTCATATATATATATAAACTCTGAAATGCACATTCCCATTTTCCAAATTATCCAAAGTATATCTGTACAAAATTTGTTAGATGCATATTTAACAATCAGTTCTGCACAGACGCAGAATGCACGTTTCTACCTATACTATTGATATATGTAATGTTTTAAGGTGATGGTAACAGTTTCTATCATCATTAGAGTGCAATTCTATTTTTATCTGAAGTAGAAAATGCACCAATTCATTAAATTAAGCTCTTCTGATTATTTCAAATTGAGGAAATAGCTTTAGAAAGTCAACCAGTGATTTATAAAGTGACTATAAACCAATGCCAGAAACTCTCGAATCGATTCCAAGAAAATTGCGAGTGGGAATTTTGTTGGGGAATTAAGTTATTTCACGTTTATTGGCCATCGTATTTGTCATATGCTTTTATAGCTTTTGTGATATTTCAAGAAGGTTCTAGAAAGATCGGGACAACTCGCATCCTAAATGAGCTCTCACCAACATTCTTGTTGTTTCTGGAATTTTCTATATTATCTCCAAAGTCACCAAATTATTGCCTTGTCACCAAGGATCTTTAACTCAGCGTCCATTCATCCTTCATCAGAGTTATCTGTAAAACTGTGTTCCTTACAAAATAACTTTGCTAAAAAGCATTATTACGTATTTGTAATAATATTTATATGTATTTTTCTTTGTATATTTAGTTAACAGGGCACTAAATGTTTTTTACATTATAGATGGTCAGGATAACCAAATCGGCTCGGAATCGCCATACTAGACCAAAGATGATTAGAATCATCATTGATATTTAATATGGAACAGTTATGAACTTCGAATGTCACCCTCACCTTATACCCATCCTTGAAGTAAGAGAGATAATAGCAGCCATAGTTCAGGTAATCAATAATAAATTAATAATTTTTCACTATAATAGTTCTATTTTTGTAACTTATTTTGTAAAAAATCCCCCTTTGAGAATCCAAAAATATATCAATGTAACTATAATATAGTTTTTTCGCTTGTCTGCTTTTGAGTATTATATGTTTGATTTATGCAAGTCATGATCAAACGTGTTCACGATGGTAATGATGTTCATAATGTAAAATGATATCGAATAGGACTTGGCACCAGGAGATGTTTTAAAGATGATTGCAGTAATTTTTATAACTAATAAATCTGAGTTTTATCAAAAAAATATCACGAAATTGTAAAGAAAAAGACTTTTTCTTTCTGGAGTGAAACAAAATTTCATAAAATATAACATCTGATTTTAGAAAGAAAAAAAAATCATTCTTTAACATAAATAAAATAAAAACCAGAAACCCGAAGCTTCAGAAAAGGATTCATAAAGATATTTTAATTCGAAGACTTAAAATAAAAGAAGTAAGAGATATGAAAATTTTTTTTACTATCAAATTTCACTCCTTTTTAAAATGTTCTTAATGAACCGAAGCGCCGAGTAAGAAATTTTTTAAACTTCTCATTAACTGCTACAATACTCGCATGCATGTAAAAAAAATAAAAAGCGAAATAAGATTTAAAACATTATCAGATTTAGAATATCACTTTTAATTTAAAGTAACAACATTCTTGATACTAATCTCAAAGAAAAATAAATAAATAAGATGAAAAAAGAAAAGAAAAAAAAAAGCGAAAGCATAACATTTCCAAACTTCAAAACTTCCTTTTGATGATATTAAAAAGTAAATATAAGCAAATGCGACGTTCCATAAACTGCATAGAAAGTCGGTTTGATTAATTACATGCATTGGTGCGATTAATTTAAATTCCCTGCAGGGAAAAAGGAAAAAGGCAAAATCAGCCACGCCCCTTTTCATTCGAACTACCCAATTATGAAGCTCGCAGCTTACCCTCATGTGCAAGATTTAATATCTTTTAAATTAAACTGAGCCAAGCTGTTGATACATAGTTTTTTAAAAGGTTTACTGAGGAATAAAATAAAGATATATGTTGCGGTAACACAAATATCGTAAATTAGCTGGAGATATTAATTGTGAGCAATTAATTATTTCTCTCCGGCGATGAATATGATTCAGAAATGGGAATCAAATGGTGGTTAAAAATAAATTAGTTGAAAAAGAGGTTTGTGTTGGGGGAGATTCAATCTTTCTCCTCAAGTGTATCAATAAGGAAAACTTTTATGGAAGAAAAATGCACCTTGGTAATTTATTATACACTTTAATTCAGTTCGTTTTTTTTTTATATAAGTCAGTGCTTCTCAACAATTTAACATATGGGATTTAGACACCTAAATCATTTTTAATTGTTATTCCTTCCTCCAATGAGTTTGTTTTTCTCTTGCAATAGAATCCGTATCTTTGAATAATTCATTTCATGGTATTTTTCTGTTATCTATAGAAAAGTATTTCAAAGAATTAATAATTAAAAAAAATTTCGTACATTAAGAAGAACAATGAGAAAGTATTGAAAATGTCATAAATTTGATCACGAAATTCTGAGGAATCTCTCTGATTTCAATATTAAAAAGGCTAAAAAAATTGGTATAATGTTAATTTTTCTGTGAATTGATTGACTCGAAAACAGAATAAGCTAAATTAATGAATTCCGATTTAGGTTCTCAAAACTAAAGCAATAAATTTTATGCTAAATCCGATAGTGAAACAGCGGACGCGGTCTCCTTAAAACTTTCTAGCATGTCTGTAATAAACTTGTCGTACTAGAGAACACGTTGCATGGCATTGGCGTATAATAGTTAAGAAATATTAACATGTGGTTCAAATATAGCATTTTTACTGAACCTATCATGTCATTCTAGGCAATTTTTGGGACGATTAGTCCTTGGTATGCAGTTAATAACACCCGAAAATCTAAATTGTGTTTGAAATACATTTTCCCCCAATTGATTAGAACAAAGATTTGACACAAAACTCTACTCGTAGACAAAACTCCCATACCAAATTTGATACATTTAATTCATTTCGTTTTCGAATTATGTCTACATGTTTCTGAAAATACAGAACGACAGGCAATCGTTGGATTTGGTTCAAAATTTGATAAGTGTCCGTACTATAGATTTTAAATCTGTGCACCGAATCATATGTCTCTAGTTCTCTTCGTTTTGTAGTTACGTGTTAACTAACATTCGAACAACTGGACAGAGAAAATTCTTTTAAACAGATTTTTACTAAAAATTTGATAGAAATTTGCAAATTTGTTGTAAATACCGTATACCAAATTTCTACCATCTAGCTCAAAGCGCTTTGTTGCAGATAGACAGACATTTTCCAAAAATGTGTATTTCGAACTCAGAGGTCAAAAACGTGGAGATTTATCAAAATCTTGAATTCCAATTTTTTTTATTTAATTTTTATTTATTTATTTATTATTATTATATATATTTTTTTGTTTTGGTTTGGTTATGAGAAACTAAAACTGTGTTTACCTCGTAAATCTTGTAGGAACACAATGATTAAAAAAACACAGATTTAACCACTGAACTTTATCTGCTTTTATTATAAGAATAATTGATCTGTATTAAATTTTGGAACGCTCCTGGGAAGAACTCCAAAATGGATGCCAATTCTTCTTTTGTTATACACAAAGTACAAAATGAGTTGTATAAAAGCTTCTTAAATATACTAGAATTGCTACAAACGAAGGAAGTGTATTCCTGTCCATTTATATTTGTAGCAAAAACATGCTACCATAGTACAATACATGATGTAATTCGAAGCATAAGAATGAAATCATATACTTGTAAAGATTATTCATTAAAAATTAAAACTTTTTTTCTGTGGCGAATTACCCAGAAATTATCTATGTAAATATTATCAGAGAAACAAGAAATTTATAGGCCTAGAAACCATGCTCCTCGGATACCCTGGTTTAGTTTCTTTTTAACCCCAGGGTTACGGAATTTTACAAATCTTTTTCTTTCCATTTTCTATGCAAATATCTTTACTTACGTATAAATGAAGAGAAAGCAGGTTCTAAATAAGATAAATTAGTTCGATTGTTTTTTGAAACGTTTTCTTAAGCCAGAGGCAGGGACATAAATGTCAAACTACCTCCACCCCGCCCAAAAAAGCAATTTTATTAATTATTAAAATTTTTTTAAATGAATAAACAAATTTTAAGTTATTAGTGAGATGTATATGTTAGGTTAGCAGTAAAAAGGTTAAGAAATCATTGTGATATTATTGTGTTGATGCTTAAGGAGTATGCTAAATGTTTTGAATATCTCACAACGCTTGCAGCATACTATGTTGCATGTGTATTAGCAATGCATAATACTGCTATGAATTTATAATATTTCTTCTCTGTTTAGTAAGTTTCCTGCCAGAAGAAACATATGCAGTAATGATTTGAGCTAGACGGTTGAAATTTGTATACGAATTTTATATCAAATTTTCAAATTTCTATCAAATTTTGAATTCAGAGAAAACCCGTTTTTCCGGCTGTTCGAATATGAATTAACACGGTAATTACAAAACTAAGAAAGTCCGATAAAATTCGGTTCACAGATTTAACATCTGCCTATGAAAGTTGGAACCAAATCCAACTGAGGGTTGACTGTCTGTCGGTCTATACTCTCATGCAAACGCGATAACTCAAAAACGAAATGACTTAAATTTATTAAATGTGGTATGGGATGTTGCGATTTGTATAGTTTTGTATTGTTTCAATAGGTTGGGAAAAAGGAATCTGAAATTCAATTTCGACTTTTGTATACTTTTAACCGCATGCCAAAGATTAATCACCAAATAATTCGCCAAAGCTGTGATAGGATCACACGAGAAATTTAGGAAAAATGCTAAATTAACTCAAGAAGTTAATTTTTCTTAACTATTGTACACTAATGGTGCGTTCTCTGGAGCAGCACCTTCATTAGAGAGTAGTTTTGGGAAGATCACTAATTTGGTGTTAATGCCTATTCTGAAAATTATATGTAACATTTATTTAAGATTACAAATGTTTGATTACTTTTGAAATGCAAATTGTGATTTCTGAAATTTAAAAGTACGTTGCTGTATCTAAATTTATCTCCTCAAACTATCTGATTGCTTGTAAATGAAAAAAATTTCGAATTCCAAAATTAATTGGCTTTACTGAAGGATTGATGTGTTTGAAACAAGTTCAGAAATCGATACCTAAATGGTCTTCATAAGTGAATTCGGTGTAATATAAGTTTTTATACCAAATAAAAATTTTTAAATTTTGCACAGTGGTTGTAAACGGGTTACTTTGTGGACGATTTTCGCCATAGAGAGTGTACAGTCAAATATTGTGTTTGAAATTTCTTCGAAAATAAAAGAATGGTGTTAGGCAGGTGATCATTGGTGACGTATCAAGGAGTCATGAGCTTTTTATGAAATAAAATAATTTCAAAATCGGCACTGTAGCTGGGGAATTTACAGATTTCCCTATAGAAAATTTACAGTAAAATAAAAATTTCTTTCGAAAATGAAGGGCGATCATTGATTAAGTATTAGGAGCGTGACTTTTCATGTGAAAAAACAATATGCGAAATTAGACCAAGAGTTGAAAAGGCACAGTGACCCTTTTACTTTCTTTAATATTTTAAATATGTAGATGTTACCGGCAAAGTATGAAACAGCGGCATTTTATAGAATGCCTAAGCATCGTATATAATGTCGGGCGTTTTTAGACAAATAATGAAATATGAGAATTATTGCACACTTTCCCTAGGCATTGTATATAATACCTAGACATTCGATAGAATGGAAAATGCTATTTAGGCAAAGTACGAAAAAAAAGTCCTTACAAGGCTATTATATAAATAACGTGCATTCTACAAAAATACAAATGTTGTTCGGAAAAAATAATCAGAATGCCATTTAAAAATTATTCAAAATACGTAAAGAAAAATTAAAGTTGTTCAAAATAAAATTTGCCTTCTTATTAAGGAACAAAATTTTCATAAAAAATAAGAAATTAAAACTAACCTATTTTAATTAATGGCATTTTGAATTACATTTCATTACATTTTTCACGCAAAGATATTTCATAAGTTAGGTCTTTGTTTTAGACATACATTTGACGAGTCCTTGCCCGCTTCCATTGGACTGAGCAATTGCAACTGACCGTAGAGGAATTTCGTAGTTCAGGAATATCTTCAGTTCTACGTAAGTTCTTAGGGCATGAAGTAAATTGTGATCTCTCGCACATACTTGTGTTTTTTTTTCTTTCTTGTTTGCTTCAGAAGTTCCAAGCCGGTAGAAACTATCTTCTGACACACTTATTAAAACTGCCAATGCATTGCGCGAATCACTTCGCCCCTTGTTGACTTCAGAAATAGGCACTCGCGCAATAGTTCAAAAAAAAAAAAAAAAGCAGATAAATTCGAAACGAATCGGAGATGTATTTTATACTTTGCTGATTTCATTTGGGATTTTATAGAATATCTAGTAAATGTGTGAAATATGAATCGTTTCATACATTGCCGGCTAGTTTTAGGCATTAAATACAATGCCTAGGCATATTATAGAATGCCAGACTTTCTACTTTGCTGGCAACATAGATAATAAATCTCAAATATTAAAATGATGAGAAGAGCTACTATGAGATTTAATTTTCTTGGCAGTGCAAATAACGTTTATAGATACTCATTCTTCTGAAAATAAAATAAAAGAGAAAGATCCCTAAGCCCAGTAAACATAGCATCGCCACATGTCTAATTAAGACTTAAAAGAAATATCTCCTATTCTTCTTTTGAAGGCAATATTTCGCAGCTCTCTATCCCTCTAATAAAAGAGCTTCACTGTTACTTTGTGGTCGACAGATTGACAGATCACATCCATCTTGTAATAAATTACACCGTGCATCGCTTTCTGCAACCCTTTTGCAGAGCGTATAACACGAAGAAACCCTTTACCGTCAAATCTAAAGCAGACACGAGACGAGTCTTGTCAAAGCGTAGTTCTAATTTTTTTCCCTATCTTTCTCCCCCTCTGAATTTTAATTGGCCCGCGGTAGCCCTTTTGCTCTGACTTTCCTTAATAAGGAAGGATTTAGACGGGATGTTCCATTTATAATTCATAGAAGGGGGGATGGAAAAGTGTGAAATGATTGACTGGATATGGGTTTCCTCAATGTAAAGCTGTCGCGGAACTTTAGAATTATTGATGAATTTGAGGAGGAGGGATGCTAGTAATTAGGGAATACTGCTGATGGTGTTTCCGGGAGTGTGTTCTATGACACTTCTACTTTCCCTACACCCTTTTTTTTTTTACTTCTATCTTCAGCAAAAGACTTTTTTTTTTATGGCGTGAGAGGTATTGAGAGTTTCGGAATGAAGAGAAAGAAAAGAAGTGAATGAGAAGAGATTGAGTTATATGTATGATTAATAATAGGAAGCAATCTTAATATTTAGTGGCAGTTGCACGTCATGTTAACGAAGATATGACATTGCTTAAACTGATTGAAAAAATATATGTAACAGCTTTTCTTAAATTGTTCTAAAATTAATATTAATAGATGATGAATTAAAAAAAACATAAAATTAAAATCCTTTCATTTTTACATTTCGTTGGATTATTATTTTTTTTTCGTGGTAACTTCATTTTATTAAAAATCTAATATGATTTATGAAATTCAAATTCGAATTAATTTTAGTTCTCTCCCTTTATGAATTAGATAAATTGAAAAGTTTAGATCAAAGCATTTTGTGATACATCTCAATGTTAAAAATAAATAAGGATTAAGGAAGCTTTCATTAAATATATCATGATCTCAGCTTTCTACTCAAATTTGTTAAGAGCAGTGGAACAAGTCTTCGTGAAATCAGCACTTAATGTAGAAGCTATTAATTACTGTCATAAATTTATTTTTTATATTTTAAATTATTATTTATATTTTTAGTATTTAATTATTTTTAATTTATAATATAAATGATATATTCTAAATCATATTTTTTTTCCTTCAGAAATATAAGAAGCTACTTTCACTCAACTTTCCAGTACTTTGAATAAGTTATCTTTAATTGATAAAGAATTTCAGATTTTAACTTCAAATTATAAATACTTTCAGATTTCAAATGAAATCGATATCATTAATAAGGTAATTTTTTGAGTCTTATGATAATATAAAGATAATTTTTTGTGAATTAATTATTTTGAATATATGAACATCAATTTTCATAGGCAAGCTACTTAGATTTAACTTTACTTTATGATAGCTTAAACTTTCCTTTCTTAAGATTATTTTCTATGATTGAATGTACTTTTTGACGACCCGGCGAACCATCTCCAGAACATTCCTAATAATATTTTTCAACATCATTAATTATCTACGCTAAGTATTGAATTCAATGCAGTTGTAGAAACTTTCAACGAAGCAGCCTGAAATTCGGACGATGGTTTGTTTACATTTGACGTCGCCATATGGCAATAAGTAATAAGAGGGGTTTCAGTGCAAGTGATAAGAGTGATTTATTAATTTCTTTTTAGAAAAGTAGCCATTTGAAAAATTTAGTTATTGAAAATTATCTAATACACTGATTTTTGTCTCATATTACTGTAAATTTGTTCGAGTGAATTTATTTATTTTTAATAAGGATAAAAATTAAATTTGTGTGATAAAACAATAAATGTTTTAGAAATTATTTAAATGTTACTTTTGCATAAATATCTTCTTTTTCAAATATTGAAATGATTCAATATCACTCCGATTCCTTTAATTCCAAAAAAAAAAAAAAAAAAAAAAAGCAAACCATAAAAAAAACCCCACAAAATATAACAAACCGCCCTCTAGTGTCCCTTTCATCGTTACATCCACTCTGTCGCGAACAGATTTATTTGTCTACTTCACTACTCTTTCTCTCTCTCTCTCTCTTTTTTTTTCTCTCTCTAACTGTCCCGGAACAGAAAATCGGGATAATTCTGCAATTCCGCTCCTGACAAACACAGATAAGGACCGGAAATGGAAATCAATTGCCACTTTTTTCCGTTTTCCTTCGCTGAACATGATCGTGGAACGTGCCAAGGCGAGAGAAAAAAAGAGAGGCGTTAAACGCTTTTGTCAAAAAGAACCCAGGGACAGTAGTGCATTGCATTATTGTTCCGCAGCGGAAAAGACCAGTTTCCGGTGAAATAGGGTGTTGAGTGTTACCGATTAGTTTACTCGCGTGACGGTATATTGTAGGGATTAATTGTATCGGGTATTTAGAACGGAGAGGGAAAAAAAATTCTGGTTTGGAAGAGATTGATTCGAAATTGGATAGTTGTGAGTTATCTCTTCCAAACCATGCAGGACTTTAGGTAGATTATTCGGAAAAAATCTTAGTATTTTGTCAAAAGAAATAATATAGTTTCTTTTTTCTTTCGAATATATCTTTAAAAGAGTAGTTACGAGTATTTAAATGTCGTCGATTTAATAGTTTTATAAGGTACTAATTAAAACACCGAAAAATATTTCAAAGTTTCTGATTGATAAAAAATGTTAACATCAGTCTCTAGAGTAGATTAACTTCTATGATTTTCCTATCTAGAAAATAAATTCTATTTTGGGAATTCATTTTTTTTTATTTTAATTTGTATATGAGCCTAAAAGGTATGAGATGTTCAGCTGCTGCTACATGATTTTTGACATTGAATGTAAGAAAATGGCATCTGAATTTGATAATAGGGTGAAAGTTACTTATTGCATAGTTAATTAACAAGTCAAGACAAATTATAAGTTAACAAGTCTACAATTTGATTGAAAAAAATTTCAACGCTTTTTTTTTTTTTCAATAGAATTTAGAACAGGATCTTAATTTTTAAAACAGCGGTGTAAAACTTGGAATGGGAAACAATCCGCAAATGTAAAGCTGGTAAAATTCTGGGATGTAAACGTTTTTAGAAAGAGTTAATAATAAAAGAAAGATAGAGACTACTACAGTAAGATAATTTTCGTTTCATTTGGCAAGTTCGTATATTGAATGACGGAAATGTAACTGTAAAATTATAAATATCTTTGTAAATATTTGGAATGGAGAAAAAAAAATACAAGCAATTGAAATTATTTTTTTAAAGTTTAGTTAGTTATATTAATGTCCCATTTTAAGGCAACACTAAGGCTATTTTGGGAGGGATCTCGTAATTTTGAACCACGGTCAGATGACGAGGACGGCATCTGAGCTGTAACCCCACTTTGTCGCGTACAGATTTACATTACAGAAAACATTTGGTTCCGACGGATTTACCGTGCGATGACTTCAGTGAAATCGGATCTCGAACCTGAAACCCTCCCTTAACACCAGGCCACTGCGGACCTGCAAATGAAATTAAAGTAATATTTTTAGGATCTCCCCCTGTACTATGATTAAAGAACGATGAAAATGTTGAAAACCTTAGTCTTTGGCCTAACTCTTAAAAATGAGATTGATGACACATTTTACATCTCCGGTTGTAGAACTCTTGAGAGCCTTATCCGATATGATAAAGGTGTAGTTGAACGTTATTAAAAATGCATGCAAATGACAGAAAAATCATTATATATCATTATATATAAAATTCACAATATATAAAATCCAATATATAAAATTCAAAAATCATTATATATAAAATTCACAACGATGATAAAAACTAAAATGGCCTATATCTGGGATACAATAATACTGAATGAAAAATGTGCTATATGTGAAACAAGAAACACTGCATATTTTTTTCCCAAAGTAAAATAAATAAAAAAATGTTGCGTTATGTTCTGAATTCAAAGATAAGAGAGAAAGCAGTTATAGTATAAAATTAAAGGTACAAATGAAGGATTAAAAGAAGTGCTATGAACCCAGGACTTAGTTAATCACTTTGTGAATAATTGGTTTAATATAATGCGTATAAAAAGACAAAATTGAAATTTAAACAAAATAATTTTAAAAAACTTAACATAATTTTAACCATATTTAACAATAGGATCGTGCCTTTTTTTTAAAGTTTAATAAAGCATCTAATTTTCTAAAATTGAAAAAAAAAAGAATTGGAGGATTAGGGATTGAGGTCTATCAAGGGGATATTAATATCAAGGGGATTAAGGTCTAGACCTTATGCAGGAGTCTTAATAATACTAGGACAATGGTAGAGGGTTCATTTCTTGCAAATATCAGTAATGGATCATCTATCTTTCGCGTCATTATCTTGGTACAATTTAAAATATCTTCAGATTCCCAGCTTGTTCGCACTTTGTTTAAATTTCGCTTGAGAATGAAAGATAGACATGTTTATTTATTGTACAACATATAAAATGTAAGTTTCCGACTCCAGTGTTTGCCAGACAAAACCAGACTATTTGATTGCCACCTCCGTATTTGAAGCTAAGCAGCAAATTTTTCACATTATTTGGTTTCCGCCAAACGTTTTGCTTGCCTTCCGATCTGAAAATGTTATATTTGCTTTCATCAACAAAAATTATATTTTCCCAAAATTCTTTGGGCTGCTTTACAAACATTTTAGCAAATTCCAACCTATCTTGTCGATTTACTTTGCTGATGTAAGGATTTCTTTAAGGTACTCTACCATGATATTTTTTTTCTTAAAACATTTCTGACAATTTCAGGATTTACAGATTTTCAGAACTTACTTTTACATTGCAGAGTCAATTTTACTGCACTAGTTTTTGGATAAAGTGAATTTATTTCACGATCCACCTCTTTTCACGTTTATTGAATGTTCTTGGACGCCCTGATCTTTTCTTGTTTTGAGCACTATTTGTTTTCTTGAACCTGTGAATAATTTTAAAAACAGTAGACTTACTCACTTTCAAGATATTTTCCATACAGTGAACTGATTTTAAAATTTTCCAATTACTCATTATAAGATTTCGCACATCAACCGATATATCTTTCTCGCTAATTTTTCTATAACTAATCTTATCTATTAAAAATTTTATGTTTCAAATTATAGTCTAAAAATGTGGTAATAAATTCATTATAGTCTAAAAATGTGGTAATAAATTCAGTTCTATTAATGTGATATATATTTGTTGAATTTCTCATTTTAAAAGTATCCCAATACTTTTTGGACTCCTATTTGTTTTTAAATTTTGTTAAATTTTGTTTTTTGAATAAAATTTTCCTTACAAACTGTACACCAAATGTTAAAATATTTCTTGATTCATTTTGTTTTTATTTTGATGTGGTATATAATTTTATAAATAGATTTGTAGTTATTCAAGCCAAGTATCCCAATACTTTTTTGAAAGAATGTGCGTTCACTAAACCTCCATTATGTACGATTCACTGAACCTCTAATAACTTACCTGATTCAGAAAGCATTTAAGATTCTTTATTCTGATCAGCTACTTTAAAACATTAAATTTATTTGCTGTACACATAGCGTGCCTGTCATGTTCCGATTCTTCATAATACTTAATAACAGCTGAAGAGTTACGTGATTAGGTATGACAGCAAAGAATAAGCGCTAAACCAAAGTAGAGGCAGAAGGGGAAATTAGCTAGATCCACCCCCATCCCCCTCAATTTCTGCAGTCTTGCTTCCCTCCCTTTCAAACCTTTGGTTACCCATACTGCACCTCGCTGTAATGATGGATTAGTTCAATTTTCTCGGCTAAAGCTGTTTGTAAATTCTAAATTTTAGAATAAGGCGTATTGTGCAGAAGGAAGACCGCCTGGTTTTAGCACCACCACCACGGTGAGTGCAAGTTAAGCCATCTGTAAAAGTCCTTGAAAGGTGTCTTTGTAGTTTTTCTGTTTGAGAAATGATGTCATTCTTTTAAAGCGGAAAATTCAGACACATGTTCGAATAAGCAGGATTCAGTCATTGCTCTGACTGATATGATGTCTTTATAAGAGCAGGTGATGAAGCGCGTTCAGTTTTTGTTTGTAATTTATTTTTGTACTATGTCAATTGCAGCTGCAGAACTTTATAAATGGTAATCCCATCATGAGTATCAAAATGCACGGCTGAATTATTTTACACAATTAATATTTTGTTCACTTCATATTGATTTTTATTTTAAGAATGCAATCTGATTTATTTCAAAATAAACTTCCATGAAACGTTACTTCCCTTGAAAAACAAATACTGTTTGTACATTTTTCATAAGTTAATTAGTTCAAATGTGTTTTCGCAATCGCATGAATTACTACCATTATGATTATTTCAACCTTAGAATAGAAAAGTCAGTGCTGAGATTCTTCAGTGGAAGCATTAATTAATTTTTTATTGCTTAAAAATCAACATACACTCAGAAATGAAAAAAAAAGACATATGTATTTTATACTCACTAGAAATATACTTATTTTCTTGTCTTTACATATTTGAGGCTAGGATTTATTTACTGTAGGTTGCGACCACAAGTGAGGTCCCTTAGATAAATGTAGAAATCACATAAATTGTTAAAAGATCTTCATTCTTTTACATTTTTTGACATTTTGAGTAAATGTAAAAAAACTTTTTTTTCTCCTAAAGGCGCTATTAAAATTCGTTAAATTATTGCTTTTTATTGCATTTTTTCATATAAACATTTGATCAGTTTTTTTCTCATTTATTTCCCATGCTTATGATTGTTGACTTCATATTTCTGATGGAGATTAAGCAACAAAACATATTTCATCATATAAAAAGGAATTAGTTTCGCTAGATATAATTTTTAAAAGACGAAGAATTTATAATAGGAGACATGATAGTGGTGGCCACTGCTAAAGTTCTAAGTTTTTGATCTGAGAATTACAAGTAATTAGCTAGAAAAAAAATGACGAAATAAGTCGTTTTGTTGAGGGTAGGGTTGTGTCAAGGTTTTATTTTGCAATATGTCTTGAAAATGGAGGATAGAGAAGAGGTGGCGATCATTCATCTAGACGTTGTCATTTTACAAAGGAAATATAAAATGGCGAATGATTAAAGCTAAGGCTTTCTTTTGTGGTCCTCCCCTCCCTCCCTTCACACAGAAAATGGAATCGGACCAGCGGTAGGGAATGAGAATTGCTCTTTGGTTTTCTCAATTATTTTAAATACATTGAAAATAGTAACGGAATCCAATGTTTTTTTAATATTTTCACATTTTTGCAAGCAGTGTAATAGCTTTAAAAATGTTCCTAGTCTTTGTTTTTGTTGTTAATTAATTATTAAAGGGAATAAGCGAAATATTGAGGACTAGAAAGTGGAACTTTTTTTAAATATAAAATCAACATTCTTGCCTAGACACATATTCGAATTAATCATACTGGCTATCACAATGACATTAAATTCTATTAAGAAAGCAATTTTTTTTTCGTTCTTTGCTATTATAACCTTATCTTAATCTCTATGTTAATTTCTTTCTTTCTTTTTTTTTTTTCATAATACTGGAAAAATACTTAAATTTAAAAAAAATTGCATTTTAATTTCTTGTAATGGAGTATTCTTTTGTTATTGCAAACATTAAATCAGTCATACATGAATCTTCAAACCTTTTTCAAACGCGACTCAAACCCTTCTTTCAACGATCCCGGTACAGAGCCTGTAACCTTGGATGCAAGGCACGGGTGCATTCAGTAAATATCGTTTGAGCCACGTTCAATGTTTGACGAGTCAGGGGTGATGAGGGTTGTTAGAAACTTACCAAAGGGAGTGATCACGTGCCGAGGGTAGGGGTGGTGCTTTCAGAAAGGCTTCAATTAAATCCGGACGGCAGTTCATGTTTTACGGTCAGGTGGTCAGTTGTGTGTCGTATCCACGGCATGCACTAAATAATGAGATATATATTAATGGAAAGCAGAGCAGGTTGTTTGCGGTCCCTGAACTAAAAATGGAATTAAAAATGGTAATTGGTATGAATATTATGTCTGTCTTTCCTGAGAAATTTAGAAAATATCGATTTCTAAGCGATTTTTTTATCAGTGTAATTTAAAAGCTTGAACGTGGTGGTAAAAACTAAAATGTTCAGAGAAATACAGAGAAAAATCATGTGTTCATAAGAATACCAAATGTTTATGGCATATATTTCAGAACCTTGGAAATAAATTGATAAAAAGAAGAAAATTTAAGAAAGGAGACATTTATTGAAAATGAGGAATTAATTAATAGATTAAGTCGATTAATTACACAATTAAATTCTGATTTCATAACAATGGTGTTTAATTTTTCTGACATTTTCCACCATATTTTGTTGCATTTACGTAGTAGTGTGATTTCATGAAATTACAGAGAACATTTCACTTTTTTGCTTTCTTGTGTGCCTATAGTCTGTGTATTTTCTGTAGGCGGTTTAAGGTCACATTTTCTACCTCGTTATTGGTTGTCTGGTACCAGTAACGCGGTAGAAAATATGACCTTGAACCGCCTACAGAAAATTCACAGACTATGGTATAGAGAAAGTGTAGTAAAAAAATTCGAACTCGAGATTTTGACGAGTCTCTACGTTTTAAAACACCCTGAGTTCGTAAAACACATTTTTGGAAAATATCTGTCCGCCCGTCTGTTTGTCTATGAGATAAACAATACTGGGGTGAAATTTGGTATGTAAATTTTTTACCAAATTTGCAGATTTCTGTCAAGTTTTGAGCAAAATTCGGTCGAAGGAAGTCCGTCTGTCTGTCTAGTTATTCGAATAACACGATAACTACAAAACAGCAAGGATTAGATAGATAAAATTTGATACACAGAATTAACATCTTAAATGTAGACATTTATCAAATTTTGAGCGAAATCCATCATAAGATTAAATGTCTGTCTGTCAGTATTTTCAGAAACAAGTAAACGCGATAACTCAAAAATGCAATGGCTTAAATATATCAAATTTGGTATGTGATTTCTTTTGTCTACAAGTATAGTTTTTATGGCAAATTTTCCTTTCAGTCGGTTGGGAAAATGAGTCTAAAACACAAATTCGATTTTTGGATATTATTAACAGCATGCCAGGGGTTAATCGCCAAATAACTCGCCAAGGATCACTAGATAGATTCAGTAAAAATACTAAATCATGCCAAAAGTAAATATTTCGTAACTATTGTATGGCAATGTTATTTGGTACAACACCTTTATTACAGTGTATGCGAGAAAGTTTTGAGCAGACTATTCTCGATGGTTTTCAGCGTTTTACACATCTGTACAGGAACAAAAGTTCAGAAAATAGTGAATTTAATTTTACTCTTCTGCTATTTATCTAGGTTAGATTAATCTTGTTTTGCTATATCAGATGCAGGTTGATACTGATATTCGATATTACATGATACTTCTGTACCTGATACAAACAGTAACAGATTTTTCTCATCCGAATGAAACCGGAGGCACTGTGGGAATCGGTTCTTGCCCTTGCGGCAAGACAGTAACTGATACTGATAGAATATAATTCCAAAATGGAATTACCCTTCTTCGGTTGATTATTGAGGATTAATATGTCATTAACTTTGGTTTTGACAGTGATTGAAGCGTAAGTGAGAAAAGAAAAGAAAAGGAAGGAAAGGATAGGTTTCACTAATGTAGTCAATATAGGGGAAGGTGAGGATTCTTCAGTAGTATTCACCGTTGCATGAAATAAAGGACAGCAGTAGCTGAGAACGAGGTATATTTAGTTAAAAGTAAAACAACACGCATGTTTATAGCGTCGTTGAAGCAATGCGCCGAAATAGTATCGACCTAATGCTTTCTTACCAAACTGATTTAACAATGATTTAATATTGGAAACGAATCAGGCCGAAGGGATTACCTATCAGTATCAATTCAGTCCAAAAATTAATACTGAGTGTTTACTTTTGATTTGTATATTTCTGTGTATATGATACAAAGTATCACTTGATACTTTTATCACTCTGATTTAATATAAATAGGAAATTTGGATTGCCGAATACTTAAAATACTGTAAAATGCCAACTGGATTAATTTCTTAAGAAATTCTAGTACCGATTTATATAAATTGAATGACATATAAAATTTAGAATTTTTAAATGTCTTTTGCTACTACAGACAGAAAATATATGTCACTACATACAGAAAAAAAATCTAACGTCTATAAACTATAAAAATATTTATTACCCTTTATACAAGAGGTGTTCAAATGAACAGGTACGAAATGGCACTGTGGGTATAAATGAAGATTTTATTCAAAGTATACACCATAGACCTGAGTGCAGTGATCCCATTGAATAACGAGCTGAAGGATTCCTTGTTCCCAGAATTCCTGTAAGCGTGACGAGAACTCATAGAGCTGAGATACTGATAAAGGGAGTGCAACCCTACTTTGGTGTAGGACAAGATAAAATCACGTGACATGTGGACAGAATTTGTGTTCACTATAACCGCATTCTCTGTTCCCCATTATATTTCAATGGCAGATTTTTTCTCGCTTTTAACTGTTGGATTTTAAAACTTAAGCCATGGTTAACTATTGCTGTGCAATTGGATGCAAAGAAAATGCTTCTAAGGATGGTTATGTATCATTTCACAGGTATGTACAATAAACATATTCTGTTTATATCCATTTTAAATCAATTTAAAATTTCATAACCTCCATCACTCAGTGATTCTGGTGTCAAAACTGAATAATATTTCATAGTTTGGTTTAGTTATTGTATTAAATTTATTTAATTTGTTATGATGCTTCATTTAAACTGATGTAACTGCATTATATTTTGTTACTTGCTTTATTTTAATCTCGAATGTGTTGCAAGTGCTTGGCTGCAAGCTTGGCGTGATTTTTTCTCGCCATTACAAGTGTTTACAAGTGTAATGTAAAATTAAAAGATGTTTTTAGGTAAAGAAAGGAAATAAAATGTTTACGTAAAGAAGAAAAATACTCACTTTTAATTAATGCACAAAAACAAAGTAAAAAAGTAAACACAATTTAAATCAATAAACTCGGCTACTGATGTAAAAAAGAAAACATTATTTTCGAAATCAGTTTGCTTAGTTTTCAAAGAATGAATATATATATATATATATTATTTAGGAAATGTTAACCGGAAATGAAAACCGACCGGACCCAATGCCGGGAAACAAAACGTTACGCGGCAGTTTTTGAGTATGCCAAGATTTGCGATATGGCGCCAAAAAAGGCAAGATTTCTCACAAATCACATGGCTCATGTTGCGTACACTTGTTTAGATTAGAAACAAGCGACTAGCTTCCTCCATTTATATCATCTCTATGCGAGAACCAGTCCTTCACAGCGTCCTTGAGTTTGCCTTCCGAGTTGAAGCGCTTCCCTTTCGAATGCTTTTTCAGGGGACCAAACACATGAAAATCGTAGGGAGACATGTCCAGGCTGTAGGGCGGACGGTCGAGCTGCTCCCACTTGAACTTGGCCAGTTTCGCGTGTGTGACCCTGGAGACGTGTGGACGTGAGTTACAGAACTAGACCTCCATGAGTAGCCCCGGTCTTTTATTCTTGATGGACCTGCGTAGTCTTCGGAGTGTCTCACAGTGCACATCGGAGTTAAGTTTCTTCTCTGCTCGAGAAATACAACAAGTAGCCATATTTGGACGTCTCTTTTCATAAGAGCTTCTGCTTTCTCTTGCACATGCGGGCGCCCGCGCATGCTCCGATCTACACCGGAGATTTCAATCGTATCCCTAGATGTCTCGCTACGTTCTCCCATAGACAAATATGTTAGCGTTTATGTTTTTATTACGTTTCTTACTTCTTCATTTGAAAACCCCTTGTAATTAAAATGTTGGGTGGATTTACTTTTGTAAAGATCCATAATCAGAGAAAATTTTGAAAAACTCTTTATCCATCCAAACGTGAGAAACTAAATTTTTTATTCATCTGAATTTAATACCCATTAAAGCATTTTTTAAAGTTGAAAATACTACGGCAAACAGATATTTAAAAATATTTAATACCAAATCAAATTCAAGAGAATTGGTTTTAGTATTTCGAACGGCAAAAAATTTAAATTTAATTTTTAATAAAAAATTAATTTTTAATACTATCTATATATTCTAGTATAAAGTTTATTGTGGCTGTTAACTTATGAGGCAGAGTGACATGTGCGGAAAAAAATGGCTTTCAATAAATTACAATCGAATTTGAAAAGATTTAAAAAAAACTCCTGCGGATGACATTTTGAATTTTAAAGGATACTTGATTTAATTTGATAATGGAGCAATCGAATATTCAGATAACTGATGTAAAAAAGGTAATTTCTTAGAACCTCCCCTCGTCTGAAATTTGTCTCGATTGTATTCGTTTAATGCCTCTGAAAACAATAGTATTTACATTTTATACACAATATTAAAGTATCACTTCTTGAATACATCGGCCAAAATCAGCTGTTTCGCTATTTTTATTCCAAAAGATCTCGTTTACGGATTTGCTTTCTTTATTAATATTATTTTGTTCAAAGATGAGCTCAGATATTTGGGACCATGTACCATAGACCTTATAATTAATAATATTCACAAATTATTCAACTTAATTGCGCCTTCCCAGTATGTATCACACTGTAAACTATGGTAAAATATTATTTATATTAAATCAGTCTATTAAATAGATTTCGTCTTTTTTGAGTCGGTTATTGATACAGTTCAATAGATATTTCCTTTATGAACACTACTTTTTGCAAACGGTTCCTAGTTTTAAAACAGGGGTACTTTAAAAAAAATGGAAGGCTTTATTTATTAAGGGGTGGGGATTATCCCCAGGGTCACTGGGGAGCATGAATCGCAGCGGAATGAGGGGGAAGTCTAGAACGAATAGAGTACTAATATCCAAGATGTGCTGCAGGGCCAATTAAATATCATTCTCTAGTGCTTCTGTTTTATATGATCTCATCAGCTATACTAAAAACAAGATGAAAAAAAAAGGGGGATAGAGCTACCTTATAGTCCCTTTTTTTCATAAAGGAGTTTAAAGCGTACTTTTTGCAGCAAACGAATTTGTAAAATTTAAAATTCGGATTACATAGGGATTTTTCATCGAAAAAAAAAAAAAAAAAGGGAATAAGACAAAAGATCAAAACAAATCTGAAAACTAAAGATGTACCTACTTTGCCTTCCCTTTTTAAAACCAGATCAATGCGGATTTGCAAAAAATAGAACAAAAATAAAAATAAAAATGAAAAAAAAAATAAAGGGGGAAAAAGAGTACCTTTTATTTTCGTATTTATAGCGTGAGAAACTGGCAGCTGCCGAAAGACGTCAAAATCGTCTGAAAAATTTTGTTTTCCGCTGAATTTAAGAGAGACGATCAGTTTTAAAGAAGTTTTTTCGCTTGAATAATATATTTTTTTTATTTCTTTGCTCCCATCTTGGTCGTAAATACTGAGGAACATCGTTGTAAACAAGGATTACTGAAACGTCTTTCCGATGCCAATAAAAAAAATGTTAGAAGCATGATAAAGTTCTCAGCCGACCTGTAGATTATGTTTAGAACGAAAAATATATTTCCATCGTCTGCTGGAGCAAAATTTTGAAGTTTCTAAAAGGATTAAACGTCTTGATTTCTTTATTTAATGATAACGCTAAAGGAGAAAGTGTAAATTGACATTTAGATTAAATTCGATGTTTAATGCCATCTGTAATATCTCACGAATTTTTTTTAATGTTCTATGCAAGGCTTTGTTTTATTATGATAAGAATTTCTACGTCAACAAACTTAAGTTCTCTTTTTTATTTCACAATTATTTGTTTATTTTAGTCTTAGCACTAATTAATATGAAGTTTATTACTTCATTTTAAACTTATTTTTTGATAGGGAATCATAGGGAATCATTCACTTCCAAAACTTAAAATTCATATATTCAATTTAAGACAGAATAAATATTTTTTCATGTTTGTTTTAATTTTTTAAAATTTAATTGGAGATTTATACATATTTAAATATTACAGATGCACATTTCATAATCCGTTACTTACATATATATTTTAATTAAAACTTGTAAGAAAATAAAGCATTGTATTTGAATTTTAGCAAAGAAGTTGCAATTGTTTTATTTAATACAGCTGTCCATTTATTAATGATGGTAAAAACGCAAATAAAACAATAGAAGTTTTAAAACTGAGTTAAAAGGTTTCTGCGAAGATTTTATTATTTATTTTGGAATAGAATATTCTAAAAGTCGACACTTTGATCTAAAAGTTTAATCTTTAGATTAAGAATGAGTGCGATTTCAAAATAATCTGTTTAAATTGGAATTCTCGAAAACAACATGTTGCCTTTTCTTGTTAGCTATAAATTTAGACAACAAACATGATTTTACAGGATGATTCTCTGTTTAATATTTAGAAGACATACAGATTAATTCATCGAGGATATGGAAAACTATTAGTTTGCTCTAAATTTTATATAAAGGAGAATCATGCAATAGTATATGTACGGCTCTATGACAAATTTTAAGCCTCATATTAATAAATATGCGAATCTACAGGTTTTAAAGTTAGAAAAGATTTTTTATTAAAAAAAATTCAGAAACAATAACTTTTATAATATCTTTTACACCTTAAATGTAAAAAACAAAACAAATTATGCAAAATTTTTATACTAACCATTGCGTTTATAAATTCCATATTTATAAATACAATTTATAAACAAAACTATTAACTCTATGACAAATTTTAATTTTCATATCAATAAATATGGGAAACTTCAGTTTTTAAAATTAAAAAATTCTGAAGGACTTTAGTATCCTTTAACATGTAAAAGAAACAAAATTATGCAAATTTTCAAAACAGATTATTTCGTTTTATTTAATGTCAGATTTATAGATAACTAAAGATTTTGAAATTATTTGTGCTAGATCTTATGACTAGATCTGTATATTTGACATAAAAGAATATTTTATTAATTATTAAAATGTTTAAAAACATTTGTGCAAACTAAAACAGTATTTTTGAAATAAAAGAGATATTTTTGTTTTGGGAATCTTTATGAAAGAAATCTCATTTTTAAGCAAATTTATGTTTGATTAGAAGCGATATTTTTTGGGTGGAATGATATGAAAAAGTTTAGACGATAATGCATTAGTTGTTCTCCTTTTAGAAATTTAAATTTTAACTTAGAATTTTTCTTCGATATTGCTTCTACGTTCATCTAAAATATAAAACAAGAAAATGAGAAAAACGATTGTTTCTTTTTCTATACTTAATTAATTGCTTAAACTGCTTACATTAATTAATCAGTTAATTAATGATTCAGCATTCAGTTTCATAGTCTTTATTCGAATGGATATCTAAAATTTTTGCCATAAACCCTATAATATCTTATTTTGTACTCTTCCTTCTATTTAAATATTTCATTATGGTACTTTTGAGTAAATGAAATCCCCCCAAAAACAGCTGAAGAACGTTTCTTATTTCCAAAATTTAATTAACTAACGTAATAAGAAGAAATTTGAAATTAGTTTAACGCTTGTAAAGTTCCGACGAATTTTTTGATGATGATTTTTTTATGGTTTTTTGAATGCAATATATTTATTAAATTTATTTATTTATGCTACAAAATTATGCTGATATGCTATTTAAACATTTAAGTTCGATACAGATGATATGTCTTTAAACCAATAGAATTTCCTTCATTCCTAGAGGAATTAATCCATCTGTAATTAACATGTAAATAATTTTTTTCGAACTGTATATTTTCATATTTAGCCTTTATCAATTCTGTGTCCAGTCTGACTGCTATTTTGCAGGATTTATCATGCGACATTCTTGTTGGCTAATGATTATTATAAGAGCTATATAATAACAAAATCTTTGACGATAAATTTTATAATTATTAGGAATTATATGATTATAAGAAAATTATTTCTGATTTTTCTATGCACTAAAACGAATCTTAATACTCATATAGGTACAACAATGCATTTCATTACTTTTCAGAGTCCAAAGGGTAATGAGGAAAAGGTCAAAATTTAGTAATATTGCTTACTGTAAAGAGAGAATTCGCGTAGCTTGAAAAAAGAGGAAAGTACTTTTCTAATTCTCCGTAAGACTTTTTTAAAAATAAAATTTTCACATATAACTTATCTATTATCTAAAGAATAACCTTCTATAGTATATGATGGTATCAAGGACCATATATGTTCAGGCCGGTGTGGTGTGAAAAATCTGGAAAGGAGGGTTTTCGGTTCAGGAATTGCCATCATTCTTTGACTGTAATTCAAAATTTCGGGGTCTCGCCCAAAATTGCCCGCTTGTTGTTTCAAAAACATTAATCTAATTAAGTGGTATTTTTCCTTAGTGAATATGACTCATCGATTAGCGAGTATTACTCTTTTGATTGCCAATTTTTTTAAAAGTCGCAATTTATATGCAATTTTTGCAACTAAACATAAATACTTTAAAAATGAAGCAAACAGTTATCTGTATCCCGATGCTATCATGATAGAATCCAAATCTATAACAATCTATAACATGTTAACCTGCAAAAATCAAGGGATGCAGTAGAAAATATTCTGACATATTCTGACATCCAATCTGAAGAAATCGCGGAATAAGCAGATAGGCGGTAAATTGCAGGTAGATCGCACTTCTGCTTATGTTTGCCCAAAGAGGGTGTATGATTATATTTCAATAATATTTTTTTCTTTCTCTTTAATGCAGCTGAAGATAAGTAATTTGATAATAAGATAAATAATTTGGCCTTAACTACAACTGACCAAAATTTCTTAACGTATTTTTTTAAACAGAGATTTAATTGAAGATACCGAAAAAGTGCATTCCCCTTTATGTTCAATGAAAGATAAAATCTTTAGTTACTTTCGATCGTCTTTGGAACTATCAGTTCTCATCATTCTTCATTTGAAATATATCAAATCATCCCGAACATGGCAGTAATATGGAAGATATGAGTAAAACTGTCATCAGAATAATGGCAGATGCCACAGATTGACGCGAAGAGAATGAAATTTTGATGACTTGAGAAAAGCCCATACGGAAAGGAAAAATTAATCAATTGAATTTTTTTTTGCATACGCTGAAATTAAGTTCAAAAAAATTATTGATAAGGTGAAGGTACACGGAAGTTTCCTATAAAAACTCCGCTAATCATTTTGTATAAAGTTTTATTGGAAGTTTGTGACCCCATATAGTAGAATACAATTTATAAAAAACATTATATCTTCAGAATTGTATTTGTAGTTTTCCGAAATTTTACAAGGGTAAATATTTTTATGTTTTATATATATAACCTGGATATTATATAGATATATATTTTTTAAAAACTCATCTTTTTCATTGTATCTTTTAATATACAAGTATACGTTTGCAACTGAATTGTAGAGAAAGGAACGTACTATTTTACAGAGAACAACAAATTGTGAAGCGGGTGAAAATGTGTCCCTCCTTTCCCTTCACTTGGATGATACACGTTTCCTTCAGGTCGGTAAGTTGAACAGATAGTCTATGAAAGCATTCTTTATTCTTTATAAATGAGGCTAGATAATTTTGGAGAATACGAAAGTGACTTGTTGCATTAGAATTCAATTTTGAGCATTAGTTAATTTTACCCCTGTATTACTCCTATGCTGATTGATTTTAATATATTATTGCTAATTTTATAAAATCCAGTAAGACTTCTCGTTAAAATAAATATTGAAATCATTGTCATATTTTATGTTTCTGTCAAGTTTGCTACCTTGTCATTGCTGTGGTTTTAATCTATACAAGATTTTGAAAAGACAACCAATTGGTCTCCAATATTTATGAATAAAAGTTAAGAAAGAAAGAAAGAAAATTGTTGAAGAGTTTAACAGATATACTTCTTATATTTTAACTTGCATTTTATTAGGTTTCTTTCTGAAATTTCTCAGCTGTGATTATGTATACTAATAATTATATTTAAAAATTTGAAAATTACTTGATTTCATTGATTACTAATTATTTGAATAAACATTGAATTATTAATTAGCAATACATTCGAATATTTAGCAAATACAACTTAAAAATCAATTGCTGATATCTTCATTAATAAATGAGAAATAAAAAAATATATAAATTCCATCAACACAATTTCATTAAATTTTTCATACAGACTTTTACATATATTTACAAACTTTGACACATTAATGTATTGCTGTAAATTATATAGAGCACTTTCACGAAAGAATTTTCAATTTGTGTCCAACCTAGAAATACGCACAACAAATGAGTATAAATATTGAAAGTAATAATTTTCCACAAGATATTACCTTTAAATTGCAATCTGAAGTATATAATTTTTCCAATGTAAATATAATTAAAATGATTTGATAGGTTTGATAAAAATTTAATTCTAATGTTTCCTGTGTTGTAAATATATATCTCGAATTTCTTTTACAAAGAATTTCAATCAAAAAGGGCTTTTATTCCTAGAGATATGAATTGAAATTTCTTTTGATATATGCCGCTATACATGAGAGAATGTTTGTTCTCAACCAGTATATGGGCGTTCAATTTCTGGAATTTCTCTTTGAAGGTAAAATGATTCAATAAACCAAATAACATAATTTAATAATATATTGTGTATTTAAAAATATGGAAAACACATCACATATAAAGGTGATTCGTCTGTAATAATATAGAAAGAAGATGCCTATATTTGTCTGTTTACTATTCTGACGGTGGTCCGGGGATTTTAATGCATACCTATATGGGTAAAAAATGAATATTCCCCTTCCAATTTTCTTGTATCTCTATTTGTAAAATAAAAGAAAGCGACTGAGTATGTACGTGCATCTCCATGTATAGAGAAATTTAAAAGATTTATGTACATGAAATTTTTCAATGGAATTCAAAGCTTAAAATTTTAAAATGAATTTAGAAAAAATGTATTAACATATAGTGCTATTTTATTAATTTTTAACGCATATTTGCCTATAGTATTATTTCTTTTGATGGTATACAAATCGTTTGCGCAATGGATTGCAAACGATTCGCTTGATTTGCTTTAGATTTGGTATGAATATGTTTTCAATTAACAACAAATGTTGTTTAAAATATTTTTTAAAAAATTTCATTTCAAGATAGTAGTTGTTTTAATGGCTGCCATGTTTAGCAATTTATTGACGAATTTGATTAAAGCGTTAGAGTAATTTTGGTAATATGCATAAAAGAAGATATTTAATTGAAATTTTTTTTACATATTGATTACGAGACATTTAATTGCCATTTTTTAAAACTCCGATAAGCAAATATGTTAGTGTAACTTCTGGAATAAAGATAAAAGTAAAAATATGTGCAAATAATTCGCATTGAAAAAGCGTATAAAATTAATAAATAATTTTACAGTTCCATTTTAAAAACATTGCTTGCTTTTTGATTTTGTTTTTAACCGTTCCATTTAATCTTGTTTTTCTATTTTTGATCATGACTTTCTCAATGATTTTACCCAAATGTCTTATGTTATAAGAATTTAAAGAAGCTTCTCTATTGTTTATTTAACAATTTTTGGCGTAATAATCACTACAACTTTCATTATTTATAATCTCCTCCTCTAAAAAAAGTTATGATACTGCCTTCACAACAAACATTGACATTGGCTAAATTTTTAAAATCTGTAATAAACACCAGATTTTATTAAAAAAGTGTTTACTATTCATAGAATTTATCTATACATATAATAAAGCTCAATGTGTGTGTGTGTGTGTGTGTGTGTGTGTGTGTGTGTTGGCGCTCCACAGGCCAGACCATTCAACCTACAGCTACCAAATTTGGCACGTGTATACCTTGGAGGCCGGGAATGTGCACCTGGGGGTTATTTTTTCGAATTTTTAATTAGAATTTTATTTATTTAAAAATTAAGCGAAATTTTGACGTGTTTCTGCTATAACTGCCGAAAATATTACAGCAAAAAAAAGATTTTTACATGAAGTTAAAGATAAAAAAATTATCTTTTAAATGATACTACTGTTTTAATCTTAAAATTAAATTTCTATTTTTAATGAATTTTTAAATAAATATTTTAACTATGTTTTTCAATAATTGTTTTCGTCAAAAATAAAAATGAGGATTAAGCACGTTTCGCATTCAGGAGAAAAAAATAGCTTTTTTCAAAGTGTTGCCATCACATTGATTAAAGCTCTAACTGAAAATAAATTAAATCTTTTTGGAAATGAAATCTGCAAAAATATAATTTTCGTCACGTGTCTATAGGAAATGAAACAAATATGAAATATTATTTTTTCTAAAAAATAAATTCAAGAAAAATTCTTTTATGATCTTTTACACTCTATATATTATTAATCCAAAAAATAAGTTTTATTTTAAGGCAAGTTTTGTTTAATATGAAAAAGATATCCATTCAAATCATGGCCACACAGCTAATTTGTAAACCTTTAGTAAGATAAAGATCTGTTGCGACATAAATCGTAAATATTTTATTTAAAAGTAGCAAACGATTATTTTAATAATTATAAATTTTATTTTGTAAATAGTTGTGAAATTCAGATTGGCAACAGTGATATTTTTGGAACTTTTAATTTGTTGTTTAAAAACGATGCTAGAATTTTGAATGAAAATAAGTTGATGTAAATTTGATAATATTATCTATAATGTAATAAGATTTAGTTTCATAATAAGTTTGTCTGCATTCTATTTTTGTTGACGCATGGACACAACAGATTTACTAAAATGGTTTAAATAGAAAAATGATTATATTTTATGTAACTTAATTCAATAAATGCTCTAATAAATAACAAATTTTTGATTTTACATAAAGCTTCTGCTGTCGAAATCACGAATAACAAAATGCTCTTGAAACACTAATATTTTAAATAAAAAGAGTTAATTTCCATTCAACTAAATCAATCACTTAAACTGACTGATTTATGAAAATTTGAATATCACTATTCAATAAAAAAAAAGGATAATTTTAGATTTTCCATCGATCGTTTCAAAAAAAAATACGCCAATCAGCGCGCAGGTTTCTAAGAATAATTGGCCTAAGATTATGAAATTGTTGAGTTTTTCTAGATTTTTAACATTCGAAACTTCATAAATAAGTCTTAGTTGATCGTGGAAAATAGAAACATTCATTCATTTATTTAAAATTTGGTGTATCCAGAATATTTCTCAGAATATGATACCTTACTGCATTAAATTTAGATTTCATAATTTTTTAAATATATTTATAGGCTGGAACAAAATATTATTATTGATTTCATTTCAATCCTTTTGAAAGAAAAACTAAAAACTGAATTTTATGCTAAATCTGAGAAATTTTTGTTGAATTATTCTTTGAGATATTACATAAATTATCAAAAATATTTTGTAGTTCACATAAGACTTAAATACCGAGATATTCTGTTTGCAATACTCATATTCAATAATAATAGTAATAAATAAATAGCAATAAAGATGATAAATAAAATAAAACGCTTGGTTTTATTAAAAAATATCTTTATATTAATTGCAATTTCATCATTTTCACTTTAAATTAAAGTTGACGTTTTACCGGAAATAACAACAAATTAGCAAAATATATAGAGTAAATTGAACGAAACGATCTAAACAACAGTATAAGTTTGGTATGACTATCAAAATTTGAAGATTAAAATTGTTTTGTTTGAGAATCCTTTAAGATACCAGTTACTTAAAATATTTAATTGAAAATTGTAGCGAGCGGTAATATTGGCGAACCGGCTGGTCGCCAAAGGCGGCTAGTTATTAATAAAATGAATAAATTTGGATATTTAGCAATAAAGACTGCCATTAATTAATGTCAGGAATTCACCGAACTACAAGCAATAAAAGGAATTAAAAAATGATTGCATTCATTTATAAATTTGTCTATAATTGTTAACGTAAATATGTATTCGTGTCAAAGCTACAGTCCACCTAAGATTGATTTTCAAAATTTTGTTGACATCGAGAGATAAAGATTCAAATCGAGCACAGTAATCTTCAGGGGATTTCATATGGTTTCTGTTTATATATCTGCTGTCCTAAGCATTGTAGCATTTAAACACATCATTTCTTCTATCCATTTCAACGGAAAAGATCAACTTTCCATTTGTGTTTAGTTGCATATTCATTAAGATAGATCGCACGCTTCCATTTTATTTAATCCTATTATCAGGCTCAGTAATTTATCGTTTCAGTCATCAGTTTAAAAAAAGGAACAATTTTATCCCCATTCATTATCTTAAAAATGAAATCTTTGTAAAGTGTAATTTTTCATTTTATTCCGTATTCCATTCCTCCACCCATAAGTGCACAAAAATATTCATTATAATTCATTTAAATGGATTCATTTCAAAATTCATTTAAATGGATTCATTTCAAAA